>JAKOOJ010000001.1:42760000-43307500 GCA_022577455.1 Arizona elegans
AATAGGAGACTAAGTGTCAACATTGTTATTCCATGCATGTTTACTTGTTGACAAAATCTCATAAACTTCAGAATAGCTTTTAGGCTTTCTCAGTGCTCTTTTTCAGATTCCTTCTGTCTGCAACTCAACCATGATATATAATTTATTGGAACCTGTGCCTTCAGATATTAATTTTGGATTAACTACGCAGTTTCCAAGACTTTCAAACTCCTGGTCAAATGCATTTCCCAGATGCTGCTGGGAAAGAGAACAAAGTTTTCTTTCTAAACTAGCTCTACTGTACTATTGACATGTTTTGATCTAATCCACTTGGCATGTTAATAATGGTCAATCATTGCATATTAAGGAAGCCTTTTTATCTGTATGCTTGGAACAACTTTGCATGACAAATGGCTTCATGGACAGGATTTTTTTTCCTGAATGGCCAAAATAATAATTATACACACCTGAAAGAATACATATATATGCAACTGGCAACAGTGGATTGATGATTTGTACCAATTGTCAATATTAGAACTGCCTGAAAGAAACTTTCAAGCACTGTTTTTCTGAAAGAGCAGACAGTATAAATTGCTTTAACTATGTAAATAAAATTAGTCAAATTTGCAGGTTGGATTTATGGAGACATTTTAAATCTGGATTCAGTTTTCCTATAGATCACAGGTGTCAAACTCACCGCATCATGTTGCCGTCATGTGATGTATCACAATGTTTTTTCCTTCATGGAGCTGGGGTGGGCGTGGCCTGCACATGACACATCTGGCCTGTGGGCCACCAGTTTCACACCCCTGCTGTAGATCATCTTCCATTTTCATACTTTTTCAAGCTTTGTGTTGTTGGCTGGAAATCATCAGGATTAAAGCAAACATTAGAGATAAAACTGTTTTTTACTGTTTTCTGTTCACAATAAAACATATCATTTCCTAAGCTACAAAACAGGAGAAAAGCTGAGGAAACCCATAACAGAACAATTTTAACTCACAAATCACCTGGCACTATCTACTCTAATAACAATGCAAGGAAGAAAGTCACACAGGACACGGACATAAGGAAAGGTCATGTTTTGTTCAGGTCCAGAGATTCCAACTGGATGCATTCAAGCAATGAAGGTCTAAAATAGTGTTGGAAAAACAGAATACTGGTCCTACAAACATGAATGTAAAAGAAAAAAGCCCCTAGATTTATTTTTGAGACACTCCCCCCCAATTAACCTAGGGACATTTTCCCCCCTACACCAGAATATTAAAGCAATCCTTTGAAACCCCTGCATTTTTTCCTAAGAATGTTAGAATCGTGTGTATTGCGTGGATGTCAATAAATACAGGCAAATATTCCAAACAGCTTCCCCTTATTTTAAACTGCATAATTTGTGCCAGCAAGTGAGCTGTGGCTGAAAACCTTTTCAAGCATAATTAGCTTGTTTTTGCAAACACTAAGGGCCTTGCAAATGCTGAAGTACATGGTTGTTTTGTAATTAGTAATTCACTCCCACCCAAAGATACAAGGGATTGGGGGGAGGGGTGGGGAAGAAAACCCATCATCCCCCTGGCTTCTACAATATGCAACATTGACTTTATTTTTCATTTCAGTATTTATCAACAAAGATCATTCAAAGATCTTTGAAAAACTGTTCATAGTTTAATCATGTCTTTGTGCCAGCACACTGTACATATATGTAAAAAAACAAAAAGCCATAACTTAAAACTTTGGTCTCAGAAATCAGGAAATAACATTTATTTTTCAATTAGATTACAATAAATATCTAGGGATCAAAATTCAGCAGCTATATTGTTAATTTTAGTATGCCACATTTTGCCGTATTTTCAACTCCCCTTCCCAAAAAAAGTTAAAGTGATGTATTGGTTTTCTTCTGTTTCAACAAAAAAAGCTCATTGATTCAAATTTTTGTTTTAAAAAGGGATCCTTCCAAAACCTGATGCTTTCCTTGCAAATTTCAGAGATTGAATTATTACCCCCATTTCCCCCAATCTGAAGAGGGATTAATTTCACAAAGACAGCAGAGTTCACTTTTTCTCCCAAATATGCTCCTGGTGTAACTTAGATGAGAATTTAGCCTGGAGAATTTCTCTTGGAAAGGAAAAAAAAATCCAATTGGCTTCAAACTGGGAGCAGTAAAGGACCACTTGCTAGGAAGGCTAATCAATGGCACCTCAAGCACCAAGTGAAGTCTCTAAATGCTCATTAGCATTCAATTGCTTTTTCATTCTCTTTCCTTTGTGTCTTTTAGAAGTTCTCTTGGTTTCTTTCCCTAATTGGCACTGGCAGAGCTCTTTCTAAAAGTGATTATGCTGATATTTCATAGTTTCATGCCACGTTATTTGCAAGAGCAAGTTAGATAACTAACTAAAAACTTAGTGTGAATATTGGAATCACATTTCATGAATGGAATTTATTCACACGACTTCCTCTATGAGTACATTTCTTCTGAATTAAGGACAAATGTAAAATCTTCTTATGGGAGCAGCCGTCCCAGTTTTAATCCTATAAAAATCAAGCATACAGATGGCATTGATGTTTGTGAATCTTACATTCCAGTTACTTCTTTCATTCTTCTCCATCTTTCCGCACATCCAATCTGGCATTGGCCAACAAGTATTTATCAATACACTTTTAAATACTTTAATTCTGGAGGCAATTTTTAACTGGAAACATTCCCACTCTGACATGTTAACAATTGGCATTGTAATACATTAAATTCATTATCTGAACCCTTATTCCATCCAAATTACCCAGGTTGCCTTTGAATTCCACTACAATCATAACTTACTCAGAGTATAAGGCTTATGTTAGGTTTGACATTATAGTAAATACACACTTCCCTGGTTTGTTGTTTAGGGAAGAAGAAATAGTTACACATTAGTTTTAGCTACTGCTCATTTTACCAGGAAACTCATTGTCAGAGAATTTATTTCCCATCCATACTGTATTTATTAAGGGACACTGTGGCTCAGTGGCTAAGACACTGAGCTTGTTGATGGAAATGTCGGCAGTTCAGTGGTTCGAATCCCTAGTGCCGCATAATGGGGTGAGCTCCCGTTACTTGTCCAGCTTCTGCCAACCTAGCAGTTTGAAAGCACATTAAAAAAAAATGCAAGTAGAAAAATAGGGACCATCTTTGGTGGTAATGTAACAGCATTCCGTGCACCTTTGCTGGCCACATGACCACGGAGATGTCTTCGGACAGCGCTGGCTCTTCAGCTTTGAAACAGAGATGAAAGCACACCCTAGAGTCGGGAACCACTAGCACATATGTGCGAGGAGAACCTTTACTTTTACCTTACTATATTTATTAATCCAGTTCTAACAAAGAATATCAAGGAGCTGACCTATCTCTTGTTGTTATTAGTTGCGAAGTCGTGTCCGACCCATCGCGACCCCATGGACAACTTTCCTCCAGGCCTTCCTGGCCTCTACCATCCCCCGGAGACCATTTAAGCTCAGACCTTTCTCTATGATTTAACTAAAGATCTTATTGCAAGTTATAACCAAGCCTTAGGCAGGACTCCATAAACTGCAGGGAACTCTTTAGAAAACTTTAAACTTGAGAAAACCATATGGGTTGTCCAGCCTTCTGCTTTGTATGTATAAAATCCTATTTTATGTTCATTTAATCATTGCAGGTGATGAGAAACTAAGGCCTCAATAAACTACTAGTAGTAAGCAACAGGAAGGAAGACAAATTTTGTGATTCAATATAGAACCACTTTTTACATTTCTGTTTATAACTTTGTGATATAAAAATGCACATTTATTAATGCACTTCATTAATGGCGTAGCCTTAAGCACTAATGCTCAATCCATTTGAGTTTACTGTAGCTTACTTGCATATAGATGGGCATAGAATTGCACCCTGGTATATACAATATATATTCAAGATTTTACTCTTGAATAGTGCTTCAAGATCTGGCCTGCAGAAATCTGGATGATCACTAAGTGGCAGCTAAGTGGTTACATTTTACAATCCTTTTGTAACCTTTATCCTTAAGGTTACAGTCCTTTTTCATCATTTACTGGTGATGCAGATTTTTTCAGATACCGTATTTTTCGGAGTATAAGATGTTCCGGACTACAAGACACACCTACCTTTTTTGGTGAGGAAAACAAGAAAAAGAAATCTGCCTCTGCCAGCAGTTTACCCCCTTGTAGCAAGCAGCAGAGGCCTGCACAAACAGCTGAGAGCAAAACAACTGAGAGTCAGGAAGCCAATCCAATCAACTTGTGCTAATTAGGCTGTGCTGAAGCTGAAATGAGCTGTTTCTTCTTGCTGCTTGCTGCAAGGAGGTAAACTGCTAGGAGGCAGAGACCAAAGGGTGGGGGCCAGTGGGTGGGCGAGGCTACATTTGGTGTATAAGACGCACCTAAATTTTCACCCCCTTTTGGGGCGGGGAAAGGTGCGTCTTATACTCCGAAAAATACAGTATATCAATTTGGTGGATATATTGTGAACTTTAGTATGGAAGAAGATTCCTCAAAATACCATGGATAGCCAAGAAATTGATCAATGAACAAATCAACCCAGGGTTTTCAATCATGGTACAAATGATCAAGGTACAATTATCCTACTTCAGATACATTATGTGAAGATCCAGCTCTCTATAGAAGGCTCTGATGAAAAGTAAAAGGAATTAAAAGAAAAGAATGACCAATAGTAAGAATGGATGGACTCAGAGTGGCAATGAGTACATCATTGGGAGTCCTGATAAATTGTCCTAGGGAAAATCTATATATATAGTAGTTGCTAGAAATCAAAAATGATTTGATGGCACATAGTCAATCATGGTGCATCTGACAATTTTCTCCATAATGTCTGTACCACTGAACAACTGTGTAAACAAGTAATAT
Source organism: Arizona elegans (assembly GCA_022577455.1). Lineage (NCBI taxonomy): Eukaryota > Metazoa > Chordata > Lepidosauria > Squamata > Colubridae > Arizona > Arizona elegans. The sequence continues at coordinate 42,764,864 of JAKOOJ010000001.1, forward strand.
ATTTCCATGTATAAAAAGCTATTTGAAGTATAGGAATTTTATCAGAGATAGGTCTCCACAAGCTTTTCAGAAACAAACTAGACAAGAAATGTACATTAAATTGGAATTTGACTTTCCTATTAATTAAGAAATGATTGTTTCCTAATTAATAATCAGGAAATTAATAAAATTAATAAATTATTAATTGCCTCCAGTTAAGTACCAGTCTAATAATTTTTATCTTTGGAAATCATGAAGAATCAAAGAATGCAACTTTGGCAGAGATCTTGGAAATCACCTAATCTGATCCATAACCAGCATTACTAACAGACTATTATTTAGTCTTTGTTCTAATCCTTCAATAAAGAAGAGTCCACCCTCTCATCTAGACAGTGATATTATTGAACATCTCTTGAGATTAGGAAATTCTTTCTGTTGTCAATTGAAATCTGCTTTTTTGTAATTTAAACCCTTTCTTCTGTAACTCCTTTGTCTCTTGTGTTATCTTCTGAAACAACACTGAACAAATTTACCATCTTCTACATTAGTGCTCTTCAAGAAATTTGAAAATGGTTGTCATGGCTTTCTCTAGTTTTATTTTCTTGGGCTAATATACCACTACTCCATCCATTCTACATACTGTACATATTTTTTTCCTTATAGATAATTTATAATCTTGATTGTTCTCTAAATGTGCCCCAGTTTATCAACATCTGTCCTAAAATTTGGTGCCATGAACTCCGGGGTGAAATGTAAAATTTGTTACTACCAGTTCTGTGGGCATCGCTTGGTGGGGGGTGGTGTAATGTGACTGGGTGGGCGTGGCCAACCTTTTTTTTTTTTTAACTTTTCAAAGCATTTTTTCTAATGCTTTGAAAAGCCTCTGCCAATCAGGCAACTCAGCTGGGATCGTCAGAGAGGCATTTTAAAAAATACCTCTCTGCCGATCAGGCAACTCAGCTGGGAGTTGCCAGAGACTTTTCAAAATATTTTTTTTACCACCTCTTTGGCCAAGAGGTTGCAGAAAAAAATGCTTTGAAAAACCTCTGATGATCCCAGCTAAGCCGCATGATCAACAGAGGCTTTTTTTTTTAAACTTTTAAAAGCATTTTTTCTTTGGAAGAGGTTGTAGAAAAAATGCTTTTAAAAGTAAAAAAAAAAAAAAAAGCCTCTGATGATCGTGCAGCTCAGCTGGGCATGGTGTGTGTGGGGGGCACAGGGATTTTTGCTACTGGTTCTCCAAACTATCCACCACCATCGCTACCGGATCAGGTGATCCGGTCTGAACCTGGAGCATTTCACCCCTACATGAACTTCAATATTCTAGATGTACTCTGACAAATACAGAATAGAGAGGAACAGCTAGTTCTCTTGACCTTAACTTTATATCTCTATTGATGCATTCTAGCATTGCACTTATCTTTTTTGCAATTGCTCCTGCATCACAATGTTTTCTCAGATAGGTTTGTGATCCACCAAAGTATTGGTGGATATCTCACTCCAAAACCCCAGTGGTTTTGGGGTGAGGTATCATCAATATGCTGATGATACTCAGCTTTATATCTCCACCCCTAACCACCTTTGGGATGCCCTTTCCGTGATGTCCCGCTGCCTGGAAGTGGTGCGGGCCTGGATGGGAAGAAACAGACTCAGACTCGATCCATCCAAGACCAAGTGGCTGTGGATGCCGGTATCTCGGGATCTAGTGGTTCCGTCACTTGTGATAGGAGGGGAGGTACTTACTCCCTCTGAAAGGGTTCGCAATCTGGGTGTCCTCCTGGATTCACGGCTGTCTTTAGAAGATCACTTGACAGCCGTAACCAGGGGGGCTTTTGTACAGGTATACCTGGTGCGCCAGTTGCGCCCTTTCCTAGACTGGGATGCCCTTGCCAAGGTCACTCATGCCCTTGTTACTTCTTGGTTGGATTACTGTAATGCCTTCTACATGGGGCTGCCCTTGGGATGCACCCGGAGGCTTCAGCTAGTCCAGAATGCGGCCGCACAGGTTGTTATGGGAGCCTCTCATTACTCCCATGTAACACCTCTCCTGCGTGAGCTGCACTGGCTGCCAGTGGTCCTCCAGGTTCATTTCAAGGTGCTGGTGCTCACCTATAAAGCCCTACATGGCTTAGGCCCAGGGTACTTGCAGGATCTCCTGCCATCCTCCCATCGTCCTGTGCACTCCCACAGAGCGGGCCTCCTCAGGGTGCCGTCAGTCAGACAATGTCGACTGGCAACTCCCAGAGGGAGAGCGTTCTCTGTGGGAGCACCGACCCTCTGGAACAGTTTGCCCACCAAGCTTAGGACAGGCCCCGACCTCCTCTCCTTCCGCTGCGAACTGAAGATGTGGCTTTTTCATCAAATGGACTGACCCATTGAGCGGGGTTTTTAAATTGTAATAATTTTAATTAATTTTAATTGGATTTTAACTTATATTTAATTCATATTATTGAACTTTTATCTTGTAAGCCACCCTGAGTCCTTCGGGAGAAGGGCGGCATATAAATTGCAATAAAATAAAATAAATAAAAAATAAATAAAATATCCTGATGAGGACTTTGATGGTATTTCACACTTATTGCTGCCCATTGTGTCTTCTATATATTTTATTTATTTTTAATATTACTGCATATTGAAAAAATGAAACAGCATTGTGACACCACCACATGTGGTCATATTAGGTTTTTGTTGTGTTTTCCTATCAGTATGGTACGGCATAGCATAATATGGCAATTCAATTGTGTAATACCATGTAACATAATGCAACACAATTATCTATTCTAATAATTTTACATGTATGCATTATTCATTACACAGCCAACATTTAAAAGACTTTGAAAGCAACTATAGAAATGTAGAATATATATATATGGGAGTGGTAGGGAAAAAAAAACTATGTGAGCCCCAGGAGAAGGGCACTGGTGTCACTTCTAGAGATTTTGAAAGTTGGAAAGTATTTTTAAGAAAAGCAATCCCTTTATTTTTGTTGCCTGGCTGTCTGCCACTTCATTCTCTATCTTCTTTCACAAGACAAATCCAACATTACAAGTACCTATCACAGTCTTCTTAATCCCCTTCAGTTTGGCAGATGGATACCACCAGTAGCAAATGAACAATATGCCATGGAAATCACACTTCACAAGGCATCCAAACATGACAAGTTATCTGGCCGCAAAATAAGGCAGCTCGGTCATGATGCAGGTCACTCAGAAAAATGGCTTCCCAATTCAGATGACAAATAAATATAAAAGCTGCTTGTAACTATTCCTATGACACAAAGCAGGGACAGGGATGCTGATGCATGTAATAGTTCTATCAAGTTTAATTGACTTTTGTTCAATAACTTCTATGACTAGGAGACACCTTAGATGTTCAAGGCATGATATCAGAAAGTTCAGTCCTTTTTGAAATCAGATGACATTCCTAAAATTTATTTGAACAGATGTGGAAATGTGAAAACACATCCTAGGGAAACAAGATGCTTTCTTGATGGCATCTGTCAACAATTTTGTTTAGGCTTCCATACAACACACACCATACCATACAGAAGATGGGAGCACATGAAACATTAATAACTTGTCTCACCTTTCAATGGGGGATAAAATTGAATGTAAAATACTGGCCTTTTTGCAAGTCCCATATACGTCTTCTATCAGTGATCAAGAGAAATGGCAAGGACTATCTGTGAGAAGAATATTAAGTTTAGGTAGCTTAGCTAGAAATAAGAAGAACTAGAACTCAGGGTGAATTCCTACTTGATGATTCTTCCTAAACTAAAATTCTACCTGCATACAGTATCTCTTTAATAGACAGCTCTTAGTTAGTTCCAAGCAGACTGATAGGTTCATATTGCTTTCACTGAATTTAGAACAATATAGTTGGAAGGGAGTAAAAGAGGTCTTCTAATCCTTTGGTTGATTGCTCTCACTGTTAGGGATTTTCTCCTTAGTTCTAGGTTGCTTTTCTCCTTCGTTAGTTTTCATCCATTGTTTCTTGACTTGCATTTTGGTGTGTTGGAAAGTAGTTTGACCCAATAGGAGCCCCTCAAATACTGGAACACTGCTATCATGTCTCCCCTAGTCCTTCTTTTCATTAGACGAGACATACCCAGTTGTTGTAACCGTTCTTCATATGTTTTAGCTTCTAGACCCTTAATCATTCTTGTTGCTCTTCTCAGTACTCTTTCTGGAGTCCAAACATCATTTTTATATTGTGGTGACCAGAACTGGATGCAGTATTCCAAATGTGGTCTTACTAATGCTGATGACCATCATTTTAGTAATCTAGATGCAGCATTTATTTAGATTCTTTGTATTGCTTAATGGAAATCTATGGTTCATAGGTAAATATTAGTGATTCCTAATCAAGTATGTTTGTTATTGAAAGAAATTTGACTTAGGATACCTTTCTTCCAAGAATAAATATGTATGCTTAAATAATATCTTCAAATATGAACCTGCAGATTTCATCTTGTGATTTGGAGCCATAGTACTTATGTCCAATTTGTGTTTATGTGTATATGCCAGTGAATGCGCTAGGAAATGTATAGTCTGGCTGCTCACACTTCACAAATGATTTGGGAGAAGTGCTTTAGACCTCATGTGAGCTCCATATTATCCTGAAAAAAGATGCTTCTACTTTAATAAGTTGAAACAATATATTTTAATGCAATTCTTAAAACAGCCGCATATTTTCTTATGAATAGCAGAGAAGTGCTGAGCTCACATGATACCAAAGCAACTCTTCCAAATCATTTTTGAAGTATGCAGTAATTTGTAAGGATGCTCCTTCCTGCTCCCTCTTAGATGTACAGTACATAGGATTGTTGACTAGATGAGGAGACTTCTCACGATGGGAAAGGAAATGACAAATGAAACCCAATGGATGTATAGGTAAAGTTGTGAAAGTACCACAAAGCAGAACATTGCAATACATCTCAACCAAGAGTAGTTTTGCCACAATTTTGGATCTAAGTAGGTTTTGTTTAACTTTGGGTTGTTGTTGTTTTTTTTTGTTGTTGTTTTTGTTTTGTTTTTTGAAATAAAGTAAATTGTTGAATTTGATTTGAGAGAGCCTTTAGGATTTCTAGAATTTTGTTTGGGATACCTTTCTAATTGTTTAGGGAAATGTTTTCACCTATTTCATCCTTTGGCTTCCCAATAATAAACTAATAATACAAAATACAAAATACAAAAGGTTTTCTGGATTTGCTGCTTTTGGTATCTGCACAACATATTCACAATCAAATTGCAGGTTCTTCTCAGGTGTATCACATCCAGGGACGACTTCATCCTGATGAGATAAAAGCACCAAACTTCTCCTATTCACCAGCTTTGTATTGAGAAACAAAAATGCTAAACAGGGTACAGCTGGATATGGATGATGTTTAAAGCTAGGGCATGCCTGACAGCTTGAGAAACAGAAGTACCAATCTTTGAGAGTTCGCCAATAGATTTCGGGCTGAAGCAGAATTATAACCAATTCTATTAGACTTAGATTTAGACTTAGAATAACTTTATTGTCACTTTGAATATACACTAATTGGCATGCATTAAAATGAAATTTCATTACATACAGCTCTTAAGGTCTCCACCTCCAATATATACTACATAAACATGACTAACTAACTAATTAACTAACTAACTAACTAAATACAACATTATGCATATACCTGTTCTGTCCTAGGCTACCTTAGAAAGTTTAAAGCATAATCTTAGTCCCGCAAAATCTCTTTTATTTGTACGACTGTAAATTCCTTTCATTTACAGTCCATAATGCTTGATAAACAGTCTTTCAGAGGAAGGTTATCAACACCCACCTATCTCATGTGGAACACTGCCAAAGAGCTGATTTCCAGACACAGGGTAAGGCCAAACTTGGCACAGAGTCACAAACAAAACTTTCAAATTTTGAATCAGCCAGATGAACTAATTGCTTCCTGCCAAAGCTCACGTCCCATTCGTTCTTCTTTTATGTCTTATGGAAGGGGCCAATCATTTCCAAGCCTTACTCCCAAGTCAACCCTGTTTTCTTAATTGTTCTTGTTGCCTGGCCGCTCTGCACATGCGCACACTGGGAACTGTTCTTCTGCCTTGCTGCTCTCAGACTCTGGAGGCTGCACATAACTATCAGATGGCCTTGGCCCCCTCTCTGCCTCCGATGCAGACCCCTCGTCCAAGCTTTCCCCAGCCCCCAGGACTGGCTCAAGTTCCTCCCCAAGTACCTCACTGTCTGACTCTGCTGCCAGCTCTGCTGGCTGCTGGCAGGCCACAACAATACCCACATATAACATAGAGAAACAACAGTCTAGTTCAGATGTATAAATGTACATGGTGAGAAAAATGTATCTTGTGAGTTTACCAGATGGATGGCATAGGGAACAAAGCTGTTACAGAATCTGGTAGTCCTGCTAGAAATACTTTGAAATCTCCTCCCAGAGGGGAGCAACAGAAACAGACCGTGAAGTGGGTGTGGGTGGTCTCTAACAATGCTTTGAGTTCTACGCACACAGTGCTTTTAAATTTAATGAAGTAGTTTTCTTTGAAGAGGTAGAAATACCTTTATTAAAATGCAAGCTGAAGCTTTTGTTAATCCATTTCCATCCATAATTATAATTTTAATGTGTTTTACCATGCCACAAATTTTCAAAATGCTGCATACTGAATTCTCATTGCCCTCATGTCTATGAGTCTGCAGTTCAAAGATACTGCCTTCATCCAGTTGTCATTAGCCTCAAATCAGCCAATATCTGCGCACAGAGAATGGTGGCTTGACCTGAGAATACAAATAACATTGCTAGACAGAATTATTAGTTATGAATATACACTATATATGTATGTGAGCTGGCAGCAGAGTCAGACAGTGAGGTACTTGGGGAGGAACTTGAGCCAGTCCTGGGGGCTGGGGAAAGCTTGGACGAGGGGTCTGCATCGGAGGCAGAGAGGGGGCCAAGGCCATCTGATAGTTATGTGCAGCCTCCAGAGTCTGAGAGCAGCAAGGCAGAAGAACAGTTCCCAGTGTGCGCATGTGCAGAGCGGCCAGGCAACAAGAACAATTAAGAAAACAGGGTTGACTTGGGAGTAAGGCTTGGAAATGTATGTGTCAGGGCAACAGACAAATACACATACATTTGTCTGTTAGGTGAAGTTCATTTCACCTAAAAAAACTTGGGAATGCTGGATTTGTTGGTTTAATTCTAGAGTATTGGTGGGGTAGAGAATGGGTTTATAATGGAGGTCATGCTGGGGAGTCTTTCCAATCAGAAAATCATCATTTTCAGATACTGGAAGAGCAGGCATTTATTTCATTTGTGGAAGCAGAAAAACAACTTTCAGGAGTGGCAAAGAAGTAGACTGCAGCTGTTTCGCATATGTGCAAACAGTAGGAAGTTTTTGAATGAACTGAAGTGGGACATTTGGAATATTTGTTCTATATGACAGTTCTCAGTGATTGCTATAAGGTAACAATGAACACACCTGTTGAATAAACCATTAACTTTAATTTCAGAGATGAAATCCCCAAAATTTAGAAATGAAATCACTAAATAATTTATTACAAAAGTGAATCCAGTTGCAGCCCTTTCTGGACCGGGACACCTTGCACACAGTCACTCACGCCCTTGTTACCTCCTGGTTGGACTATTGTAATGCTCTCTACATGGGGCTCCCCTTGAAGAGCACTCAGAAGCTCCAACTGGTCCAGAATGCAGCCGCGCGGGTAGTTATGGGCGCAACTCGTTGTGCCCACGTGACACCCCTCCTGTGCGAGCTGCAAAGGCTCCCAGTGGTCTTCTGGGTGCGATTCAAGGTGTTGGTTACCACCTTTAAAGCGCTCCATGGGATAGGACCCGGGTACCTTCGAGACTGTCTTCTGTCACCAATAGCCTCCCACCGGCCAGTCCGCTCCCACAGAGAGTGTCTCCTCAGGGTGCCATCAGCCAAGTTATGTCGGCTGGCGACACCCAGGGGGAGGGCCTTCTCTGTGGGAGCCCCAGCCCTGTGGAATGAACTGGAAATACGTAAGATCTCTGACCTCCGTGTGTTTCGCTGTGCACTGAAGACCCTGTTGTTCCGCCAGGCTGAGCTATCAACATAATAATTTTAAATTGGGGTATTTTAAATTTCTGGAGTTTTAAATTGAGCCAAATCTATTTAATCATTTTAAATTTTTAATCGTTGTTTTGTCTTGTGTTTTTAAATAGGCTGTACACCGCCCTGAGTCCTTCGGGAGAAGGGCGGTATAGAAATAAAATTATTATTATTATTATTATTATTATTATTATTATTATTATTATTATTATTATTATTATTAATATTAATCCACCAACAAATTGCATTTGCATTGATCTGTGAAAAAGACAAATAATTGTGCAGCCCATTCCACACACATGGACACGGGAAAAAAAACAGCTGAATGTTATAGAAGCCATGAAATCTGAAGTACAAGTGGAATTTGTTCAAAACAGAGTTGATGTTTCCACAGCTGTAAGCTCAGCCACTAAGTGTGTTTGGCAATTGGTTGGCTGATAAATTAAAAGTATATTTATTTTGCTTTTGGAATTTTACTAGACCGCAGCACAAATTTCTCTTAAAATCGGTATTTAAAATCCAAAGAAAGATGCAAATCCAAACTAGTGTCACATTAAGACCTGCCTTTAATATTATAAACCCCAGGACCAATAAGATAACAAATAAAAATATCCATGCAGCTGTTTATTTTATTTAGTCCACTATAAGCACACAGAGGGCCAATTCAGATAAGGACAGCAGAGATAGCTTAATCCTCCTCCAGTGCAGCCTTTGTGGAAAGTTTTTTTTTAAAAGTTTATTAGTACTAATGCATTGGTGTACAAACAATATAAAGAGATGTAGAACTTTTACTACAAAAAGTTGCAATGGAGGGTTGATTTCTTCAACCACAACAATAGTCCCATTCAAGATTCACCCACTGTGACTTTCTAATAGAATAATTGAAATGTAACAGCGAAGAGCCATAATATGTTATTAATGTATTGTTTGGCTCTTCCCTAAAACTATCTAACATCTCCAAATCCAAATCTCCAAATCATGCTTGAAATATATAGTCATATTGCCATTCTGTTCCATATACTATGTCCATAGCCACATAGACTATGCTTTGGTTATACCATTGTTGACCCTTCGTTTATTGTTGCTGTGGTATCATTTAGAAAACTGGCACAATTAAAGAAAGAAAACTTATGATGATGATTGTACTAATGTGGCCAGCAATTCTTTAAATCTAGTATGCATGTAGTTAAACTGATTTTATGCAAAAGTGAATATTATGTTAAGTGTAAAATGTAGTTTAACAAAGTAAGACAAAAGTATATAGGCATCAGAAGGTATGTGTTGAAAAATTTGGCATATGTTAGCTGACTAGTTTAATAAACTTTGGCTCACTTCCAAAGGTATTTGTAAACTGAGGACATCAATATAATTAAAACAGAGTATGGATTCACCAGAGCCATCAATAAACTCAGCAAGTTAAAAAGTAGCCGGTTTTGATTTAAAGCCAAGGAAAGTATACTTTCTTCCTCAATTATGCTTCAACTTTAACAATTCTTTATAGCAGCAAATACTGAATGGCAACAAAAGTGGTTGCCAAAAAAACAGGTATAAAAGTGATGGATGAGAATGATTTCAAGAGAAAATAAAGAAAAGAAAAGAGCGTAGAAGACACTGAGCATAGATTTCTGCGAGAATGGATTTGCACAGTTTGCCAGATTGGCTTCCACTTGTAAGAGAAACAGAAGGGAAGATAACCATCTGGGTTCACCATTCTGAAGCAAAACACCCCATAAATAAATATCTGCAAGATATACTTCCTAAAAAAAGGGGGGGGGGTATATTAGAGAAAGTTGCACTGACCAAGTTTTAAGAGGGTTTACATTTTTGGAAGAAACTTAGAGAAGAATAAATGGGAAAATCTTGTGGGAAGATTGGATGGACAAAGTAAGTCTTCTTTCTTTTCCTCCTGGCCACCATTTTTCTCTATGAAATTGCCTTCCCACTTGACAGGTTTACAGCTATTGAACTGAGGTTGGTTTATACACTAATCTTCTGCCATAACATGTACTAAGTCCCTAAATAACAGTTTCAAAGGTGCAGCCATGTAAATCTTTTACAACAAACACAGCAGAGAGCCTTGTGGCAACGCAAGGACTTTAAAAAATAATGATTGTAGCTTATCTGCTGAACTGGACTGTGATCCACAAAAGCTAAGTAATAACACATTGGCTAACAGTTAAGTATAGAAAAGTCAAGCATATTAACACTGCAGCACAACTTTTTCAGGACGGAGAAGGCTAGGTATCCTAGGCGATATCCCCTAGCCATTTGATAGCTACTGTGTTTCCCCCCAAAAAAGACCTCCCCAGATAATAAGTCCAATCGTGCTTTTGAGCACATGCACTAAAATCCCCCCCAAAAATAAGCCCTCCCCGAAAATATTTAAACACATGTGCAGCTGGTCCCTGCCATTTCCTCTGATTAGAGAGGCAGAGCTGGAAATCAGGTAAGACAGCAAGAGGAGCCCCGTCTTGCTCCACACACCCTAAAATAATAAAACCTCCCTGAAAATAAGGCCAAGTGCTCATTTCGGGGTTGAAAAATATAAGACAGGTCTTATTTTTGAGAAAACATGATATTTAATGTATCTCAGCAAACATCTGACTTTATTTCAAGTACTTTCATACTCTTCAATAATATGACTCTAAATGGTATGCAGCAATGTTTCAAACTATATACAAGTAGTCCTTGACTTACAATGACACTTGAGCCAAAAATTTCTGTTGTTAAGTGAGACAGTTGTTAAGTAAACTTTTCCCCATTTTATTACTTTTCTTGCCACAATAGTTAAATGAACACTGCAATTATTAAGTAAGAAATATGGTTGTTAAGTGAATCTGGCTTCCCCATTAACTTTATTTTTCAGAAGATCTCAAAAGTTGATCACATGATCCCATGACACTGCAAGCATCATAAATATAAGTTAGTTGCTGAGCATCCGAATTTTGATCACAAGACCATGGGGGATGCTGCAATGGTCATAAGTGTGAAAAACTGTCATAAGTCACTTTTTTTCAATGATGTTATAGCAATAGCACTTAGACTTATATACTGCTTCACAGTGCTTTTACAGCCCTCTCTAAGCAGTTTACAGTGTCAGCATATTGCCCCTAACAATTTGGGTCCTCATTTTACCCATCTTGGAAGGATGGAAGGCTGAGTCAACCTTGAGCCTGGTGAGATTTGAACTGCTAAACTGCAGCTAGCAGTCAGTTGAAGTAGCCTGCAGTATTGCACTGCACCACCTCGGCTCTTATAACTTCAAACGGTCACTAAATGACCTGATGTAAGACAAGGACTACCTGTACCTCACCTATAACAAAAATTAATACAATATCATAAACATAGATTAAGTATCTAATGAATGGTTGCATTCCATACTCCTCCTAATAGCATCCCCAGATGCTACTTAGGTAAATGGACATTGTAGAAATTTAATAAATGAATAAATTTCAGGTGAAACCTCTCACTTGAACGGTCTTTGGAACAACTAGATTTTCTGCAGGTTCTTAAGTGGGGAGGAGGATGTTCCACAAGAGGGACCTCCTGCAAGAAAGACTGGCCTCCCAATTCCCTCCTATTTCAGAAAGGATAAGGACTTCTTAGCGCGCTTTTTCTGCAGGTGTGTCTTGAGCAGGCAGATGCTCGTGTAGTTGAAGATGGGTTTGCTGAACCTGCAAGGGGAACCAAAAGAGCTGTTGTTGTTTCCTAACCGTCTCCATGTACTTTTTGAATACAGTGGAGAGGTTGCCTGAATCCTCCTACCATGAAATCTGATTTGGCTTAATTCTCCCTAAACCCAACAAGCTGATCTTTGGCGAGCAAAGAATAGAAGGGAAAAAAAAAAGGGGGGGGGCAGGGGAATTAATCTGCAGCTTTCAGAGAACGAATGGAAAAATTCCACACAACTCTGCCTGCAAAATATAAGGCATCTTCCATGTTTTCTGTTTATCCAATTTCACTTACCATTTTCAATGGATTGGGTATTATGTTCAGCACCCTATGATACATAGTTATTTTGTTATATAACTGGTGTTGAGCATATCAGATCAACAATTTATTGCTGTAGTCTACACATATTGTAGTACTGTATATTTTTACATAATGTTATGCACAAAAGATTCATATCTTATTCTTGCTGTCAGCATGTTATGCTATTTAAGAATAACTGTTTTAGCCTTCCGTGGCTTCTAGAAAAGGACTCACTATGATTTGTCTTGAGCTATGCAGCAAAAACCCTCTTCTATAATATAGTTTATTTTTTTTTATAAAAAGCCCTGTGACAAAAAAATTATCATACCCTTCTTTTAAAATAATTATTAAAACTGGAAGAAATTATGAGATTATAAAGATGAAATAAGGCAAATCTCTTTAAAAAAAAACAGTTTTCAAACTGATTATATCACTGGAGGCTTTCCAAAAGAGACTGGATGACCATTTGTCTGAAATGGTATAGAGATTCTTGCTTGAGCAAGGGGTTGGACTAGAGGATCTCCAACTCTATTATTCTATGTTCTAAACTCAAGAATAAATCATAGCAATGTTTGCTTGCTAATGGTACTGACAGATATGGTCCATGATCACATTGCCAACACATTGTCTCAACCAGAATAGCCAGTATTAGATTATGATGTCATCCATAGACATTCATGGAACCATCCAGTGATGGAAAAATACTACTGTCATGGAAGCCTCTAAGAGGCTATTCAGGCACCCCATCCCAGAAACAGGACAATGGGACACAAATAAAGGTTGGGATGAGATGAAGAAAAGAGGAAGGAATAATGAGACAACCAATGCTGGCCCAAATCCAAAAATACTGAATCTGGGGGACAGAAAAGTAAAAGGAGAGAGTATGGAAGTAGGACCATATTAAGTGGGTCTTAGCATATGGATCCCAGAAAAGGATAAGCATAGCAGCACCTGAAAAAGGCTAAGGGACAAAGGGTGCAAAGATGAAGAGGCACTTTGCATTCATCTTGGCCAGTTGAGGTTTTCAAGCTAGCAAGTCCACATGTAGACTAACAGATTGGATGTTAGTCAATGGATGGGTTATGTTGTAGGTCAATTTACCAATAGGTCAACAGCATTCTGTTTTACATTACACTAATAGAATCTTTCTCATAACCAGATTTTTACTGCATACTGAACTTTCTGTTCCCAGGTTGTATTATATTAGTGCCAAGGGCTACTTCTACTAAAGCAGGGGTCTCCAACCTCTGGACCATGGACCAGCACTGGTTCCTGGTGTGCCAGAATCCAGGTCAAACCATGCAAACATGTCCCATCCATGCAAGAGTGAGATGCCAGCAGCATGCAAAACTATGCCCCCTCCATGCCCTCCAGCAGCATGCAAAACTATGCCCCCAACTGTGCTGAAAAATGGAACCAGTCCCTGGCACTCAAAAGATTGGGGCCCACTGCTCTAAAGTACACTGTCTCTTCCTCCATTTTATATTGCAGGAATCTGTCTCTGAAGTTCATGTAGGAGTGAGAGAAGGACTCCAAACACAATTCTATACCAACCTCTAAATTCTATAAGTCAGCCCTGAAAGGAGACAAATATTAAAGCAGGGAAGGACAGTGGAAGCAAAATAGAAAGAGAATGGTGAGAAAAAATAGGGAAGTGCAGTTTATTTTAACTCTGGTCCATGGCAGACAGTGAAATATTAATCCGTTTTTGACAGCTTGTGCATTTTAAATCACACTGCATGCACACAAATCTCTATTCATTGTCGTAGAGAACTGTATAAAATATGTCTTCATATTTTTTTCATAATAACCTCCGTAGGAAAGTATTCCTAATACATCTGTTTTTGAAAATCCTAAATAAAAACTGAGGAGAGGGGAATATGCAAATTTCCCCCAATATATGTATTTTAGTGTGGGTATCACAAGAAAGACATTATTTTTTTAAATATATGGTAGTGCAATATGTGCACTCATTTTGAAAAAAAGAGAGTGGAAAAAGAGCTGGAAATGGCTATAATCACCTTGACCAGTACCATTGTGGTGGGTTTTAAAAATTAACCATCATATGTAATGATGGTTTGATGGAATGCTGCCCGAGCCATCACCATTCTGTAGCAAGTCCTTGAGCATTGATATGGAACAGGGAAGAAAAATTTTTAATGCCTCCTTTTGCCACTTTTCTTTAGAAACCATCTCAGCATTGATGGCTTCTGTGCACAAATAGGCTTGCTCAGATGAGGCAGGGAGGCCCATGAAGCAACTGTTGCCAGAATATGGTGCCTTAATGGTTCAAAGCAGGAGATTCAAGCCAGTGGTGAAATTCAATTTTTTTTTACTACCAGTTCTGTGGGTGTGGCTTGGTGGGCATGGGTTGGTGGGTGTGGCTTGGCGGGCAAGACAGGGGGAGGATACTGTAAAATCTCCATTCCCACACCATTCCAGGGGAAGGATACTGCAAAATCCCCATTCCCACCCCACTCTGGGCCAGCCAGAGGTGGTATTTGCCAGTTCTCTGAACTACTCAAAATTTCTGCTACCTGTTCTCCAGAACCTGTCAGAACCTGCTGGATTTCACTCCTGATTCAGGATGATGTTTGAAACGAGTTGTCAACAGTCTCTCCAAATAGTTGAGAATGCCTTAGCACATTTACAGGTCATTCAGCCTCACACACACTTACAGTCTGTTGAAACACTCCTTGCTTTCTGTCTGGGTTTTCTATATAGCTGCAGCTGGAGAAGACAAGACAGTCAATTTTGGGAAACAGGAGGGAAATATCACTTTCAACTCAAACATGGAGGCACAACAGGTTCTTTGAAATACATGGAGACCCAGTGAATTTAAAAGTAGAGATAGTCCTTGACTTACAACCATAATTAAGTCCAAGTTTTCTGTTGTAAGTGAGAAATTTGTTAAGTGAAGTTTGGCCCATTTTATGATCTTTCTTGCCACACTTGTTAAGTGAATCTCTGCAGTAGATAAGTTAGGAACCCAGTTGTTAAGTGAATCTGTCTGCCACATTGACTTTACTTGTCAGAAGGTTGCAAAAGGGAATCACATGACCCAGGGACAATGCAGCTGTCATAAATATGAACCAGTTGTCAAGAGTCTGAATTTTGATCATGTGACCATGGTTGGCTGCAAAGGTTGTAAGTGTGAAAAATGCTCATAAGTCACTTTATTCAGTGCTGTTGTAACTTTGAAAGGTCACTAAATGAACTGTTGTAAGTCGACTACCTATAATAGTAAACTTTACTCGTTACATGTGCACTTGATCTTTCTCAAAGAGTGGGTGGCTTCAGGACCCCTTTTCTCCCTCCAAATTCTGGCTTTGTTGATTCACAAGATGGATAGCCACTACAGAGGAATTATTGAGTCGGTCATCTGCACCTCTATAACTGTCTGGTTTGGTTCTGCAACCCAACAAAACAGACACAGACTGCAGAGGATAATTAGAACTGCAGAAAAAACAATTACTACCAACCTGCCTTTCATTGAGGACCTGTATACTACACGAGTCAAAAAGAGAGCTGTGAAAATATCTACAGACCCCTTGCATCCTGGACATAAATTGTTTCAACTCCTACCCTCAAAACGATGCTATAGAGCACTGCACACCAGAACAGCTAGACACAAGAACAGTTTTTTTTCCGAATGCCATCACTCTACTAAACAAATAATTCCCTCGAACTGTCAAGCTATTCATTAAGGCTGCATTGCTATTACTATTACTATTAGTCTTCTTACCGTTCCTATCACCCATCTCCTCCCACTTATGACTGCATGACTGTACCTGTGTTGCTTGTTTCCTTACAATTTATATCGATACTGATTGTTTCCGGATTGCTTATTTGTACACTATGACTATCATTAAGTGTTGTACCTTACGATTCTTGACAAATGTATCTTGTTTTTTTATGTACAGAGAGAGCATATGCACCAAAGACAAATTCCTTGTGTGTCCAATTACACTTGGCCAATAAAGAATTCTATTCTATTCTATTCTATTCTATTCTATTCTATTCTATTCTATTCTATTCTATTCTATTCTATTCTATTCTATTCTATTCTTACCTTGTAGATTTGCAAGCCTGGTAGCTGTTGATGGAACTGGGAAGAGGGAGGTTCACACGCTGAAGCCCAACTTTTGTCTGGTTCAGGTGACATTCTTTCCTTTCCTTCCTTCCTTAACAACTTGGTTTCTTTGTAACTACCTCCCCAAATAATCTTTTAAATAAGATTCCTGGTTTTTGTCCACCCTCCCTATGTGCCTGCTTTATCTTTATGTATGGCAGCTTCAGCCTAGTCTGAGGCTGAATGAGAGGCATACCAGTCTCATAATGCAGGTAATTTATAGCTATTGAAATGACTTTGTCCATCATTATACAGGAACTGGCAGTTGTAAATTTCATTCTGTATCTCATATATCTCACCTGAAGTGATCTGCTTTCACTGAATTGTTCCAAGTTCTTTTGTTATGAGCAACGCAGAACATTTCTATATTTACTTCCTTCTCGTCATTTAGTGTTATACAGTACGTCTTTGTTGTCTACCCTTATTTGTCCTCTACCTCACCCCTCCCCCAGATCTGGAGAACTCTAAACAGTATAATATTTCCCAAGGAGTGATTACTACAATTCCTTTTTTAGAATCATAAAGTTGACAGTGCCCATTTAGGCTAAATTCTGCCCTTATTATAGTAGAAATCCAAATTTATATATCCCGACAAATGATTTTCCAGAATCTCTTTGAAAGTACCCAGTGAAAGGAACCCTAACTCATTCTTGAGTACTCGTTTTCAGTGGGTAATTAGTTTCATAAGCAAAAATTGTTTCTTAACATAATTTATTTTCCTGTAACTTCTTCTCTAATCTTGCAACAATATGAAGTAGATAGTGTTGTCCTTTGTGACACTCTTTCAGCTAATTTCCTCCCTCATCCAATGTCTTATTTCAACATTAAATACTCAGGTTCATTAATGTTTCTTCATTGGATGTGAACTTTAGACCCTGATTAACAGTCTTCTTATCCAAGCTTTATTAAATGTAGTAAAACACAACTAGCAATGACTGGTGTTATTTCCCCAATAAGTCATATCTATGCTATCAGTTAAAGACTGGCATCCATATATACCACATGAATATACAATGCATTATATTGGCTTTTGTACACAAAATGATATGTGTATCAGCCTCTAGGTGAGTTCAAATTCTGACAAAAAAAAAATATTTTAGACTGAAGCCTATATTCTGAAGACATCCACTATACATGCGGGTGTCTGCCATTACCTGATATCACAAACATGGCTTTAACTGATATGTGACTTTTAGGAGTCTAGGTTTGTTGAATTGTGTGGTTGGGAGTACTGCTACTTTAGTGCTGTCTTTTTCTCTTTAGATATCTTCCTGATTACACTCTCCATCTCAAAAGCACTTTGATTATTTTGCTCAAGGGGGACATAGCATGTCCCCAGTATTAAATTATATTGGTTCAGTACTGTCATCCTCAATAGCTCTAAATAGAAATCTGTTTTTCAGGCTTCAATCATTCTGTTGGTGATTTAGTCATCAAGAGTTTGGCACTAACTCTCTATTTTATGTTGTTTCTAATACATTTGATATACTATTGGTTTCATAAAGTTCAAATACATTGTAAATTATAGTAAACCAATAACTATCCCAAACTGCAACTCTCAAAAGGACTTTTATTTGGATACGAATATTTCCAGTGAAGTGTAAACAAACAAGCTAGCAAACTCCCTTTCCCAAGAAATAATTCCAAATTGATTTTTCAGTTACTCAACTGTTGCTTTCCCCCGAATTTTGATTATCTCAGGCTCAAAAACCTTCATTTACAATGCATATTCTTTTATCTGAGAAATAAAAATGCAGGATTGGCTAAATCCATCATATAACTGTCAGTTTAAGGATTTAGTGAAGGAGTGGAAAAACAAATGCATTCAGTAGGAAAAGAAGGAAACGTGCTTTTCAGATATTTAAGGTATGACATTGGGACAGAAGAAGATTATTCCACCCTTAATCTGTTACCATGATGGAATCATAATTGGAACTAACACACTTCAATGCAAACAGATGCACAAATGCTGTTTTAATCTAGTCTACACCCAGCTAGGGACCAGGTCCATGGGGGGAAACAGCACATACTTAGCAAGAATGAAGAACTTAGCACTTCAAAGGCCCTTTAGAAACAGAACTGGGAAAAAACATCAGCCTAGAGAGCTGATACCAGCAAAATAGATTACCCTAGCTGAAGGTAAGCAATAATCTTCTGCAGTATAAAGTAACTCATGGAGATTTTCTTGTAGGCATAGATGCTACAGCAGTTTTCAACTGTCTTCCAGATGCACTGAAATCACAACTCCTATAATTTCTATCTATCTAGCATGAAACACAAATATTAATTGATTTCTTTAAAAGGTTTATATTCTATCTTTGTGAATTTAGGTTTGCCTCTCTTCCTTTGTTATTCTCTTAGAGAACAACAGTTTTGAAAAACAGCTTTAACATTAAATAAAGAAATGTAAATATAAATGAATATAAATGTGTAGATAAGAACAATGAATATTATAGTGTGTGTGTGTGTGTGTGTGTGTGTGTATTGGAGTAACAGAGTAGTAAATAGAAATGATAGAATAGAGTACTACAAAAGCAAAATACGTAAGTCGATACGAAATGCTGTAATTAATGTTATATAATGTTTAATACGTTATGTCTTGACATGTCTTATTTTTATACATGTGTTGTTTTTTGTGTTGTTTTTAAAGACAAACTATTTAATAAAAGTTATTTAAAAAAGAAAAAAAAGATAAACAGCTTTGTGAAAGAGAGAGTGACCATATGTCTACAATGAATGGGTCAGGTGTATAGCCACAACACTCAGCTGCATTAATCGGTATATTGCACTACAACAAGAATACACTGTAAGATGTGCTTAGGACACCGTCTATGCGCCACTATGTAAATGTGGCAAGTTACAGTTCGGAAAAAAAATCCTGATTTTGCTAATGGTTCAGATTGAAGAAAATAGGGCAGTGGGCAAGCTACTGAAAACACACAAAGCAGGACTTACGATCATGTGTCAAGGTTGTGAATGGCAGTGAAATAAACAAGACAGTTCTTGTGAATTAGGACATGTTTACTGAAATTCCAACTCAGAACAATTGCATGAACAGAATGTGTATTTATTGTAAGTGGTTTGCTGGAGAGTTTGGGAGATTTTATCATCCTTATCACAGCCAAGTGTCTTGACTTCATAAAAGCATTCTTACACCTCAAAGGGACATGCAAAATCTATTAGTTCACTTTTTTAAAAAAAATCCTGCAGACTCTATTAGTCTCTTCCCAATGTTTGCAGTAGAAAAGGGTTAAGATTAAACCATCTCCATTTCATATAACGTGATTTCCCCACCCCCTTCCCCTCCCCCAAAAACACAGGCTCATAACATCACTTAAATAAGTATGAAATCCATTTTCTGCCGAAAAATGTGAAATTTGTCACAACTATTAAAAGGAACATGAAATGTATCTAATCCTGGGATTTGTACAACTACATAAAATGACATGATGTTTCAGCATCAGAGTAACACATGCTAAGAATGGGAAATGGCAGAAAATTAATTCCACTGGCAGTCATTCCCATGGTTCTTCTCTACACTATGTTAAGCTTTGATGTTTCCTTGTTTTGGATGCAGAAGGAGCTGTACCAAGAGGGAGAGAGTCATATGGTATTTGGCAAGAGAAGTTGGTTTTATCTTAATAAAAATGGCATCTAATTATTTCAAGTTAGAGTGGTATATTTGGTGTTCTTTTTTTAAAAAAGGGACATTGAACACATATTTCCAGATATGCAAATCATTTTATCTTTTGGTATGAATCAAGATATAGTGTTTTTAATTAGAGAAAAAAATAGCTTCAAGTGGCACGATACAAAATTGTTTGCTGATTAATTTGCATATTTAGCAATTTATTTAGTAAGGCTTTTATGTCATGCCAGTTCAAAAGGCCTCTGAGCAGCCCATGTTCCCTTGTTGCAGTAAGGTTAAAAAGAACAACAAAAATAGAGTCACTAGATAAGAATTGATAATTAGAACTGAAATTACAAGAAAACTTTGGCACCTGAAGAATAATCAAACATCAAACATATACTCATAATTGGGTTCATTAGCCTTGACTCTCCTACTCACAGGATTCTTGTAAAAAAACCAGAGCCTTGTAAAAAACCAGAGCTTTGATAGCCTTCCTGAAGTGTAACAAGGTGAGAACTACTGTAGTCTGACCTCAAGTGGTATGCTGCTCCAAGGAAAAGGGGTAGCCAACTATTAAAGCAGAGGTGTCAAACTCACAGCATCACATTGTTGTCATGTGACATATCACAACTTTTTCCCCCTTTGCTAAAATGGGGGTGGGCGTGGCCAACGCATGATGCATCCAGCCCGCAGGCTGCAAATTTGACACCCCTGTATTAAAGTATAACACTGCTGCTAAACATGACAATATCAGAGAGTAGGGATCTTGTGCCAACCTTTCTTTCCTGATCTTATTGGACAGACAGAAGTCATTGGGAAAAAGTGGTCTCATACTGTACATATCAAGATGCTGAACCATGTAGGATTTTAAAGGTGAGTACCAGTGTCTTGAATCGTACCTGGAAGCAAACTAAACCAATGCAGCTTTCAGAAAAGAATTGTTACATGGGAGCACATTGAAAGTCCCATTGCTACTTGAACAGTTCTGGTTTGGATCAGGTGCAGTTTTTGGGTGGTTTTCAAGGACAGCTCATGGAGTGCAAAATGCAATAATCCAAAGAGGAGATGATTAAGATAAAGAGTCACCCCAGTCATAATCAGCACCCAGGTGGAGTATATCTGTGCAAAAACCCCTTTAACCATAATTACCACCTGCTATTTAAAAAAGAGCTTTGAATCCAAGAGAACCTGTGCAGGATGAATCAGTTCTGCAGGAGTAAGCATGACCACATCATGAAACAAAGATGGTATTTCCCTGAAACAAAGTTTCCATACCCACAATCTCTCCATCTTTCTGGATTTATGTCTGGGTTTATTAATCCCCTTGCAGATGCTGCAACAACATTCAGATACCATGCCAAGACCTTTACCTGTTTGCAACCTGAATGCAACCACATTCAAATACCATGCCAAGACCTTATGTCTGAATTTATTAATCCCCTTGCAGATGCTGCAACAACATTCAGATACCATGCCACAACAGAACCGTATATGTTCTGTCCAATGTTCAGATGGATACTGAGATCTGTAAATTTAAGATCCCTGATCCCAGGCTAGCAAATAACTCTTGCCAGTAGCAACTTTATGTAGATAAATTTGGAACTTTCCAACAGTGGTGAAAACTGAAAAATGGATGGTCATTCCATTTTGGTCCAACAGCTAACCTCCAAGTCAATCTTCCTCAGTATAGGTAGCCTCCAGATGTGTGATAATTGAACAGCAATTAGAAAAAGGTGAATGAGACTTGCTGCAGTTTATTGGCATATATCAAGGGTCTCTGAGAGAATGCATCACAAGAAATTTCCAGCTGATATTTATACTGTGTAACGAACTTCTTATATCAAACTAGGCATCCTTGAAGGCCATTATTTTTCCAAACTACTTTATACTTTGACTTGTGAAAGTGTAACAAGATCCTTCTTAATCTTAAACATGCAGAATTATATTTAGCTTTTTTCTTCCTAGCCTCTGTTAAAACAAAGATGATTGAAACCTGTGACTATGGATATTCCGACTAATTTACACATCGCATAGTTATACATAGTTACAACAGTGACACATATTTATACACACTGTGGCACATAGCGACATACATTACCTAGCTTAGATTACATTTAGATTGCACAGTGTGTTACTTCAGCATCCAAAGTGGAACAAGATAGCTTCGTTATCAAAAATCATTCAAAAATACAAAACAGATTAACAGAATTGGACAAGACCTTATAGGTCATCTAGTCCAACCCCCCACTCAAGCAGGAGACCCTACACCATTTCTGAAAAATGGCAGTCCAATCTTTTCTTCAAAGTCTCAAGTGATGAAGCTCCCACAACTTCCGAAGGCAAGCTGTTCCATAGGTTGATTGTTCTCACTGTCAGAAAGTTCCTCCTCATTTCTAGGTTGAATCTCCCCTTGGTCAGTTTCCATCCATTATTCCTTGTCTGGCCTTCAGGTGCTTTGGAAAACAGCTTGATCCCCTCCTCTCTGTGGCAGCCCCTCAAATATTGGAAGATGGCTATCATGGCTCCCCTGGTCCTTCTCTTTACTAGAGTAGCCATGCCCAGTTCCTGTAACCGTTCTTCATATGCTTTAGTCTCCAGTCCTTTATTTATTTATTTATTTGTTTGTTTGTTTGTTTGTTTGTTTGTTTGTTTATTTATTTATTTATTTATTTATTTATTTATTTATTTATATATTTATATATTTATTTATTAGTTCGATTTATATGCCGCCCTTCTCCAGAGACTCAGGGCAGCTTACAATGGATTAAGCAATAGCCTTCATACTTTTGTATATACCTGCTTAGTAGGGCTTTCGGCCCCCGCAAGCGGTGTTCTTTTTTATACAAAGTCAGTTTATTGCCCCCACAATCTGGGTCCTCATTTTACCTACCTCGAAAGGATAGAAGGCTGAGTCAACCTTGAGCCTGGTGAGATTTGAACTTGCAGTAATTGCAGGCAGCTGGCAACTTAAGTGCTACTTTAATAGCGCTTAGTCCACTGCGCCACCAGGCCCTAATCATCCTGGTTGCTTTCCTCTGCACTTTTTCTAGAGTCTCAACATCTTTTTTATAGTGTGGTGACCAAAACTGGATGCAGTATTCTAGGTGTGGTCTTACTAAGGCTTTATAGAGTGGTATTAGTACCTCACTTGATCTTGATTGTATCCCTCTGTTAATGCACCTTAAGATTGCATTGGCTTTTTTGGCTGCTGCTTCACACTACTGGCTCATATTTAGCTGGTTGTCCACTAAGATGCCAAGATCGCTCTCACAGTCACTGCTATTAAGTCTGGTTTCACCCAGTTTATATGTGTACTTTTGGTTTTTCTTACCTAACTGTAGGACTTTACTTTTCTCTACATTGAATTTCATTTTGTTAGATAGGGCCCAGTGTCAAGTATGTCAAGATCCATCTAGACCTTGAGCCTATCTTCTAGGATATTAACTATTCCTGCCAGTTAGTATCATCTGCAAATTTGGTAATCTGGGGGAGAAAGGCCGGTGGAGGGGTTTCTCTTTCTGTTGCATTGATGCCAGCCCTTCTCTCCCCCCGCCCCCTCCCTCCCGGACCTTGTTTAGGCCATGAAATGGGCTACCATCTGGCCCCAGGTAAAGGGGTTTCTCTCCCCCCCTCCCCTCCCCTTCCCTCGTATGTTTTGTGTCTCCTACTGAACTATCATATTGGTGCGACTATAAAGAGCAGGGACTGTCATCTTTAACCCCCGGATGAACTGACTGACTGAACTATAAATCATTCTCTCCAACCTTGGGACAACCATTGTGGCAACCACTGAGGAGGTCGTTTCTTCTACATCATGAATTCATCATCAGCACCGGATGGATGGAGCATTTCTATCTCTAGGGCTATTTAAGGGCCTCCCGCCGTGAGAGGGCGGGCTGGATGTCATTCTCCGTTGGCTGAAACTGTGAAAGACCCCTCAAACTGTTGTGAGAGGACAGAGGACAGTGCATTTACCAGTGGAGCCGCATGGCTGTGTGTTACATCTGATTTTGGGATTACCAAATGGACCCCTGATTATTACCTCCGCCTCCCTCGTTGTAACCTAAGATGTATACTACCTGTGATCTTCTTGCGCTGCGAGATTCCCCCCTCTCGCAGATCTGGCCCTCCACATTATCGAGGGCCTACCTCAAGGACGGGTTTTGGGACCCAGAGAGGTGGCATGTGAAAACAAGGGGGTTGAAGGGTTTTTTATCAAATTTTTTAATTAAACTTTTAAGGGGTCCCAGGGAGGGGGAGGGTCGAATTAGAATTCGGGTTGTGGGTTTGGGGGAAAACCCACAAGGGGGAGGGTCGGGTCCGGCCTCGAAGTGCGGCGGGGGGGTGGCGGACCTGGGGTCGAGGGGGGTGTTAGAGCTCATCCGGATACTGTTTCAAACATCACTACTGTGAGTGGGAGGGGTAGATATGGCCGGAGCAGGGGGCCATATCGTGTTAGGGGAGCGCACACCCGCTGTTTACGAGCAGTGGCGTGCTCTAGCCCCCTAGGCTCCACCCGTTCTCCAGGTTGCATAGACCCTCAGGGCCCAGGCCTTCGGCTGATGCTATGCAATGCCAGGTCCGTAGTAAATAAAGCCCCCCTCATTTGTGATCTTATTCAGGAGGGGTGTGTGGACCTGGCAGGTATTACGGAGACCTGGTTGGGCCAGGAGGGGGGGTTCCCCTCATTGAAATGTGCCCACCAG
This sequence comes from Arizona elegans, assembly GCA_022577455.1. Classification (NCBI taxonomy): domain Eukaryota; kingdom Metazoa; phylum Chordata; class Lepidosauria; order Squamata; family Colubridae; genus Arizona; species Arizona elegans. The sequence continues at coordinate 42,789,371 of JAKOOJ010000001.1, forward strand.
GTTTCCACGCATTCCATCAGCCAAGGTCACAGGGGAGGGGCGGGGGGGGTAGCGGTTATCATTAAAGATGGCCTGAGACCGAGGGAGGCCACTGTTCCTCAGACGGCCGGCTGTGAATCCCTCCTTGTGAAATGGGGTCATGGGGTTCAGAGGGGTTTGCTGATCATGTACCTCCCTGCCACGTGGCAGCAGCCCTGCCTGAGCTACTCAACGTCATCGCCGCGGTGGCGGTTGATACCCCTAGGCTTATGGTCATGGGGGATTTCAACCTGCTGTCCGTGGGTGAGGTGTCAGAGGTGGCTCAGGAGTTCATGGCTTCCATGACAGCCATGGACCTGACCCAGTTAATTCATGGCCCTACCCACACGGGGGGAAACATGCTGGATCTGGTTTTTGTCTCTGGACAGTGGTTGAGTGATCTCGAGATAGGGGATATAGTCACTGAGCCCTTGTCATGGTCTGATCACTCTCTCCTTTGTCTCGACCTTCGAACCGCTACACCCCGCTGCAGGGAGGCGGAGCCGGTAAGATGGTTCCGCCCCAGGCGCCTGATGGAACCTGACAGGTTCCAGATGGAGCTTGGGCCATTCCCTGAGGCTCTGGCACACGCCTCGACCAGAAACCTAGTGGCCGCCTGGGATAGGGCGGCCGCTGGAGCTCTGGACCGGGTCGTGCCTTTGCAGCCTCTGACCCGGCGCCGATCTCATTTAGCTCCTTGGTTTACTGAGGAGCTGAGGGAGTTGAAGCGCCGGAAAAGATGCCTAGAGAGCAGTTGGAGGGCCAGTCTTTCTGAATCTGACCGGACACTGGTAAGATCTCATATTAGGAATTACCTAGTGGCGATAAAAGCAACGAAATGTAGCTATTTTGCTGCTCTTATTGCATCATCAGATAATCGCCCGGCTGCCCTGTTTAGGGTGACCCTCTCCCTGCTCCACCAGGAAGCGCGGGAGGACCCCTTAGAGGGTAGAGCCGAGGATTTTGTTCAGTATCTGTATGACAAAATCACTCAGATTCGGGAAGATCTGGACTCCGACTGGATAGTCTCAGGGGGAGGGACTGGGGCAGGTCTTGAGAATGTTATCTGGGATGAGTTTGATCCTGTGACCCCTGAGGACGTGGACAGGATTCTGGGTAGACTGAACGCAACCACTTGTTTATTGGACCCATGTCCCTCCTGGTTAGTGCTGGCTTCTCGGGAGGTGACACAAGGCTGGTTCCAGGGGATTATAAATGCTTCGTTGGGTGAGGGTGTCTTTCCTGCCACCTTGAAAGAGGCGGTGGTGAGGCCTCTCCTCAAGAAGCCTTCCCTGGACCCAGCAATGTTGGTAAATTATCGTCCGGTCTCCAACCTTCGTTTTGTGGCGAAGGTTGTTGAGAGTGTGGTTGCGCAACAGCTCCCCCAGCACCTGGATGAAACGACGTATCTGGATCTGTTCCAGTCGGGCTTCAGGCCCGGGTACAGCACGGAAACGGCATTGGTCGCGTTGGTTGATGATCTCTGGAGGGCTCGGGACAGGGGGTGCTCCTCTGTCCTGGTCCTGTTAGATCTCTCAGCGGCTTTTGATACCATCGACCATGGTATCATGCTGCACCGGTTGGAAGAGTTAGGGGTGGGAGGCACTGTGTTGCGGTGGTTCTCCTCCTTTCTCTCTGACCGGTCGCAGTCTGTGTTGACAGGGGGACAGAGGGCAACCCCGAGGCCCCTCATATGTGGGGTGCCGCAAGGGTCGGTCCTCTCGCCTCTCCTGTTCAACATTTATGTGAAGCCGCTGGGCGAGATCATCCGTGGTTTCGGGGTGGAGTACCATCAGTACGCTGACAACACTCAGCTGTACATCTCCACCCCGGATCACCCCAACGATGCCCTTGAAGTGATGTCCCGGTGCCTGGAGGCCGTACGGATCTGGATGGGGAGGAACAGGCTCAGGCTCAACCCATCCAAGACCGAGTGGCTGTGGTTTCCGACGTCCCGATATAGTCAGTTGACGCCATCACTGACTATTGGGGGCGAATCATTGGCCCCCACGGAGAGGGCTCGCAACTTGGGCGTCCTCCTGGATTCACGGCTGTCTTTAGAAGAGCACTTGACGGCCGTGACCGGGAGGATTTTTCATCAGGTTCGCCTGATTCGCCAGTTGCGTCCCTTTCTGGATCGGGACTCATTACGCACGGTCACTCATGCCCTCATCACCTCCCGCCTGGACTATTGCAAAGCTCTCTACATGGGGCTCCCCTTGAGGAGCACCCGGAGGCTTCAACTGGCGCAGAGTGCGGCTGCGCGTGTGGTAATGGGAGTGACATGGCGCTCCCATGTAACACCTCTCCTGCGCGAGCTGCACTGGCTCCCGGTGGTCTTCCGGATGCGCTTCAAGGTTTTGGTTACCACCTTTAAAGCGCTCCATGGCTTAGGACCTGGTTATCTATGGGACCGCCTACTACCACCAATAGCCTCCCACCGGCCAGTACGCTCTCATAGAGAGGGACTCCTCCGGGTGCCGTCAGCCAAACAGTGTAGGCTGGCGACCCCTAGGGGGAGAGCCTTCTCTGTGGGGGCACCTACCATCTGGAATGAGCTTCCCCCAGAGATACGGAGGATCCCGGATCTGCGCACCTTCCACCGCGCTGTGAAGACCTTTTTATTCCATCAGGCGGGCCTGGCCTAATCTCTTCTCTTTTTTAAATATGTAAATTTTAATCTGTTTTTAAATTATTGGGGTGTTTTAATCTGTCTGGGCCAAAATGATTTAATTTGATTTTATCTGTTTTTTTAAATTTTTTGTATCTATGTTATTTTATTGTTTGGCTGTTCACCGCCCTGAGTCCTTCGGGAGTAGGGCGGTATACAAATCAAATAAACTAAACTAAACTAAACTAAGTTCCCCTTCTATTCCCTCATCTAACTCATTTATAAAGATATTGAAGCGTAATAGGCCTAAGACACAACCTTGTGGCACCCCACTGCTTACTTCTCTCCATCTAGACTTAGACTCATTAAAGACTACTCATTTAGTATGGTTTCTCAGCCACTTGCAAATCGATCTGGTGGTGAAGCTATCCCACTTTTTTCTAGCTTATGAAAAAGTAGGTTGTGGTCTACTTTGTTGAATGCCTTGTTGAAGTCTAAGTATATTATGTCCACAATATTTCGCTGGTCTACTAATTTAGTCACTATGTTGAAGAATGAAATAAGATTAGTTTGGCATGATCTGTTTTTAACAAACTTGTGCTGGCTGCTAGTTATTACTTTACTCATTTCTAGGTGTTGGCAGATCTGTTTTTTTTATTATGTTTTGCAGTATCTTCCCAGGTATTGATGTTAGGCTGATTGGTCTGTAGTTTCCTGGGTCTGGTTTTTTTTCTTCCTTTTTTGAAGATGGGAACCACATCAGCTCTTTTCCAGTCCTCTGATAGTTCCCTGTGGTGCAGTGGTTCTGAGATGACATCTGCCAGCTTCTTTAGGACTCTGGGATGTAATCCATCAGGTCCTGGTGATTTGTATTCATCAAGGGAAGGGAAGATACTCTGCATATGTTTCAGAACATTTTATAAAGTTTGTTGAGTTGGATAACAAAGTTGACTGGAGCATAAAAACAACTTCTGTGAAGAGAAATATGAAAAGTGGGTATATTTGAAATAAGAAATAGCAATAGCACTTAGACTTAAATACTGCTTCACAGTGTTACAGCCCTGTCTAAGCAGTTTACAGAGTCAGCATATTTTCCCCGACAATCTGGGTCCTGATTTTACTGACCTTAGAAGGATAGAAGGCTGAGTCAACCTTGAGCCACTCAGAATCGAACTCCTGGAGTGAGTAGTGAGTTAGCCTGCAGTACTGCATTCTAACCACTACACCACCATGGCTCTTAGAGAACTAAAGAGAAAACTAAACAGAGAATATGGTATCAAGGTAATGATGATGACAATATTCTCTAACAGAGTTTGACTTTCCAGTTGTCTATAGGGATATGACTACCGATTATTGGCAGAGATTCATAATCGGTTAGCCATTGCTATCAGCTTCCAAGGCTACCCTTTAGTCCTAGCATTTCTTAACAATCCATTAACAACTTAAAATATGTTGAAGGTTAATCAAATAGATGATGGGGCAACCTTGCCACCAATGTTGGGAATCACTAGTCTAGGCATACTCTTATATTTTAATCCTGGATTTGAGAGCAATATGCCCAACTGTCATATATTGAGCAGCTAAGGACATGCTAATGTGGATATACAACAGTGTCTTGTTTATCCATATGTATCTGTTGTCATAGCCAACCTAGCAGTTCGAAAGCATGTAAAAATGCAAGTAGAAAAATAGGGACCACCTTTGGTGGGAAGATAACAGCGTTCTGTGCGCCTTTGGTATTTAGTCATGCCAGCCACATGACCATGGAGACGTCTTCGGACAGCACTGGCTCTTCAGCTTTGAAACGGAGATGAGCACTGCCCCCTAGAGCATGTATGTGCGAAGGAGAACCTTTACCTTTTACCTTTATCTGTCATTGAGTCCATTAGTGAGGATTCTGATGCACAACTCAGTGACCATTTGACAGAATTTTCTTTTGAAACAAAAACCAACCAATTCTTTAAGATCACATGAGACTGCTGCAATGCTTAATGAAAGCATACATGCTCAGATGAGTTGTTGTTTTTTTTAATGAAAATGTGACTTCATTTTACTTAGACTTATAAAAATTCTGAGAATCACCGCCATATAATAAAGCCCAGCTTTGATGTTAATATCATTGTCATTTGGAGATCATGTGAAGACCTGCCAAGTCATTCTTAATTATTATCTCGGGCATCAAAACAGAGAGGCAAGAATTCATCATCATATATTTTAATCAGCTGCAAAATTGTTCTGGGGTTATCCCAACTTCTTGCAAATAACCTTATTATTTTTTATTACCAATAAATTATATTTTTCTCTCTACAAAATTTGAAGAGCAGATAATAAGTCTCATAATAAACTTTTCAGTTTCAACTGCTCAATTAATTCAGGCTGCAAATAGCTAAAGCGGCTAAAACTGATGCAGTGGAATAACAATAATTTCCTCTTCCCCCGCTTTCTATCTGGCCATTCATATGGAGTGATTGCTTCTCATCCTTTTGCTAAATGGTAGCTAATATCCTCTTTTCTCCTTTCATCTTTTTATTCCTGCTGTAGAATATATAAGATGAAGAATTTCCTGCAAACTGTCACAGAAAGAAGCTCAATAGAAAGCTGGAGCAGAATAGATACAAGGATAAAAGACAGTTATTAAATCTGTGAATGTTATCAGTGGACAAGAAAAATAAACTGTATGAGTGGCTAGAGGGGTATCAAAGTATGACATTTCATTTTTATGCAGGTCTCAGCATGATAAAGGTAACATACTGACAAGCATTCTAGAAGAATAGATCTCAAGCAGGAAAATCTATTTATCGAATATCAATGTGGCTAGAGCACTTTGCTTTTGAAGCTAACCCTCCTTTATAAAAAAAGAAAAAAACATAGAGTTCAAGGAGCTTCCATTCTTATAATTGCTAGAGGGGTTTCAGAAGCATCATCAAAATTATCTTTCCTCTTATCAGAACGCAAGACTGCATGTGCTTTAATAAGTGCATGATTTTATCAATGACTACTATGGCAAAATTTACTCATACCCATACAATATGAATGAACTTGCCTAATATAATGGCAATGATGGAAGCAGCCCTTATAATGACTTCAAGAGACCAGTCCCATATCTGTAAGTGGGTCTTGTTTCAAGAAAATTGGGCAGAAGATTTCATAGAGGATTTTTATAAAAATGCATATGAAAAAATATCCTATGTTTTATTGCAGGGGATGTCAAACTGGCGGCCCATGGGCTGGATGCGTCACGTGCAGGCCACACCCACCCCAGCTCCGTGAATGGGGAAAACATCACAAAACGTCACGTGATGGCAACATGATGCCGTGAGTTTGAGACCTGTGTTCTATTGTGACCATGACTACAAACAAAGGAAAATTAATCCAGAATTATAATATATTTATTGTTTTTCTTTTCATTAAATTTAATTTGTGGTTATTGAAAAAGTTGTATAACTGAAGATGAAAGATACTTGTCCTAAGTGCTTAAGGAAATATATTTTCTTTTTGTGATGCACAGGTCTTCAGCTATGAGGTATTTGAAGTTATCTCTACTTGAAGATATTGTATAAAGTATCTTCTCAGTAACATCTGGATTGCTCATCTGGGCTTCAGAATCATGAATCTAAAATTCTGTTGTTATTAAGAACAAAACTCTTACCGAAACAAAAGCTCTATTTCAAGTCCTGCACACTAAGAATTGGATGAGGAAAAACATGGAGGAGCATATTTACTTTGTCTTGCCTCATGTACTCATTACTCATGTAACTCACAAAAAGTTGGAGAGTGAAGTATGTTTTGGGAAACCACTTTTTATATGTTCCCAATGTGTTCTACTTCCAATGTTCTGAATGCAATGAGTAGAAGACAAAATTTAAGTAGATCCCAATTCCATTTGCTTATTGATAAACATCTGGAGACAAAGGGATTTGTAATAAAGATATAATAGAGAAGTTAAAGCCAAATGAAATACATGTAATCCTTCGGTAATTTAATAACCATAACTGGTGCTGGCAACTTCATCATTAAGTAAAGCAGTCATTGAAACTGTGCTTATACTATTACTTAAGGTTTCCTTTGTTTTAAAACCTTGACAAGGTCACAAATAGAAGGATTGGTCATAAAGTTTCTTTCATCACTGTTGTAACTGTGAACAGTCCCTAAATGAGGCAGTTGCTAAATAAGGACTACTTGTAACCATTTAAATACCCATATAAAGCTAGTAGAGTAGTTTATAACAGTTTAATTGGGAACTAGATGCATAGCTAAATATTTGTTCCCCATCATTTTTTTATGAATATAGAGGGTACTTGTTTCATGTGATCTTTGAGAATGACTCAGTGAATGTTCTTACTTTCATATAATTTTTGGCAGATGAGATTCAGAGAAGCATCTCTACTTGCCCACCTGGATAAAGAGGGGAAGAAGTGTGACAGAAAGACCTTCTAGCAGAACAAGTTGACTGAAATGGGTTAAGTTCCAGAGGATATTTCACTTAGCTGGTGGGGGGGGAAATCTATTCCCAGAGTGGTCAAAAATCCTCTTTCAGTTTTGTTTTATTTTGGAAGAAAGTGCAACCTGAGCTTCACCCTTAAATGATTGTTCATTTCAGAATCAACATTGTTTCCTGACAGCCACATGACTCAATAAAACACAGTCACCCTATCAAAATATCCATCTTGACAGTCAAAACAGTTTAGTGACTAGTTGATACAATATGTGGGAAAATAGCTCAAGACACGCATGGCCGGTACACTTGGGAATAAATATTTATCTTACCTTAAAAAGAAAGCTAACATTGCAGCATTATTGGAAGAGACAGGAATGGATTTTTACCCAGCAAGACACCATCAGGTGAAATGAGAATTAGCTTACTCATTTTTCTGGAAACCCTGAGGGCCTTAAGTGTGGGAGATACAGTGGATGAGGTTGAACCCAAAGCTTTCAGCTTGGAGCAAACAAAAGCAATATCACCCATATTCCTCTTTTAAAAAAATCATCCTTAGTCAATTTGTTAGATATTTTAAAGAAAAAAAAATGTTTGAAAACATTATTATTAGGTTATTTATTTTAATTTTTGCATTATATTCATTCATTAGGCTGTGCATGTTACATTTACGTTTAGAGTTATGTTTTTTGGTATATCACAAAGAATGAAACCAGCAGCCTAGAAATCAAATAAATAAATGCTTAAATAATAACTTCAAGGCTTTGCGCCAATGTACAATGTTTTGTACAGTAGCCAGCTGGAAAGCATCCATCTGTCACTGTAGATCACTTTTTGTATTATAGTCATAAGAAGCCACAAGGGAAGAAATATAAGGCCTTTCACCTCTAATGAAACTGAACATTTTCCCTCCCCACATTCTTTCTTTGAAAGGAAGCTTCCGTGGGAAATCCTGGACAAGCGCCATGAATGCCAGCTATAGGATTCTACTTTGGCTAGAAGGGTACAAATTTCGAAAGACCGGCCCATGTTCCTGCAAGGATTACTTTGTCACTGACAAGATTTATTTCTAAGCAAATCTCTTGGGCTGGGATTCAGAACTGGGGTGCTACACTTCTGGAATCATCACACAATAAATACTAAAGAATGCTGCCATGATGCATTACAGCCTGTGGGGGGTGATCTCACATCACATACAAACCCAGCACAGAGGTTTTTGCTAACTACGATCATCAGATGCTGCGTGTATTGTAATATAAGAACCTAATGACCTGTTTGCCTTAACATTCTCCTGAAGTAGTCAGAAGTTGAATACAAATGCAGCATTCCTGTTGATAATCTGTAATAGGTACTCAAAAGATTTCTCTACTTCTCAGTTTCAAACTTTGAGGGTGCTTTCCTCTTTCGTTTGTTTACCTACATTGCATCCCTTTCATTTTAAAATTAATAATCTTGTTTAGACTGTATTATCTAGTTACCCGACTTCTGAAATTTTAAAAAAGGAACTGATGTATATATTAAGGAGCTTCTGATATGCTTTTGAATGCCGAGGTTTATCTAACATTCAATCTATATTAACACAATTATTCTGTTCACATACCATCTTGTGCTCAAAGAATAAATCATGTTATGACTTAATGCAGTATTGATTCACTGAACATTGTAAAAAAAAAAAATAGTGACTGGGTTGACATCACATTCTGAACCACAAATTACCCAATCTCACTTGAGCTAGTTTAGCATGTTGTGTGAAACCAGCGAACTGAGGAATTGTATAGGATGAGAAAAGCTTCCCTAGCTCTGTACAAATAATTGGGAATATAATGTTCCAAATGTTTGAATCCTTTGTGCATGACAAATTTCCATAGATCTCTGTATCAGTTTGAAAGTGTATTCCTCCTGTTAAAAAGGACAGAGGGCTTGGATCAAAATTTCCCTGTTACTTTTCCTGTCAATGCTAACTATTACTTACACAATTAAGATAACTAGACATTCATTGCTCCATGTGGACATTCTTAAGTTGGGGCTATACAGTATCAGTTTGCTCTACTATGAAAACAATTAGTCCTAGAGGAAACAGTATTAATCACAAAGAAATTATTAACCACCTTCTATTCTCTAACTTGGGAGATATCAAGGAGCCATGCATCAATACATGAATAGAATAATGAAACAGGGTAGAGTTTCAATTCTGCAGCTCCTCATAATGACATCATATTATGATGTCATACTCAGAGGCCTTCTCTATGACCACCAGTTCTTGGCTGCAAAAATCTGAAGAATCATATAGCAATTCTTTAGTTCTATTTAGTTCCTTTGGTCCCTTCACTCCTATGCAGTGGTCTTCTGGATATCTATAGAAGAGACTTGGTAACCCTAGTCATGCCACTGTGCAAAGGTCCGATTAATGTCAGTTATTTTGAGCCAATGGGGACAGTGCATTTCAAAGACGTCCATGCTGCCTCTGATGTGACAAGGTAATAGAACCTTGACTTCAGTGCTCCTCTATCCCTTTAGATAGGAGCTGTTCTACTTAACAATTCTTGATTTCTGAGCATGTTGACTGAACTTGGATTTGGAAGGGTTGCAGGATGGGGTATTTCAAAATTATTTTATTTTAACAATGCAAATATGTAAGAAACTAAAATACCATTAAAGCATAATATATATATATATATATATATATATATATATATATATATATATATATATATATATATATGTGTGTGTGTGTGTGTGTGTGTGTGTGTGTGTGTGTGTGTGTGTATGTATATGTATATGTATATAAATTGTGTATTGGCAACTGAATTTATCTTTCTCTCTCCTTCACTTGCAATCATATTATTATGCAATTCTAGTTGGAAATCTGTCAATACTGAGTTTTATTTTTTTTGTTTTTGAGCTAAATATAGTTTGAAATATCAAGGTACAAGTAAGTAAATTCCAATCCAATAATACAGTACTCTACTCAAAAGTTGAATTCAATGGATTCCATCATGTGAACTTCTTACCCTCATTGCTCAGAAACAAACCTCCTTGTATCTCAGTTGAGTAGCCAACTGGTGGGTCAAGTCATAAAGAGCAACTTTATGATTTTTTTTAACCATAATCTTGATGAAAGATGCCTTCATGGTATGCAGGCAACTTCTTACCTATGTAAAAAAAAATTTGTATCTATCAAAAAAAAATAATAATTGACAAAATAAATAAGGGTGCACTTGGGATCTTGCTAATGAAGCAAGATATCAAGTGCACCATGGATGACCCAACCTAGTTCTCCAGTAATCAGGTTCTAGCACAGTTCACAAGTTAGTTGTGCAACTACAATTGTTAAAACAGTAACAGGGCACAAATGTTGAATGTATTTGCTAAATACACTGCTGAATGTCTATGGATGAAATATCCCCCTCTATTTAGCTGCAACTTTCACAGGCAAAGAATTGGAGAAGGTATTTTTATCTTCTTGTTTATGATTGGACTGATGAAAGATTTGGAGAAAGATTTTCCTCCTTCTGTTTTATCTTAGGGTTCAGCAGCAAAGTCCCATTCCAATTCAGACAACTCTAAAATAAAATAGAATGGCATTTGTGTAAAAGTTTCAGACGTTATATTCCATCACAACAGTTCATTGCTGAATGTATGACAATACATTGCATGCATCTCTGAATTAATGGACGCAGGCAATGGCATGTTCTCAAAGAACATAGTCTGTAGAGATTCTTCCTTGCATAGAATGGCCATACTTGGGATAAAAATGGGACTTCGCTTTCATTTGTGGCTTACTGGTCAAAATGTGCCAAAGCAACTTAGATGAACAATAGAAATGAAGGAAAGAAAAACAGGAATGCCATGTTTCTTGGAAACTAAGAGAAAAGAGAATGATCTAAATGAAAATTAGTTGATTTGTTGGAATAGAGTTGATGAACATGTACAGGGAACTGAAGATGCAGGCTTAATTATAAATGAAAGGACAGTGCCAGGAAGCTACAACTTGGTATCTAGATTTTATATGTAATCTGTATAAAAGTAGGAATGTAAAAATATTTTTATATTTTATCTCATATAAAACTAGAAATTCATGGATTGGTCTCATCTTGTCTTGTGTCAGAAAAGCAGGAACTAGAAAGGAGGAGATTATTACTTTAATATTTAAAAAAATTAAAAGCTTTAATGAGATATAGATTTATGTAGTTCTAATTCATTACTGGATTGGTGATAGTTGCATATATACCAGTAAGTGGTAATAATGAAAGAACCAAGATAAGTTTAGGGGAATATATCTCATCTATCTATCTCTACCTCTATCTCTTGGTGGTGATGTAAAAGTATTTTTAAAAATCTGCTTGTTTTGAAAATTTGAATAAACTCGATTCACGGAATGTTTTCTGCAAAAATGGATGTGAGATGTGGTTCTTTAACGTGATAAGACTGCATCAAATATCAAGGTAGTTATGTTTGAGAAAATGGAGTAAACAATTGCAAGTTATGCATAAATGGCAAATTGGATACATCGGGAAAAATGTAGAAGTGTATTAAACAGAATGAAAATAGGACACTTAAAAAGTGAATAGAAAAACAAGATGAACTCAAGAATTAAAGGATGATAAATGTAAGTACAATGGGGTATGTGAATAGCTGTGGGGAAAGAGGAACTGCTAAGGAAAGGATCAGATAAGAGAAGTAGGAGGCCCCAGGGACTTAATGGTCAGACAAAGAAACTTAGGAAGGACCTGCCATAATGGATCAAGCAGTTAAAAGTGGTGATAGGTAGTTTGTGTCTTCAGACTAGAAATGTTCTGTTAATATAGTCTTACAATAAAGTAAAATTAGTTCATATAGTCCTGTTTCCTGCCTGGTTTATGTCTGGGGACTGGCAATATGTAGACTGAATGCAAAAATAAGGGATCAGTATGAAAAAAAAATGTTGATCTGGTTTCACAATATAAAATGAGGATCCTATCACAACAACACATTTATGAAAGAAGAATGAGTGAGTGAAGACAAAGGTGGAAAAACAAAAGAAAAAGTTATGTTGAACAGACCTGATTAGCTCTCCAAAAATGAAGAGGTGAAAGGTTTGAAGAAAAAAAGGTAATGTGTAAAGGATGTGTGGGCATGGTGGAAATACCCAGTGAGTTTCAATTTGTCCTTAAATCCAAGGGTAGAAGGTGCTTTCCAATTGAATGTAGGCCAAGCACTTGTAGTTTAATGCTTTGTGGGAGTCAGCACAGCAGTCCAGCAAACCATCATTTTTGGGCTTAGCAGGGGTTTACCATCTTTTAGCAGGCAGATGGGACCATTTCTGTCATTTATTTATATTCATCATCAGCCTGAGGGAAGTACACAACTTGAAAGAGGACATAATTGTAAGAACCTGAGTTTTTGGAAATTGCTTCACTGCAATTCTGAGGGAAATGAAAAAGAAAATGTTGCCATCCTAGTATAACTGACTTAAGTTGATATTTTTCTTTCCAATATTATGAGCGAAGAAGGTAGTCTTACAAACATAGAGCAATATGGTCTTTTTTCCCCTCCCTGCCTTCTTTCATTCAACTGAGGAAAATGTTGAGAGTGAGAAAATAGTTATTTTTAGGAATGGAGGATTAATAGCTTCGAAATGGTAACTATAGGTAAAAGCAAAATGATGGCTGTAAGCCTTTGAGGCGTAAGAAAAGCAACTAGACTGGTGATGAAAGCTTTTCAAAATGAAGAAAAGGTTTCCATAGCAATCTTTTAAACCCTCTTTGAAAAGTTTCTTTTAAAAGAGACTCTCATATTGCAGAAATAAATACTGCCCAGCACATGTTGAGTAGCATTAGCCATGGGAAGAAAACATATATTTTGGGATGGTTATGTATTAGCAAACCTAGCTGATTAGTCATCTCAGTATTTTGGTACAAAAGGAAAGTCAGCTTCTGTGTCAATATATCAAACAATAAACCAAATCAATCACATTACCTGAAATCTGCAAACAGAGATAGTAGTTTTAGATTGAGGATCATCTCTAAAATGATCCTCAATCTAACCCAACATTTTCAGCTGTGTGAAGAGAAAACTGTTAGGTTTGGAGTGCAAGAAGAAAGAGACCGACTCCAGAACATGTCCTTTAGCTGATTACCATAGAGAACTACCGGCGTGGCAGCCGCGGCTCACCTTTTAAACCCCCTTCTGCTTGCCGGCCAGCCACTGATAGCATTTTATTTTTCCCGCCGTGAATTCTATCCAATCTGCAGCGATCATGCAAATTCCTACATACGTACGTACGTAACAAAAACAAAAAGTAGAACTATCAGTCAGGTACTTTGTTCCTGTCTTCAGTAACTATTTCAATGTGCATGGAATCAAGGAGTTGGCAGGGGGCATTGAATCCAACTCCCTGCTCAGTGCAGGAATTCATTTTAGAGTATTCTCAGCAAATGGTTGTTTATTCTCTGCTTGAACGCATACAGTGAAGGGAATCCCATTATCTTCTGGAGTAAGAGGTTCCACTATCAAATTGATCTTACTGTTAGGAATATTTTTTCCCCTAGCATTCACAGAGAAGTGAGGAACTGCAATTGATTATAAAATAAATTAAGCGCTCTGAAGTAAGCATTCTGCCTCAAATTCCATCTATTTTGGTATAAAAATGAACCATTTTTATTCTTTCTGTAGGAAAAAAAAAACATGCACAGAGCTATGCATATACTAAATGTCAGGTTTGTGACTGAAATAAGAGAAATGAATGAAATGAGTTAAGGAATGAAACTGAAAAATAAATCTAAATATGTTTCATGTGAAATTAAAATCACAAGCAAAGTTATAATAGAACTGAATGAATATAGCCTGGCATTCTTGAAGGCAATTAATGATCACTTGCAGGGAAATGAAGGTGTAGGATTAATGAAAGGGTATAAATGTGTGTCAGAAACTGATCTGGTGACACCTAGAAAGTTACAAGTGTATTTGAAAATAGGTTTCCATAAATTGGCAATCATTGTGTGTAATATTCTAATCAATTGTGATAATTGAAGAAGCAGGGAAAATTCTTCAAAATTCTGGATCTATCTATCTATCTATCTATCTATCTATCTATCTATCCATCCATCCATCCATCTATCTATCATCTATCTATATCTATACATCTACAACTACAGTTACATCTATATCGATATATGAGAGAGATAACATGAAAGGATGGAATGACAGAATATATAAAACCTAATTGGGCCATATGAAGACCCTGAATGAATGAGAACAATGACTGTAAATATCTCCTTAGAAAAATACTTGTTTGGGATACATGATTTAAACATAAATCAGTCCATTCTGTATACAGATAGTGTAGAATATGTAGAGAAATAGAAGAATAAAGAAGATACATGAATCTAAAAAGATTATTGATTTGATTGTAAAAGTCTGAGAGAATTATTAAAGAATGCAGTAATAAAGAATTAGCAATTACTGAAGAATTCAATAATGATTTTGAGTGGGGGGCAGACTGCTATTTGATAGTGTCATGAATGGATCTTTGGGAAAATTGGATGCAGAAGAAAGTGAAAGAAACTAAAATGAAAGTATAATATTGAAAAATGATAAGGCTGCAAATACAGATGGCATAACTGGCAAAACGTTAAAATATGGAAATAATTTGTTCATGGAGTGTCTGTGAAACTTGTTGTCTATGCAACTTGTTTGATGAATGCGCAAATACTGCATCTGTGCCTGGCAATTGAAAGAATTTCACTGCTGTTGTTAGATTACATTCAAAATGTCAGTTTTCTTTAACATGAAATTTTAATATTCAAATTCTCGACAATTTTGAAAATGAGGATTGACTTTTTAGTCACTAGATAGAAATTACTGTAAGTCTCTGTTTTGTTTCCCTTTATTTGTTGTTGTTGCTCTTGATACTTGAATATTAATTTGATTTGAATAATGACCTGCAGTTTTTAAAACTACACAAGTGATTTAACTATATAAAACCAAGCTAAGGGTACAGTAAAAATTCTCTAATATTTTCAGTTTTATTCAGTTTCACATTGGTAAAATTCTTGTTTATTCATTCATTGTTTACTCTCTCTCCCTCCCTCCCTCCCTCCCTCTATTATATATATATATATATATATATATATATATATATATATATATATATATATATATATATATATTCTGAGGTTTTCGCGGGTGTTTGTATGTAGGTCTTTGGTTATTTGGGTTTTCTCCTGCATAAAATTGGAGGTTTCTTGGCAACATTTCAACAAAGTCTCATCTTCAGGCTGGTGTCTTCGGCTTCGTGCTTCTAGGAGCAATGAAGCACAAAGCCGAAGACACCAGCCTGAAGAAAACCTCCAATTTTACGTGGGAGAAAACCCGAATAACCAAAGACAGACAGACAGACAGACAGACATACATACATACATACATATATACATATATATATATATATATATATATATATATATATATATATGTATGTATGTATGTATGTATATATATATATATATATATATATATATATATATATATATATATATATATATATATATATATGTTTTTCTTCTAGCCAGGTTTTCCCTACGTAGCCAAGGTTTTTTTGTAGCTCCAGCTCAGTAGAATCTCATCTACTCGGTTCTGGGCTTTTTTCCTTTCTAACACCTAGCAAGCTCTGACGTTAAAGGTGTTAGAAAGGAAAAAAGCCCAGAACCGAGTAGATGAGATTCTACTGAGCTGGAGCTACAAAAAAACCTTGGCTACGTAGGGAAAACCTGGCTAGAAGAAAAACACACATAGACCCTACGAAGAAGTAAGAAAATATATATATATATATATATATATATATATATATATATATATATATATATATATATATATATATATATATATATATATATATATATATCTTTTTTCCTTTTCCATAGGCTTTTATGTGCATATTCTTTCTAGCCAGGTTTTACCTATGTAAGCTAAGATGTTCTTCAGCCCTAGTTCTGTGAAATCTCATTCACAAGTTTCTGGGCTTTTTGTATCTTGCTGAAAAGCAACAACTCTGTGCTGCAATTTGGGAGACTCAAATAGCTATTTCTGCCTTGTAAGGCGTCATCAGTGAGCCACACCCTCTTCTCAAGTATCCTCCCTGTAAAGGTACAATGTTTCTTTTTCCTTTTTCGTAGGCTTTTATATGCATATTCTTTCCAGCCAGGCTTTACCTACGTAAGCTAAGATGTTCTCCAAATGTAGGTAAAACCTAGCTAGAAAGAATATGCACATAAAAGCCTACGAAAAAGGAAAAAAGAAACATTGTACCTTTACAGGGAGGATACTTGAGAAGAGGGTGTGGCTCACTGATGATGCCTTACAAGGCAGAAATAGCTATTTGAGTCTCCCAAATTGCAGCACAGAGTTGTTGCTTTTCAGCAAGATACAAAAAGCCCAGAAACTTGTGAATGAGATTTCACAGAACTAGGGCTGAAGAACATCTTAGCTTATGTAGGTAAAACCTGGCTAGAAAGAATATGCATCTATCTATCTATCTATCTATCTATCTATCTATCTATCTATCTATCTATCTATCTATCTTACTAAAGATAGAAAAAGGATGTAGGAATGTTAAGTTGACAAAAGTTAGTTTTAGATTTTGAAAATGCTTGCAGAATGTGTTCTGTTATAAGGAATTAATGTTTGTTGGAAAAAGAGAAAATGGCTGGGTTTTGAGAGTGCAGTTTTGTTGGAGATGTCAGGAGAGGTATAAATGTATGTTGAATGCAGTAGAAATGAGGTACTTAAGAAATGTGTGTGAGAAACCAGGAAGTAATCAAGAATGAATAGCTGTTGCATGAATGTGGATTGAATACAAAGTGAGTGACCAGTATGAAAGAAGTACATTGAAGTGGTTTGATCATACTGGAGAATGAATGAGGATTGAGTCACAGAGCAAATGTATAAAGAAAGATGGACTAGAGGAAGGGGAAGACCAAAAAAGTGATGATTGGAATGAATCCTTTTGATCCTTAGAAAGAAGGAGCTGAAATGTAAAGAACAAAAAGCTATGTGTGAATTGGTGAAGACAGCTTCCAAAGATAAAAAAAAAGGTCTGAAGATGTATATCATCAGTATTTACTTCTTTTCTGAACATTGCATGAAGTTGTTTACTCCAAACAGGAATAGCACAATGCATGTTAAATAGCTTAGCCATTAAAAATAAAATAAAATAAAATAAGTAACCTTTTCTCAATTAACAGAGAAGCTGTGTAAATGTCCCATTCCTAAATTTTTCTCTAAAATAACACAGTATCTTAGAGTACTGTATGTTTAAATATGGTAGCATGAAAATAGGTTAATTAGTGTCAGATGCCCTTAAAGATTATGTACAAATATACATTTTTTTGAGGAAAAAAATATTTAGAAATCAAGTTGTCAATAAATCACTTTGGGATGTTTAGTCAGTCAAATTTGCTTTCTTGTCTAGCCCAAAAATTTACAGAACAGAATAATATTAAATACTTAACACAGAAAGTAAAGGGTTGGAAGGAGAGAGAGAAAAGACAAAATGTTTATAACACTTATTGATGTATGATTATCTGTGATATAATATTTTGCTGAGATCAGATATTGCAACTCCAAGTTACTTTTGGTATTACAGGCAAACCCCCAAAATTTTTATCCTGAAATTTGACCTGGAAACAAACTGGAAATCAAAAACCTTTTTCAAGATTTTTGCTTTATTTATTTACTTATTTACTTATTTATTTATTTATTTACTTATTATTTTTTATTTATTGAATTTATATTGCCACCTATTCGTCCATGATGACTCAAGGTGGCTTACAGAATATAAAACCACATTTAAAACAATAAAAACTAACAAAAAGAATGAAATAATTAATATAGTACAACATAACAAAATCACCCCACTTCCCGTCCCCTGGCCCAGTGACAGCGACAGCAGATTACACGAACCATTTAATGGGCTCCATCCTTGATTCCCCAGGCCCACTGGCAGAACCAGGTCTTCAGTGCCTTCCAGAAAAGTATTAGAGTGGGGGCCATTCTAATCTCTGGGGGAATGATGTTCCAGAAAGAGGGAGCCATCATAGAGAAGGCCCTTCTTCTGGGTCCCACCAGGTGTATCTCCCTCAGAGATGGGACTCACAACATTCCCTGCCTCCCTGCTCTGATGGGTCAGGTAGATGTGTCCCTCAGATAACCTGGTCCCAAGCCATGAAGGGCTTTAAAGGTGATAACCACCTTGAATTGCACCCAGAAACAAATTGGCAACCAATGCAGCTTCTGCAGGAGAGGTGATACATGTGCACACCGGGGTCTGCACAAAACCATTCGGGCCACTGCATTTTGCACCAACTGGAGCTTCTGGATGATCTTCAAGGGCAGCCCTATGTAGAGCGTGTTGCAATAGTCAAGATGGGAAGTGACTAGTCCCTGTGAGTAGGGACCGTTGGTCCAGGAAAAGACATAACTGGTGCACAACCCACAGTTGCATAAAGGCTCTCCTGGCCACGACTGCCATCTGCTCTTCGAGCAGGAGTCATGAATCCAGGAAAACCCCTAGATTACGCACAGTGTCTGTTTGGGGTAGTGCCACCCCATCCAAGACCAAAGGTGGCAATTCTCCCTGAGCCAATGAACCCCAAACCCAGAGCCATTCAGTCTTGCAAGGGTTTAATTTCAACCCATTGCTCCCCATCCATTCCTTAGGCACTGGGAGAGGGAGGACACAACATCACTTAAATCACCATGGGCCAAGTGTATATGTCACACAGTAACCTGACAACAATATGGCTTACATTTGCACAAGTTAAACTTCTTTTTTACATTACAGGGGGCTGCCTTAACCTAACTGGAGATTTGCTTTGCTGTCCTAATTTCCTCAGTGTAAAGCACTAATATTGCATTAATGACAAAAGCAGTAATTGCTTACCACTGAAAGTAGACCTGCCCGTAAGCACAGCATATGGATCAAATCCATATGCTGTGCTTATGATCAAATCAGTCAAAGATCTGTAAATACAGAATTGATTCTGACTTTGAAAGTATATCCCAGGATTTTAAAGAGGAGCCTTTCTCTGTTCCACGTGGAAACATCTCAGATCCCCCTTTGGATTTTGGCATGCAATGCTTTGTCCTGTTTGCTGCATGATAAGCTTTCAAAACCAATTCTATGAGTTATATGATTTCTAAAAGCAGTACACTTCATGCATGTAGACACTATGTAGAGTTCACAAAAATCTTACACAAGGATTTGCTTCATCCCCTAGCAAAATTTCATTCCCTGGGAGACTAATGCAATGCTACTTTCATTTCCATTGTTCTAGCAAGCCCTCACAACAATACTGTATTTTGTTTCCTCAAACCAGAAACAGGTGATGCAGTCCAAAGATACAATCATTTGAAAGACGTACATTTAAATTCTACTAAGTAGAATTTAATTTTAGAACTGGTCATTTTAGGAGACAAATTTATAGTAATAACTCCAAAGTAAGTCCCATTGAAATCAATATAGACACCATTCAACTGAAGTTAAAGGACTGAAGTCTTAGATTACTAGGCTATGAATCATTACCTGTGACTAATCCCTTCTGTACTTTGTAAAAGTTAAACTATATGTTTTACTTTTAAGAAACAGCTGATCACAATGTCTTTGTTAGGTGAAAGTAAGTGGACAAGATTTTCTGGCCTTGAAAACAAACTATAGGCCAATATAGTTTTGGTCCATCTGGATGGATTTAAGAATTTACAAATAATAGGAAGGCAGGAAAAATGAGTTAGAATAATAGCAAGTAGCTGATATGGGAGAGGGGTAGAGGGAGAGGGAGGGAGAGAGGGAGGGAAGGAGGGAGAGAGATAGAAAGAGAGAGATAGAAAGAGAGAGAGTAGTGATTCTGTCTGATTCTGTCTATCTGTCTCCTTCTGAAGGAGCTTGGTCTGATTAAAACTAGCTTCTCAAGAAACTTCTTGTTCCCTGTTGTTTCTTGGAATCTATTTGAAGGAAACAAGCAGTCAAGATCTCAGAGAGAGAAGAGGAGTTGTAGTAAGAACCAGTTAGGCCATTAATGCTGATATCTTCCATCACTCAAGCCTTGCTAGTAGCATGCTTATTTGTTCTCTTCAACTGTGGGTTGAAAGCCTATGTATTTGGCACAGAGCAACAGTGATGAATGAAAGAAGAAAACATTCTCCTGAGGCAGCATTCAGAAAAAGAAAGGAAGTGGGAAGATATCTCTTGAGGCATATGTTCATGGTAGCCTTCCAGCTTCAGTGAGGATGTGAGTGATAAGAAGATGCCCAATCAATCAGTTAGACAGAGTGCAGATGAGCTGGCAACTATTAAAGCATCCATGCTCCATATCAAATAAATAAAAGTGTGCAAAAGTGTGTTATTTTTGCAAAAAAACAAAAACAAAACGTAGATCAGATTTTAATTCCTTCAAACTCGATGATCCAGGACTGTGAGCCTTCTTCAGTAGTATTCTGGAGGGTCTCCTTTTGTTTCATGGTCTATAATAAGATCCTCAAAGATATCAAATATAGCAGAGAAATATAATAATACAACGGGATGCTATCACTAGCATCCAAATGATTGATATAAGAGGGTCTTAATGGTCTTCCCCAAAGCCAACAAGTTGGAGCATCTAGTAAAGCTAAGAGAATAAGCTCTTGTTTAATATCAAAGCTACCACTGAGAAGGATTCCCCCCAGCAGTTTGAGAACTTCCAAAGTTTTGATCCAAAATTGAGTGCATATGGGGCATCATTGAGCCATCACACTTCAGGATGGGGTTAAAATCACAATAATCTTATTGCTAGAGTCTAGAACTGAGTTCACTACACATTTTTGAGTAAAAAAAAAGTTGTAAATATAGATGTGAGGTATTCATTTAAATTTGAGTTTTATCCTGACATTTCTATGATAGTAAAATCATCACTGGAAACTTTTAAGAAGAGGCTGGGCAGCCACTTGTCTGGAATAGTATAGGGTCTCCTGCTTGAGCAGCAGGCTGGACTAGAAAACTTTCAAGGTTAATTCCAATTCTGTATTCTGTTAATATTTTAAGCTGAAAATTTCATTAATTTCTTCTATACTTTAGACATTTATTTAAACTTCAGACAAGATCCACCAATAGATTGAAGGAAGGGAGGGAGGGAGGGAGGGAGGGAGGGAGGGATGAAAGAAGGAAGGAAGGAAGGAAGAAAGGAAATGAAAGAATAAAAGGGAGTGAGTGAGGGGGAAGAAATGGAGAAGGAAGGAAAGGAGGAAGGATGGAAGGAAGATATTTGATTCTCCCAGCCAGTTTACCAAAAGAAATCTCAAAGGGGAAGTCAGCAGGAAGTCAGAAGTCACTCCCATTTATACTGCTCTTTTGCCCAGTCATGGTCACTCTGTTTCTCTGTTTAGCTAAGGAAATATAGGTAAGGAAATATCTCTGAAAGAATAACCCAATGGGGCATGGGTTGTCAAGTGAGGAATTTGTGTTATACTGGGTATCCCAGAGTTGTCCCAAGTATGATTTCCTATTACATAAATAACTTATTTATTCTTCCCAAGAGAACATAAAGTTTGCATGTCTTTCTTTTGCAGTAAGGACAATTTAGGCTTTGATCCACCCATGTTTAACAGAGCTGGTATGTAGCCAGACCATTCCTAACCATACTCAAGTTCTCCCTTCCTTGACAGATATCCTCCTGTAATTCTGCCATAAATGTTGTTGATCGACATCTTAAGACTCAATAGCTCTTGTAAAGCTATACTGAATTAAAGGCATACGCTCAACCTTCAAATTGTCTAGAATTTGCCATATAGCTATTTCACTGTTCCCATGTTTTGGTTCAACTATTACAGTTTTCTAAAATAAAAATAAACATTTCTTTATAACTGACGATTGTATCCTTAGAGCTGGAGTACTTTTTAAAATTCCCATTTGACCCACTTCTGGGAATCCGAGTCTTTTAAGAAAAATGCTTCACTTGAATCCCCTGAGGCCTCAAGGCTGGTATTTTGTGATATTCCACCAGGAGTAAAGATTTTTTTTTTATTGCTCTTTCTTTCTTGTAATCTTGCAAAGAAAAGAAACCCTTCCATTCCCTTGGAATCCAAACGAAAGAAAACGGTTTTGTGTTTCCATTGATTTTAAGGAATATCCCAAGACCAATATTTATATAAAAATACATTGACAGCAACAGGATGATTGCTTTTTCATATGCTTCTATGAGACAGAGCCTATGACAAATTGTCTTCTGTTGTTCTTCATCTTTGGGGAGTCTGTCAACAGTTGATCGGTTGATATACTTCAGCAGCTGAGCAATGCAAGCTATCCACACTTGGTTTTGTAGATACTAAGGCATCTCAGAACTTGATTTAATCTTCTGCTTTGTAAACTATGCTTTGATTTAATCTTCTGCTTTGTAAACTATGAAACACAGCAATCTGGATACCTGAGTCTTCAGTGGAAGAGGCTAACAGATAGACCACCAGCATTGTAGTAAAGGTAGATGAGGAAAAATCTGTAATATGAAGTAGATGCTTCTTTCTACCTCTTTTCCCACATAATGATTTTAATACAGCATGGATTAAAAATAATAGGTATATTCTGGTTAAAAATCTCAGAACAACTGAGAATTTTTTAATGATGTTTGCTGTAGGTTCTCTAGATAAACTGATATATCCTATATCTGTGATGGCAAACCTACAGTATGGCACTTGTACCAGAGGTGGCAACCAGCGCCCTCTCTGATGGCACATGAGCCATCGCTCCAGTTCAGCTCTGCTGCACATGCATGCATGCCTCCTGTCAGCCAGCTGGTTTTTGGGTCTCTGCCACGCATGCATGGGGCATCTGAGGTGGCCATGTGTGCATGCGTGAGGGGTGGGGCGCATGCATGGGTGCCGTGCACACATGCATGGGGGAGGGGTGCATGCGGGATGTGGTATGCATGCGTGGGGGCAGGGCGCATGACCAGGGCCATGCACACATTGCATTTTTGGAGTTCTCATGCACTTTGGTCCAGAAAAGGTTAGCCATCATTGTCCTATATTGTTTTCTGTCTCTCAGGTTGGGTTGCCTTTCTTAGCTTTCATGTTTCCAGCCAGTAGTAGTAATAATTAATATATTATTAAGGTATTTCTAGAAAGATACCGATAGCAAAATGCCATTTCTGTGATGTTCTAGAATGTCCTAGTTTTCTACCATAAGAATCCTCTAGGTCAGCCTTCCCCAATCTGGATGCGCTTCACAGATAAGGACATGAACTTCAGAAGTTTCAGAAATAGCATTGCATCGTACTATTTTGAGGGTCTTGTGGAAATACATAAAAGGCAGATATTTTTGTTTTAAGGTATTTGGAGATGAAATAAAAGTAGATCAATATTTGCACGAGGTAGGACTTTTTTAAAAAGAAAAATCAGGAATGTTTTAAAATGGTTACTGTTGTCTCTCATAGTATCTGCTGTGGTCAACCAAATATTCCTACATTTAATTTTTTTTTCCAGATTCCAAATTATATATCAAACCATTATGAACTTCACCTGGTTCAAGGAAGGAGCAACACTAACCAGAATACAGAGGAAACTGGCTTGTCCCAACCAGGTTTTACTGCCAGAATGCAGCAATTAGCATGGTTCAACACTGAAAGCCAAAACAAGCTGTGGTCTATTTGCTCTGACTTACCATGACATATGGCTTAGCATTATTTATGAAGCAGGCCACTGTGGTTTGTTCAATAAACCAAACTTGTAAAAAGCTTGACTTAGCATTACATTTAAACCAAACTATTAGGTTTAGATTAAGGCTCTCAGTTTTGAGCTGCAAAAGTCAATCAACCCCGCCAAACAGAAGCAAAAGGAGAGGAAATGCAGACTCTTTGCTGTCACCTAATGGTCATCAGGATCTTTGTGAACTGGTAGAGCTCGTAATGGGATGTGGCGGCTCAGTGGCTAAGATGCTGAGCTTGTGGATTTAAAGGTCGGTAGTTCAGAGGTTCAAATGCCCCTAGTGCCGCATAACAGGGTGAGCTCCGGTTACTTGTCCCAGCTTCTGCCAACCTAGCAATTCGAAAACACATAAAAAATGCAAGTAGAAAAATAGGGACCACCTTTGGTGGGAAGGTAACAGCGTTCCGTGTGCCTTTGGCATTTAGTCATGCCGGCCACATGACTATGGAGACATCTTCGGACAGCACTGGCTTTTCAGCTTTGAAATGGAGATGAGCACCGCCCCCTAGAGTCAGGAATGACTAGCACATATGTGCGAGGGGAACCTTTAGAGCTAGTAACCTCAGAACTTGGTAAATTAGAGTATAAAACGTTATTGTTATTACTATTCTGCAACCAAGCCTAGTCTTTTGGGCAAGTTGGAATAGACTGCCTCCCTCTCTGTCCCCCGCAGTAAGGGTAAGGAAATATGTAAATTAATAATAATCTCACAGCAGAGCATCAGATAACTCTGTTAGCCATGAACAGGCCAGTCCTTTAATACTCTGCAGCACTGCCAACTGAAATATTCATAGAAGACTGGCAGAATATCTCTTTGAAAGGCTTTGGGGCTCAGAGGTTATTAAGGAATTTGGAATTTGCCTTCAGGGAGTTCAGTTTCATTCCTGTACCTGCAGGTAGCCATTTGTGAGCTTGGTTTTAAGGCAAAAGAAAGAAGAATGCTAATAAATCACCTCTTTATGAAATATTCATTAATTCAGTATGTCCTTTACAAAGCTGCTGCCAAGCCGATGCATGGTGACGAATTACATTTTGCACACACAGGAAATGGCTGACAAGATACATTGTACATGAGGAGGATTTCCTGAATGGTCATATACAAAGAGAACCAACAAAAGTTGTTTAGACCATGAAGCCCAGAAAACAAAAAGAAAGCAGCTGCCTCTGTTCCTGCCAAGTCCCAGTACCTTCTACTGAATGAATTCCTTTCGCTTGCAATTTAGAACATCCGACTTTTGATCTTCCTCAAAAATTTGCAGGTCTGTAATGCATTTTGGTACTCAGACTACTGCTGGAGGGTGATTATTTGCAAGGAAATAAATTAGTTGCTCCTCCTTCTCTACACTTTAGACACAAGTGGGGGGATGTGAATTCAAATCCACATCTTACACTCTCAACTATTTGTATGTCAGGAGCCCTCAGACCAGAGGTGAAATCCATCAGGTTCTGACAGGTTCTGGAGAACGGGTAGTGAAAATTTTGAACAGTTTGGAGAATTGGCAAATACCATGTCTGGCTGGCCCCAGAGTGGGATGGGAATGGAGATTTTGCCGTATCCTTCCCCTGCCATGCCCACCAAGCCATGCCCACAGAACCGGTAGTAAAAAAAATTGGATTTCACCACTGCCTCAGACATACATAGAACAAAATCCAATCAAATGTTTCTCCATGGCAGTGTCAAAATACTTACTGTATTTTTCGGAGTATAAGACACACCTTTTTTCCCCAAAAAAGAGGGTGAAAATCTGGGTGCGTCTTATACTCCAAATGTAGCCCCTCCCAGCTTCTCAAACAGACGTTTCAGAGACTGAAAAAAGCATCAGAAATGAAGCTTCAGAAAAGAAGCCCCCAAACAGAGCTTCAGAGGCTTTTTTTTCTGAAGCTCTGTTTCGGAGGCTTTCAGAGGCAGAAAAGAAAGTTTTTTCCTGAAACAGAGTTTCAGAAGTTTCAGAAGCAGAAAAGAAAGAAAAAAAAAAAAAAAAAGCAAGGCACAGAGCTCACAACCAAGGAACCTGTTGCTAAAATTCACTTCTGGGAGCAGCTGATTGGAGGTATTCCAGGAGGCCGATCCACCTGCCAATCAGCGTTTTTCTTATTTTCCTCCCCAAAAACTAAGGTGTGACTTATACTCCAAAAAATATGGTATCTTTCTGATTACTTATTTCATCTTCCTGACATTCCAAAAGCACCAGCAGAATGGTGCTGGTGATGACCTATAAAGCCCTACATGGCTTAGGTCCAGGATATTTGTCCGACCATCTGCAACCAGCAACAGCTCCCCATCACCCGGTGCGTTCTCACAGGGAGGGCCTACTCAGGATGCTGTCGGCTAGACAGTGTCAACTGGCGACCCCTAGAGGCAGAGCTTTCTCTGTGGGTGCCCCCACCCTCTGGAACCAACTTCCTCTGCGACTCCGGTTGGCCCCTGACCTCCGCACCTTCCGCTGTGACTTAAAGACATGGTTGTTCAGCCTGGACTGGGGGTGGGGGTTTAACATGTATTTTAACACGTTTTTATGCGGATATTTTATTGTTGTGAGCCACCCTGAGTCCTGCGGAGATAGGGCGGCATATAAATCTAAATAAATAAATAAATAAACAAAGGAATTGTCCTCTCTATGTTCCATCTTGGTCACAGATGCCGTGTAACACAAGCAACCGCCTGATAAAGGGACACTTTTTTTGCAGAATCATTCCAAGGGTACATCTTTCATTGCTAGGCATGGAACTTTCAGATGGCTCAGTGGGAGTGGAATGACATTGATTTAAAATGACTGGAAAACAGATTTTACTGATAGTATCCAGAGCTATTAAAATGAAACTGAACTCTTTCTTGAGCAGTAGGGGGTATAGTACATAGAAGAACTACCTGTGAACTGAGTCAGTGTTAATTATAATCCCTGCTCATTATTTATTTGAAAATAACCCTCCTGTTATTATAACCCTTCATCTACAGTTATTGGGATATTATTCATGATCAATCCTGCCCTGATGCTGATTGGCCTACAGCTTGATTCTTTCAGGTTTGTATAAAATAGAAGAAAATGCAAAGGTATATTTCTGAAGATGTACTTTCAGTGGTGTAATTTAGTATGCTCTTTTTTTTTCTTCCCCCCACCCCTGTATTCTGAAGAAAGCCACTTCAACATCCTGATTGTTTCATAAACCAGTTCAACCATTTTTGTCTGGTTGAAATCAATGGGGGATCCATTTACTTGCACTCTCCCTGGTTTGCAACTAGAAATACAAACTTCAATCTTGGCATCCATTAAAATCAGTGGGATTTAAATGACTTTTGTGTTTGATGCCATGCTCCAAAAGTATGCCTTTACATCATGTGAATTCATTTCCTCATTTTTAGAATTATTCAGGCAGCTGTAATCACAAGATTATGAAAATGGCTGTACATCTAGCTACATTATGTATGAAATATGCATGCGATTATGTATGATTCCAAAATGTGATAGCAAATGATGAAAAATGCAGCCAACCATGAATACTAGGATTGTTAAGATTATTTCTTTCCCATTCTCCCCAAATAAAGAAAAATGAAAATGAAAAAAGAAAATAAGATGGAAATTGGCTAGTTACTTGTTGTTTTGAAGGGGCTACTATTGTAAGAACCAACCAGATGTTTCAAACTATCTCATATTGACTGTCTCATACTTTATCTTCCCATGAGGAGGGCATTGACTACATGAGTCAGAAAAAAAATCTCCGCAAATTCTGCAGATGTTTTAGTGGGACACTCTCAACTGGCAATTGACTAAGTTGCATTGCTAGTATACGATGTTCAAAGCGGGAAACAATAGAAGTAAAAGTACAGTTTTCTATGAGGATTGAAGTAGCTGATAAATTGGAGAAATAAAATATAGAATATAAAATAACAGAGTTGGAAGGGACCTTGGAAGTCTTCTAGTCCAACCCCCTGCCTAGGCAGAAAACCTACACCACTTCAGACAAATGGTTATCTAATCTCCTCTTAAAAACTTCCAGGGTTGGAGCATTTACAACTTCCGGAGGCAAGTTGTTCCACTGATTAATTGTTCTAACTGTCAGGAAATTTCTCCTTAATTCTAAATTGCTTCTGTCCTTGATTAGTTTCCACCCATTGCTTCTTGTCCTACCCTCAAGTACCTTGGAGAATAGTTTGACTCCCTCTTTTTTGTGGCAGCCTCTGAGATATCGGAACACTGATATCATGTCACGCCTATAATAAGTAAAAGTAAACAGCATAATAACTGTACTTCAGAATAAATAATAGAGTTTCATATTCTCTTTTATGTTGAGAGAAATGAATGAGCACAATCTCCAAAGAGATCGTAATGTAACTGTTTTGCCACACTTCTGCAAATGCTCAAAATGCAATTTTGTCATATTTCATTTTTATGTCAGGGACCATGATGGAATATTAAATAAATTTGACCATCAGATGAAGGTACTGTCAATAATTGGGCCATCTGATTTATATTTGTTTATGCAGTTATACTTTCTATTACAAATATAAATAGCACTGATGACACGGTGTCTATAAAGATTCTCAGTCATTCAGGTCATGGTTGTCTCAAAGGTGTTTTTCAAAAGGCAACTGGACGTTTTTGTTTTTTTCCTTGAAGACATTTCACTTCTTCAAGAAGCTTTTTCAGTCATAATTGAAGAAATGTCTTGGCTGAGAAGTGAAATGTCTTCAAAGAAACAAACAAACAAAATCAAGTTGCCTTTTGAAAAGCATCTTTGGGACAATCATGAATCCCCTCCCTCATTTGCTGCTGATTAGAGCCATGCAAAAATTCAACAGCGTGATCCAGTCTGAGAATAATTCAATCCAATCATTCCATCAAAACTGATCTATGAGGCCATACATTTTCCCCTTTAAAAGTGAAATGACTGCACATTGTCTTGTTGTCCAAAAATTGAACAGAAGCCAATCAGAGGGACTTTTGCAAAACTTTTACTGAAGCGCTTTAGCAAAAGGATCCAGTCCAGTTTGGGAACTGAAACCCTGAACAACAGCATAGCACCATCTTTTATACAGTTGATTTCCAGAAATAGGGAAATAATATTTCAGAAAGCTATCACCCTTTAGTCTACTTGTCCATTTGTCTATGGAGTTGCCCCTTTTGCTCCTACAGAGATGTGCCTCCTGCATGTCATTTTGCTCCTACAAAGATATGCCTTGGTTAAGCTCTACAAGTCCTTTTGTTCTGACTTGTGGTTTCTGCTGCTTATTTTCTTGTTGCCAATCTGGTAAATTCCTATCTAATCCTGAGTATGTGTTGTTACACAGGAGCCATGGTGGTGAAGTGGTTAGAATGCAGTACTGCAGGTTACTTTTGCTGACTGCCAGCTGCCAGCAGTTTGGCAGTTCAACTCTCACCAGCTCAAGGTTGACTCAGCCTTCCATCCTTCTGAGGTCAATAAAACAAGGACCCAGATTGTTGGGGGCAATATGCTGATTCTATAAACCACTTATAGAGGACATTATGAAGTGGTATATAAGTCTAAGTGCTACTGCTACGTTTCCTTCATTGTTGACATGTTGCACAGTTGCATTCTTGTATTTTTTTTTTCTTTCCTAGGATGGGGGTATATTGCTTCTTAATGGGTGATCTATCAGTCTTGACTTGGTCCTTTTACTAGCAGAAGCTGGAGTTGCCATGAAAAGGCGGTGAAGTTAACTAAAAAATGACCCATTAAGGAAACTACATCACTCTTCATCTTAACTAGGACTGGTGTTGCCTTTGTAGTGCAGGGCTCCTTGTCAAGATGAAGTCCAGCTACCTTCTTGCAAAGACTGACTGCTGAAATACCAGCTGCATTATTTCCTGTCAAAGTCAGATCTAGCCAGAGTTATTCCTTCCAGAATTCATTCCAGATTAGATTATTGTAATAATCTCAGTGTGATCCTCCTTTTGAAAAATGTTCAAAAAGTTCAGCTGGTGCAAGAAATAAAATAAAAAAAAATTGCTAAGGTCCTATCGGAAACTGTGGTGGCTCAGAATCAAATATATCTATTTTCCTTAAAAAGACTCCCTACCAGTGGTGGGTTGCCCCTGGTTCGCACCAGTTCTATAGAACCGGTAGTAAAACTGGCAGGAGGCTCCGCCCACCGACCCCAACATCATCAAAATGCTTCTGCGCATGTGCAGAAGCTTCTGTGCATGCGCAGAAGAGCGTGTGCATGTGTGAGCGAAGTGAGCACGCATGCGCGGCCCCATTGCAAACCAGTAGTAAAGGTAAGTAGAACCACCCCTGCTCCCTGCCCATTTTTTTTCTTTGCTCTAAAATGTGAAAGAATTTAAAATCAGAGGGTTTTTTAAAGAACTACCTTCACCCATATGTTCATTTTTGTGGGGTCCATTCCACACTATCTTTCTACAGACTCCTTTGCTATATCAAATAGGAGTAAGGTTTCTCCTATGAGAAGGCTTACCTTAGTAAAAACTCAACCAAATGAGCACAGAAATTTCAGTCATTTACCATGTCAATAAATGTATCTGTTTACAAACATTTGTCTGAATGTTCTTTTAATGCTTCTCTTAATGCTACTGCTTTCGAGACTGGTATTCTTTGAATTATTTTTGCTACTTTCTGAGATGGACACAGTGGTGGGATTCAGCCAGTTCGTACCACTTTGAGAGAACCGGTTGTTAACTTTCTGAGCAATTTGGCAAACTGGTTGTTGGAAGAAATCATTAGGGCAGAGAACCGGTTGTTAAATTACTTGAATCCCACCACTGAATGGACAGACAGATGGATAGAGTGTCAATAGGTGATGGTTGATAGTTTTAGCTAACACTTTCATTTTGCAAATATGGGGAACCCATATTTTGATTAATTATTTATGTGTGTAGGTGCAATTTTATAAAATTGAAATCCCTCTTCCACACAGCATTTTTCATTTCAAAATTCCAGAATATCACAGGATTGTCTCCAGAAGGTAAGTCTGCAGATAGTACAGAACTATTCAGAGTATTGTCATAAAAACCAAAAGTAATTGTAAAAATTTCAGGACAATCTGTACATTTGGTCAAACAAATGGTAAAGGAAGTTCAATTTAAGTAAGAGTCACTGAGATACACTGGGATATCCTCAGTGGATATCCTCTAATTTTGCATGTATACTGATGGGAGTCTATGTTACCTGCAACTAATCAGAAAACAGATCTTGGGTTAATAGAAAGATGCTGACTGATTGTGTGGCAACTGTGAAAAAAGTAAGTATTATGCTAGAGATGATTAGGAAAAGGAGTGATAATAAAATTACTAATCCTGTAATATTAATATATAGTACATTCTTTTGATACGCTATCATTATATATTTCTGGAACATCTTCTTTATTTGTTTCTATGCTCACAAAAAGAATAAAAATGCTGGAAAAAGGTGAAGAGAGAAAACAAAAAATTTAAGGCATAAACTCCCCTCTTAAGTGAAAGGGCTCAAAAATGTTTGGGACTCTTTACTCATTAAAATAGGAAGAGAGACCATTATCAGAATGTACAAAACCATCCATGGCCTGGCAAAATTGAGGAGGCAGATTTTGTGTTCTTTTCCTTCTCAAAATACCAGGTCCAGAAGTCTTCCAAAGAAGTTCACCTGAAAGAGATTTAGAAGAGACAAAAGAAAGTATTTCTTCACACAGAGCATAATTAACCTGTGCAATTCATTACCACAAGACATGGTGAGGGCCATTAACTTAAATTACTTTAAAGGGGAATTGGATAAATTCATGGAGGACAGATCTATCAAGGGCTATTAGTTTTGAGAGCCAATGTTAAGTTCAATTGGGAGCAGCATGCCTCCAAATACCAGTTGCATAGGAATAATTGGGGAAGAAGGATATGTCTGTATCTCCCCATTGTTAGCATCCCAGAGCATTTGGTTAGTATTGTAAATACTAACCAATATTGTAAAGGAGATGTAACTTGGCCTAGTCCAGCAGAGCTATTGTTATATGTAAGGTATAAAGGGAAGGAGGAACTTGTATTCTTCCAAAACTATGATTTCCAGTATTATTTACCAGTTATTGTCCTGCTATTGAGAATTGTACCTTAGGCCACCCAGACTATCACAGTTCCACTATTTCTAATGTAGAAGTGAGATTATTTTAATTATCAAGAGAACAAGCCTAAATACAAGTCACCAGATCATAGGAAGTCACTTACAAAACAAATAGAAATCGAAATAGTGCAAATTCTGAGGAAAAAAAGGGATAACTGAAAGTCCGTTTAACATGAAATAACTAGGTGCTGTTAATCAGTTAAATAATGTCATACAATTTGAAGAACAAGTAGTGTGAAATAATTTTAAAGCTCAACAAAGAACAAAAGATTCTGCAGTGATTGAAATGACTAAAGAGTGGATAGATCAATAAACAGATTTATGATCACTGTTCAGCAGAAAAGCAGAATGCAAAGATTTTTTTTTAAAGTACACAAAACTATACAGAATGGTCAAATCGACAAAATAACATTTAAAGTGGCTTCACTGTCTCAGCTATTATCCTGTTGGCTAAATCAGCCTTTAGATGGTCAAGCAATAAAGGGAAAATAACTGGAAAAGATACTCGTTCATGCAGTATTAGGAAGCTTTTAGGGGAACTTTCATGTATGACTTATCTTTACCGAGAACGCAGCAGTGAACAATTTGTGGCATGTTATAGGCTTTTCCTTTCTTTCCTACCCCTCTCTTTATCTGGGAATTCAAGTTGTAGGAAGAACATATCCTCTTTTTTTCCTTTCAAAAATAGCAGCAATTAGGCCCAAGGCTATGAATTAAAAGCAGAAGGCCCCAGTCCCTCCATCCACCCCAGGGGAAGCTGAGGCATTTATTTCTGTTACTTTAAGACTGGTCTCTGGTCTCTGTGGAAGATGCTGAATAAAAAAGACTCTTCCTGATGATACCGTTAATAGCTTTGTTGACAGATTTCAGGCTCTAGTAGAAATGTATCAATGCTCAAGCCCAAAGATAATATTTTTACACTTTAACACCCTCTTGGGGTCAATTAATGGCTTTTTTCCTCTTAGTTTCCAAGAGCTCTTGCTAATGACTGAGCTTTTGAACATTAACATGAGCAACGCTTCCCCAAACCACAGTCATTAGCCTGCAATGCAGCACTCTGTTGACAGATAACAACAAAGCACCAACCAGGGCTACTGAGTAATTGATCCATCATTTTTTTCCCCCTTGCTGGCCAGTGAAAATGTTAAGTTGTTTATTATACATGTTGCATCCATGTTCATGTGTCTCTTTCTGTATACATTTAGAGGAAGGGGGAAATACCACAAGGTGCTCGGCAATGTCTAAGCACAATTGGGTGCTAAAAGATAATGAGAAGGATTGCTGCAGCCTTTTTTCCTTCCCATTTAAACTGATGTTTCACTGCACCATCCAGATGAAGTGCAATGCATCTAGTGACACTTAGTTGTAAATTAATGTGCGCTGCAGTGCAGCAATTGTATTTCAGAAGCTTAAGCAACCCATGGAACAGGGAAAAACAAAATGAATGTTGCCTTATGTTATGAACTGTTAGTTATTGTCTGTCAGGATGATTCAGAGCAGATCAGAGGCACTAAGAGGGCACTCCACCCACAATCAGAGATGTACATGGGGTATTTGGGGATATATCTTGTACAAGATGCTTGTAGAAATAGTAATACATAACAAGACCCTACACCTAAGGCTAAGGAAAGCCATGAATCATGTGAAGAAATAATAAAATCATAGGTAGAAAAATCCTGGCGATTATGAGAGGTTGGTTGTTGTTTTGCCTATTTTTCAGCTCTAAATGCTTATCTGAAATTACCCATCTTTAGTCTTGAACTGGATTATATCATCATTTTTTTACAGTAGGGTTGTGAAACTTGTGGCCCACTGGCCGGATGGGTCACGCACTGGCCACACCCACACCTAGTTTAGCAAAGGGGGGGAAGTTGCAATACGTCACATGACAATGCTATGATGACGCAAGTTTGACACCCTGCTTTACAGAAATGGTCCTGATCTGTGTGAAGTATGTATTACAATACAATTGAACAGTCATGCCAATTGCAATGACTGATGTTGAAACTAGTGCTGAAAGCCAGGAACTTGTAGCTCATCTGCTTCTCCCAAAGTGACTATTCAAGAGATTGACCAGAGTTGGGAAAATGAAAAACTAGTCCAACTTCAGATTCTCAGTTGACATTGGCATGTACTGAACTTCAAGAGTCCGGATAAACTCATTGCAGCAATCTTCTCCCCACCCCCTTTCTTTAAATTACAGTCTCGGGATGCATGAATGCACAGGCACATAAATACCAATAGTTATTTTATTATGTTTCCAAAGTTTCTAAAACAATGCTTATTCCCAGTTAATATAGATGGCCCTCCAAATCCGTTCCCTTTCATTGGAACACTATGTTCAGAGGCTAAAATGAGGTGATTGTTCTATTGGTGATTGTGGTATGAATAATCATGCCATTTCCACGTTATGTTTCTTCATTTGACAGTGTGTGCAATTACACAGTAATTCCATTTGTATGAAGATCTGTAGTTCCATTAGCTTCAGCATTTGTAGAGGCTGTGGGTAATTTCTAAGCTATTGAGCAGCCATTAAACCACTTCCCTCCATCTGTGACCTTGTTGTTCTAAGTTCCCATATGAAAGCTGTAATATCCTTTATAACAACAGAAATAACATTAACTGATAGGAAAAATGCAGAGGTTACATAAAGTTTGACTTTTCTAAGAAAAATATGCATTCAAAAACAATAGTTGCACATCAACCGAGAAGCATTATTAGGCTAATATGACCAGGATCATATTTCTGAATTCAGTATTTGGAATTGCTATCTAACAAAATGTATCACACTGTGTAATAATTACTGCTGCCTGATTCACTTTAATCAATAGTTAATTCTAACAACTAATGTTTTACACATTTCAAGAGATACAAAAGTATATCTCCTGTGCTTTCCAGAACCCTGCCCCACAGGACTCCGGTTGTGACACCCTGTTCATCAGGATGGGGTCTAGGGATCAGCTGGGTTGTTGTATTGAACCAACCAACCTGCCACATAGTAACTTCCCTGTCTGAGCTCTACTCCATTTCAAGATTGGCAGTGGAGTTCCAAGACTTATAGTTTTGGGGGACTTTAATTTGCTTTCTTTGGGAATGGAGTCTGAGATAGCTCTGGAGTTCATGGTTTTCATGATGGCCAAAAGGCTGTCCCAGGTCATCCAGAACTTAACTCATGACAATGGCCACATTACAAATTTGGTGTTCCTGTTGAAGCAATGGCAATGTGATCTAAAAATGGGAGAGCTTATGCAGTTCCCTTGGTCGTGACTGAATCACACCCTAATTTGCTGGGGATTCTATAATGCCACAATCCACCACAAGGATATGTGAACCATTAGGACCCAAATTGTTGGGTGGCAATATGCTGACTCTGTAAACCGCTTAGAGAGGGCTGTAAAGCACTGTGAAGTGGTATATAAGTCTAAATGCTATTGCTATTAGATTGGTCTACTCCTAGCAATTGATGGACTCTGAGCAGTTTCAAAGGGAGCTGGGAGCTATCCATATTATTCTGCTATATCCATCTGAAACCTTGATTGTTGCTTGCAATAAGAGGTGGCAGAGGCCTTGGATCAGATCATACCCCAGCAACCTCTCCATTCTCAGGAATCCTGGCACTCCCCATGGTTTGTGGAAGAGTTGCAGGAAATGAAATGGGAGTAGAGATGTCTAGAATGTCACTCATCATGGGACAACATGAAAAAGACTCACTTTAAGATCTACACTGTGGCAGTAAGGGTGACAAAATCTTGATACTTCTGTTTTTATTGTGTCTGCAGAATGCTGCCTTGCAGCCCTGTTTCTGGTGACACAAACATTTCTTAAGGGGGCTGTGGAAAAGCTCTTATAGGAGTGTGAAGAGGAATTTGTGCAACATCTGTCTGATAAGTTATTTAGAGTCATTCCCGGTTAGATACTGGCCTTATGACAGGTCCAGAGGAAATGTCTGGGAAACAGTCTTGCCTGTTATCTGGGAATTATTCAAACCTATTGGACCTGAGAAGTGGACAAGGTCCTTAGGATAATGAACTCTGCTACCTACTCTTTAAATTCTTCACTGCAATGCTCTCTACATGGGGCTCCCCTTGAAGAGCACCCGGAGGCTCCAGCTGGTCCAGAATGCAGCAGCGCGGGTAGTGATGGGAGCAACATGGCGCTCCCATGTAACACTGCTCCTGCGCGAGCTGCACTGGCTCCTGGTGGTCTTCCAGGTGCGCTTCAAGGTGTTGGTTATCACCTTTAAAGCGCTCCATGGCATAGGGCCTAGCCATCTGCGAGACCGCCTGCTGCTACCGACGACCTCCCATCGACCCGTGCGCTCCCACGGAGAGGGCCTCTTCAAGGTGCCATCAGCCAAACAATGTAGGCTGGCGGCCCCCAGGGGGAGGGCCTTCTCTGTGGGGGCTCCCACTCTCTGGAATCAGTTGCCCCCAGAGATAAGGAGAATCCATGACCTCAATGCCTTCTGTCGTTCCCTGAAAACCCATCTTTTCCAGCAAGCTGGGTTGGCTTAAGAAGAAATTTTTAAATTCTTTTAATTAGTCTGTGATTTTTTTAACTTTCGGGCCAAAATTTATATATATTTTTAAACATTTTAATATTTGTATTCTATGTTTTTTATCTTGGCTGTACACCGCCCTGAGTCCTCAGGGAGAAGGGCGGTATATAAATTGGAAATTAAATTAAATTAAATTAAATTAAATTCACAGTGCTGGCTTCTTAAAGCAGCCTGAAAAGTATCAGGTGAGAAAGTTCTTGTGGTTTCATTTCTTTTTCTGAATGATACGGTTGTTCTCTACCTCTTAAAGGGGTTGTGGTTTGCCCTCTTCTCAAGAAACCATGACCTTGACTGTACTGGATAAGTTTCATCCAATATCTATTTAAAAAAAAAAAAAAAAGATGGTGGTTGAAAGTAGTCACGCAATAGCTTCAAAAAGCCTTGGAGGAAGTGGATTATCTAGATCCCTTTCATGATTAAGAACTACGAATAGGAGGAAAAAAACCAGGATTGCTCATGATTTCCTGCTCTCTAGCTAATCTAAATCACGTGGCACAGCGGATTCTCCCCCCATGCTGTTCTACTTACCTTTGCAGACTTGGAAGGCTTTAAAATGTTCCTCTTTTAGTGCTGCGTGGGCATGCCTCAGGCGCACATACGTGTGAAGCACACGCTCAGTATGAGACGCACAGAACCGGTAGCAGACTTCAGAGGATTTCACCCCGGTGGGTGGGATGTGGATAGTACATCCCTCCTTTCCTTTGACTTCTTGGCAGCTTTAAATACCATCAACCATAGTATCTTTCTGGATTGGATCAAAAGACTGGGATGGATGGCATAGTATTATGCTGATCCAATCCTTCTTTCCAGATTGAAACTCATTGGTGATGACTAAGGAGGAGTGGCCCCACCCTCAGCTCTACTATGTGGGGTGCCACAAGGTTTGGTGCTTTCTCATATCTTTTTAAATATCTACATATCTGGGTGAATGTTTTATTTTCTAACCCTGATGATTTAAGTGATGCATTAAATGCCTTATCCTGGTCTCTGGATAAGAGACCAATTCAAGGTGTTGATTTTAAACTTAAAAGTACTTCATTGCATGGGACTGTATTATCTGAGGAATCACCTCTCTCTGATTACATCAGTTAACCTCACTAGATCTAGCACAGTAGGCATGTTTCAGGTACTATCAACCAGGAATCATCTAATGGGTCCCAGGAGATGTGCCTTACCTGCCATAGTGTCCACCTTATGGAATATTCTTCTTCCAGAAAGTAAACTAGCTTCATCACTTTTCTTATTCTGGAAAAAAACCCCAAGTCTTGGCTATGTTGTTAGGCCTAGGGCTCCCAGGTGACCAGGGACCTATTAAGATGGCTCCATTGCTGAGGTGCCCATATTGTCCTCCTTTTGTGGTTTGTATTTTCTCTTTTACATTTATTAATACTTTTATTAATTTTTATGCCATTTTCAATGATGTGTGATTAGACAGTTGAACTACTGCTGTCCAGTAGTTCAACTGCTTGTGACACTCTTTGTGATTCTTTGTGATAAAGTGGGAATTTGTTAGTAACTGCTTCTTGAGTTCTTGTACTCTACTGCTTGTGTTATTGGTGATAGTCAGTCTTTTAATTTTCACTTTATTTTTCTAAGCACCAGAATCTTCTCCATTCCTTTTGGTTTTGCATTATTTATTCCAAATACCTAATCTTAAAATGTGGGGAAGTCTGGTTTTATTTCATGTAATATAGAATTATTTGTTCTTGAAGTAATTTTTTCCAACACTACAATTCAAAAGCATCCAGATTTATTTATTTTTGTTTGATGGTCTTGCTCTCAGAGTTATATACTATAGTGTAATTGGCAGTCTCATGACCTCAACACTATGTGCCTTTGTTGTCAGTGTGATGTCTGTGTGCTATGATATTTTGTGTAGATCTGTGACAGAGTTTCTCCTCAATAGCAGATGTGCTTTTATTTCATTGGTATAATTTCCTGTGAGTTTACAAGTCTAGAGAGATAAAATCTGAAACCATTTCAACTTTTTCTCTGCCTATTTGCAGTCAGTTGGCATTGCCTGATATAAAATCTTAGGTTGGTTATCTGTCTGTCTGTCTGTCTGTCTGTCTGTCTGTCTGTCTGTCTATCTATCTATCTATCTATCTATCTATCTATCTATCTATCTATCATCTTCTATCTATTATTTCTTAGTAGTTGCTTACATTCTTTTCCTTCATCCTGGACAATAAATTCTTTAAGTCTTCCTCATTTCTAACCATCAAAGTGGCACTAATAGCACGTCTGAGACTGTTGATGTTTCTCCCAGCAATTTTAATTTCCATTTCTATTTCTTCAAGTCCAGCATTTCTTTTGATTTATTTTGTTATGTATGCAGTCTTAGTGCTTTCCTTTCTTAATATTGAATTAACTGGTTATTTCACATTTTGTTCTAAGTTACTTCCAGGCCTTCGTATACAGTAAAATCTTTAATAGGAAGATGACATGGCCTAATGGACTCATATTTTGATGGCCACTCACAATTTACTATCGTTTGTATATCAAATGACTTCATATAATAAAAAAAGAGCAAGAGAAAAACCGTAATCTTTTTGGCACTTCCTACCATTTTTCATTATTTATCAGATGTGAGATAGTGTTATCAGATGCCTCTGTTTCTTCTGAATCCAGCTTCAGCTGACAGTTCTTGTTCTATGTTTTAGCAATAGCAATAGCACTTAGACTTATATACCACTTCATAGAGCTTTACAGCCCTCTCTAAGCAGTTTACAGAGTCAGCATATTTTCCCCAACAATCTGGGTCCTCATTTTACCCACTTCAGAAGGATGGAAGGCTGAGTCAACCTTGAGCCTGGTGAGATTCGATCTGCCAAACTGCTGGCAGCCGGTGATCAGCAGAAGTAGCCTGCAGTGCTGCATTCTAACCACTGCGCCACCGGTTTTGTTGATGTCTGGATGTTAAAATCTTGAGCATACTTTACTAACCTGTAGATAAGTACATTCATTTGGACAAGCCCTACCATAGCCTTTTTAGCTAATGAAATACAGTGTCCTCACCCACTGTTGGGTTATCCATATCTGCAAGCAAATGATTGCACAATTTCTGATACAAAGTTTAAAAAATATATATACCAGATTTAACTGTGGTTGAAAAGAAGAACATGTGGTTAATTAATGTGTGATATTAGGGAATACCAGAAACGAAGGCAGAGAATTGGAGAAAATCACAAAGTATCTGAAAATCAAAGTTGAAAGATTATGACATAAACATGTAGTGGTGGTCCTTCTAGTTATTGGCATACCATGTACTGTACAAAAAGCCTTTAATAGCATCTAGAAAGTAGTTTCATTGAGAGAATTTCCATCCGTCAGTTACAAAAAGTCATACTCTTTAGATACAAATATAACATGCCAATACATTACAATGTATTAGGATCTTGATAAGAACTTGATGTGAATGAAGGCCAATAGCCTCTAAAGAAAAGGCAGCTGTGATTTCATGATGCTACATATATAATAATTAAATCTATATACTGTCCATCATCCAGAGATTCTAGTGTAGCAGCTCAATTGCACCATATTTTAAGTATCAGTTCTGCTGACATTCCATCAATTTTTGCAGTTTCTTTGTTAGCAATATTTTCAAAGATTCTTTAATTTCACGTTCCAAAATGCTGTAGTTCAGCAGTAAAGCCTTTTGCATGTATCACTAATTATGGACTGCTTATTGTATAGTTTTTCTGTATATTTGTACTATGTGCTTTTATCTTCTTTGATAAAAGTACATAGTGCTTCTTTGTCTATATCAGGGGTGTCAAACTCTAGGTCTGGGGTCTAGATTCGGCCTCCGGGGTACTTAGATCTGGCCCATGAGGCCACCCTGGAAACCGCAAAGGACTGGACCGCAGTGCTTCTGCCAGTGAAAACAGGCTCCCGAGCTCGGGAGCCTGTTTTTACTTGCAGAGTGCTCGGGCCACCACAGACGCCCCTGATAGGAATGACATTGAGCTGGCCACGCCCACCCTGACCATGCCCCCTGCCCCCCAAGGTCAAATACAACCCTGATATGGCTCTCAATGAAATCGAGTTTGACACCCCTGGTCTATACTCTTGTGCCCATTTTAACTGTAAAAAATTCCCTTGGTTTCTGTAATGTCATGAAATAAATCTTGTAATCTTCCCATTCAGTTGTAATTTAAAACAAAAACAAAAAGACATCCTCCTTGTCTCTTTTTGTTCTTTGGAACTTGGTATTCAGTTCTGTCTATTTTCTCAGTCTGTTGCTTTCTGTTTTTCTTCTGGTATATTCAACATTTTAGCAGAAAACCATTTTGCCTTTTGCTTGATGTGTATCAAAATATTTCTGTTTGCTTTGTCTTTAATCATGTCATGAATTTCAGATCAGAGTTCTTCAGACAGTCTATTCATCAAACCAATCCGTTAAATCACTTCTTTATCCTCAGTGCATAATCACATGGAATTATTGCTGAGGTTGCATCGTCTAAATTTGGTTATTTGTTTTTTCTCAGTTTAAATGGTAATTTGGCAAGGGGTTCATGATCTGAATTGTAGTCAATTCTAGATTTTGTTTTTCTTGAGTGAATAAAGCTTTTTCTTTTTTCTTTTTCCCCCCCCTTTTGCTTGCAAAATTCAAATTTGGTGAGATCCATGCGCGTGTTATCTTTAAGGTTATTGATAAAAGCTATTTTCTTGGCAGAACTCTATTAGGCTGCTTCCTGTTTTAATTCATACACTTAGGTCACTTTTTGCTATTATACCAAACACTACTTTTCTGTCAGCTTTACCATTTTAACCTCATATGGTCAGTATGAGGTCGTCTGTTGGTGTGGTGTCATACAAGTTGCTACAGATTTTTTTCCTTTCTCTGTATCTATGGTTGGGGCAAAGATTTGGACTATTCTTGTGTGGTTGGTCTTGAGATCACTCCATTTTATCTTGTGTTGTATTCAAGCATTAACTTACACCTTTTGATTACAATGTCTTACCCATTTCTTATCTACCCTGAAAAAAAATGTAATGCTCTTTTAATGAGGAATGATCATCCCAGTCAGAGGTGAAATCCAGCAGGTTCTAACAGGTTCTGGAGAACAGGTAGTGGAAATTTTGAGTAGTTCGGAGAACAGGCAAATACCACCTCTGGCTGGCCCCAGAGTGGGGTGGGAATGGAGATTTTGCAATATCCTTCCCCTGCCATGCCCACCAAGCCATGCCCACAGAACTGGTAGGGAATTTTTTTTTGATTTCACCCCTGATCCCAGTCCATTTTATTTTATTTTTTTTAATTTGATTTATATGCTGCCCTTCTCCGGAGACTCAGGGCGGCTTACAATGTGCTCAGCAATAGCCTTCATCCTTTTGTATATTTATACAAAGTCAGCTTATTGCCCCCACAACTGGGTCCTCAATTTACCTACCTTAGAACGAATGGAAGGCTGAGTCAACCTTGAGCCTTGGCGAGATTCGAACCTGCAGTAATTGCAGGCAGCTGGTCTTAATAACCAGCTTAATAACAGGGTGCCTTAGACTACTGTACTACCAAGGCTCTTTAGGCAATTTACTGGTTTCCCTGAATGCTGCTGTTCAAATTAACATTCCTGCTCTAGCAGGCCTGGGTGGGTTGAGTCCTCTGCCTAATCCCAAAAGTTTTTTTTTTACTTTTGGGACGGAGCGGAAGAGACTCCCCGTATCCCCAGCCGATGCTCCGAGCTCTGGGAGATCTCTGCTACACGCAGAGCTAGGTGGCAAAAGCACCTTTGTAAATTTGTTAAACTAATTAAAGAAGACGTGAGTTGGACCGCTGACCCTGAAGCGCAAGTATTTTTTTTCTTATTTTAGAAAAGTTACTGAAGTTGTTTAAGAAGTGAAAGGAAAAAAGATTTTTAAAATGGCGATTGCTGAGGCTTGAAGAGAGGCTGAAAAGGGAAAGTCCTTCCGTTTTCTATTACAAAGTAGTGGAATGAATACTTCTGGCTGTAATTGAGGCAAAACCTCACTCTCACTCTTGTTTTTTTTTTCTTTTTTTTCCCTGGGGATCTGATATTGATCTTGGTGGGAAACAAGCCTTTTTTTTTCTCTCTTTTCCACTAAATCTTGTCTGTGTGGGAAATGGCACCGGGA
Organism: Arizona elegans; assembly: GCA_022577455.1. Lineage (NCBI taxonomy): Eukaryota > Metazoa > Chordata > Lepidosauria > Squamata > Colubridae > Arizona > Arizona elegans. The sequence continues at coordinate 42,831,857 of JAKOOJ010000001.1, forward strand.
CTTATACAGCTAGACAAACAGGAGGGGAGAAATTCCCCCATTAACAAATTACATCAACAAGTTCTAACTCTCCAGTGTCAGAAACCTGACTTTAATATAATAGAATTTCTTCTTGAAGAGATTGTAAGAAGGGATGAGATTGTGAACCAGCAACTCGAAAAATTTAAGCAGGAAATTAAAGAAATTGGTGAATTGGTGAAATCAAAGTTTGACTTTTTGAATCGAAAGATTTTAAAAACAGCTAATGGTTTATCAGACTTTCTGATTCAGTTGGATGCAAAGACTAAACTATTAGAGTCTAAAATGAAAGAAACTGAGGAGAATTTGGATGACAAGATTCAAAAAATTAAAAAGGATTTGGTAAACATTCAGGATAATAGCTCAGAAGATAAACCTAAAATGGAGGTTGCCCAAAAGACTGGTAATGAAGAAAATGTGCAACAGAGGATTGAAAGAGAAGTTTTAATGATTCAATATAATTTTACAGAATATGCAATTAGACTGAGAGGTCTGCAGGAAAATAATAGAGATGACTTAAGGAAAATATCTTCTGAAATTCTGGCTGGGATTTTAAAGGTTCAACCTGATGAAGTGTTTTGCAGGATTGATAGAATTTACAGAATAAACTCCTGGTTGGCAAAGCAAAGGCAATTGCCTAGAGATGTGGTGATTTATTTTACAGATAAAGAAATTAGGAATAATATTGTGCAGAACCCTTTTAATTCTACTTTGCAATTTCATGGAAGAAAGATTTGGATTTTTAAGGAGCTCCCGACTAAGATGCTAATGGAGAGGAAGAAATTTGGCTTTCTAGTGACTGAGTTAAAAAAAAGAAATATCCTATTTAGGTGGGATGCCCCAGTTGGTTTAATATTGAGACACCAAGGAGTAAGATATCAACTGAACACTGTTGAAAAAGCGGAAGAATTTTATCAAAATTTTTTAAAAATGAACTTAATATCTTTAGGCACAATACAGGATAAGCAAAAGGAGTTGGAAACAAAAGGAAAATACCAAATTACAGAGGCTGTGGTGGATAAATTGTCTTTGGAATCCCTGGATACCCCAGCTGGACTGTTTATAAATATGAGAGCAGTGTCATCCGACTCCAATGTGATGAACCATCAAGTTACAGACAAGTGCGTAAACCAACCAGTTGATATACAAGTGATGGAGAAGAAAGATGAGATGACAAAACAAAACCAACAAGATCAACTCATAAAGCAGAATGAAAATCGATCAGCTGACATACAACTGGTAGGAAGGAAACGAGGATGGAAATTCAACCCGCAAAAGAAAAAGAAAAGAAATAGATCTCATAGAAACAGCAGTTTCTAAACCAAGCAACAGTGAAGCCAGGGACTTTAAAAAATGAATGAATATGTGAAAAGATAGTGGAGGCGAACAATTGTTTAATACTATCTTGAGGATAGTGGCAGATCTCTGCAATGCCGTGATTTTGGGATGTGAAAATAGCCTTACCTTGTTGGATTTGAATCATCTACTCTGGATTTCTTTTACTGGTAAATATATTATAATTACTTGAGTTACAAGGCAAGAGAATCACGCTGGGGCATGCAGAAGATCTGGATGTTACCCATTAGGATGATGGGAATCAACAATCCTGATGAATACCACAACTATAACTATATGGATATAATTATAATGTTACTCGGGTGGTTGTTTTTACTTTTACATATATATGAGGATATCTACTACTGATGGGGGCAGAAGATGATTGAAGATTCTGAACAAACTGTTGCACCAGCATGTTATTTTACCCTATTATGGGTGATGGATTTAACAATCCAGTGGAAAGACACCAAAGAAGATATTATATGGATTATAAATTTAAAGTTATTGTCTTTTTTCTTTTTACAAAATGAAATGCATATATAGACATGTGTATATTTTAGTAAAGTGGGCAGTGGATTATATTTAGAATTGTATTGCATGATTTTGTAGGAATTTGGGTTGAAATAGGTTAGTTTACTGATTGATTAGTTTAAGAAAAAGGATCTTTAAGTCATATATTTAGGGGAGTGGAGGAATTGGATAGAACTGAATAAATGTTAAATTTTGATGTAGGGAGAAGGCCGCTTTAAAATGTTATATTAATATATATAAAAGACTAAATGTTAAATTGTTGTAATAATACACTATAAGTTTAGGGGAGGAGAAAAGGGGCAGATTATCGCAAAAATGGGAGTTATAAGAATATTATGCTAAGGGTCAGTATTTTGAGGAGGGAGTAAGGGAAAGGAAAGATATTATGTAATTAGTTATGAAATAGCCTATTGTTTTGAAGAAGTCACAGGGGGGGATGGGTGGTGAGGGGGGGTTAGGGAAGAGGGGGGGAACAAAAGGGGAAAAACTTGTATTTGAAAACTTTTTCAATAAAAAAAAAAAAAACATTCCTGCTCTAGCAACATCAAATTTGTCTTGGTCATGATTCTGTCATTCCATATAAGATTGGTATGCATGTTTTTGTAGCATCAAACTTTCCTTTCGCTTCTACAGGCAAAGGCAACTAGACTACCTTTCAGTCTTAATCCAGTCACATCATAAATCCCTGTAATTCCCTTCTCACTGGATACCTTCTGATTTAGGAAACTCATGTTCCAATATCATGATGGCATGCGTAACCATTTCCCTCTTCCCTGAATTACATTTTGTCATTTATTTTATTTTATTTTATTGGATTTCTATACCGCCCTACTCCCGAAGGACTCAGGGCAGTGAACAGCCACAGAATAAAACACATAAATACAAAAATTTAAAATAGAATAAAAATGAATTAAATAATTTGGCTGAATTTAAAATACCCCATAATTTAAAAACAAGTTAAAATTTACATTCAAAAAGGGGAGAAGATTTAGGCCAGGCCAGCTTGATGAAATAAAAAAGTCTTAAGCGCGTGATGGAAGGTGCGCAGATCCGGGATCCTCCGTATCTCCGGGGGGAGCTCGTTCCAGATCGTAAGTGCCCCCACAGAGAAGGCTCTCCCCCTAGGGGCCGCCAGTCGACATTGTTTGGCTGACGGCACCCGGAGGAGCCCCTCTCTATGGGAGCATACTGGCCTGTGGGAGGCTATTGATGGTAGCAGGCGGTCCTGTAGATAACCAGGTCCTAAGCCATGGAGCGCTTTAAAGGTGATAACCAAAACCTTGAAGCGCACTCGGAAGACCACCAGGAGCCAGTGCAGCTCGCGCAGGAGAGGTGTTACATGGGAACTCCATGTCGCTCCCATAACCACCCGCGTGGCCGCACTCTGCGCCAGTTGGAGCCTGAGTGCACCTCAAGGGGAGCCCCATGTAGGGAGTGTTACAATAGTCCAGACGAGAGGTGACGAGGGCATGAGTGACTGTGCGTAACGAGTCCCAATCTAGAAAGGGACGCAACTGGCGAATCAGGCGAACCTGATGAAAAATCCTCCCGGTCACGGCCGTCAAGTGCTCTTCTAAAGACAGCAGTGAATCCAGGAGGATGCCCAAGTTGTGAGCCCTTTCCATGGGGGCCAATGATTTGCCCCCAATAGTCATGGAGATGTCATATCCATTGTATGTAACTAGTTCATTATGGATTATCTTTCTGGGAGCGTACTCTTGTTTTTTTTTTGTTTTTTTTTTGTTTTTGCGGGGGGGGAGCATACTCTTGTGATAGTATAATCAGGCTGTCAAACTCAATTTCATTGAGGGCTGCATCAGGACTGTGGTTGACCTTGTGGGGCTGGGTGGGCATGGTCGACTGGGTGGCTGACTGGGTGGGTGTGGGCCACCGGCAGTTTGCCATTCACCAAACTGCTGGCATGTTTCCTCTTTGCATTGGGTAGACCAGTCCGAAGCTATGCTGGCCCAATCTTTCCTCTTCTCATTGGGTAGACCAGGACAGCCCTCTGGGCCGGATCCAACCACAACAGAGGCCAGATCTGGCCCACAGGCCTTGAGTTTGACACCCCTGGTATAATTCATAATGTCATTGGGATGTGCAGGCAATGATTCATAATGCTGCACCTGAAGCAAAATTTAAAATCCTAATGGACATTGTTCTTTTATGATTTGGTTTAATTAGAAACAATGTTTTGATACACCAACCTTCCCCCAATAATCAATTGCAGAAAAAGAATAAAGACATTTGAGCCACCTTAAAAAATATATTATTAAAACATAGGGTTTTGCAAAGGATATTTTTGATTTGTTCCATTGGAAAACAAGTTACATTTTGTTGATATGATGTTAAAAAAGGAAAGGAAAAAAAAAAACCCAGACAGAAGAAGCAAAACAACTTTTTCCCAACACTGAGGACTAAATAATAGTGACCCTGATTTATTTTCTTTAAAAAATTGCAACTATGCATACATTCAGTATTGTGCATTAAAAAAAAAAAACATGGCTGAAATCTTAAACAAAGTCCAATTGTCAATGCCCTTCACTCTATGAAGAACAGGAATGGCAAAACGCTTCTTTTGTATTTTCTGGCTATCTCTGTCAGAGCATCTCTGCAGGGATTCAGTTGTGTGAAGAATGTGCAGCTATTCAGAACTGAGTAAATTGGCCTTTTCACCAGAGAGTAGGTTGGCAGAGTTTGAAAGAACTTGGGACCCATTCTTTGAAATTTTGAAGGCACAGCTGGATAAGCAGGTGACGGGTTGAACGCTGACAAATTGATGACAGATGAGAACGAAGAGGAGTGGCTGCTAGATGATGCATGTAAAAGATTTGTACTCAAGAATACAGTCAGGGCTTTTTCCCCACATTCTTTTTTTTTTCTTTTTCTTTCAGGGATACATATATTGCTAGCCCAACAGCTTCCTCTTTTCAATGAAAGTTTCCTTTCATGTTAATAATTAGGCTGTTCAACTCTCAAAGTTTACCAGGACAATTCATCTTAAAAAACAAAGCCTTTGGTATATAAAGTCATACAAAGCAACATTCTGAAAGGATGTTTCTGATTTGTCAGCTGGCAAACTATTCTGTTAACATGGTATTGTTAAAGAATCCTTTTAAATATCTTATGAAGAGGCTTATCTAATAAAGAGAAGGAATTGAAGTTGTGTGCATGAAAGGGAAAAAGGAGCTGAATATATCTTCCCTAAATAATAGCTAAAAGTTGTCCCTGCATTCAATCGCTGCAGGTGGTACTGCTATTTGTATTATTTAGTAGCACACCCCCCCCCCCCCAGACCTCCAGCGTGATCTGGGAACCATTGTTTATTAACACTGATGCTTTGCAGACATTACAAATGACTTTGACACCTCGAGGAAATTACAGGCTTATGGAGAAATGGCAATAGCTACATTGCTAATTCAATGATCCAATCATACAGGCATTTATTAGAAATCATGGATTTCCATATCTACCAGGCATTTAGATTTTTCATATACATTAGAGGGGGGAAAAGAACAAGAAAACCAGTGGTAAATAATTACAAAATTTGGATTTGATACATTGTGATTTACTTTGTGAAGAAATGTTAAGGCTAAAGACAATGATGGTTAAAAGAATTTGGGGAGTCAATGCAAGTCTAGGTTTGTAGCATTGCCACCCTCCTTCTCCCCCCCCCAAAAAAATATACAGCAATTGAATATCATTGCAGATGGATTCCTACAAAATGAGATATTAAAACTATGTATTTGAAATGGAATATCAACAAAAACTGGCCTAAACACTAAAGGTATAACTAAAATAGATATACTGAATGCAAAATCTAAAGTCTTATTACTTAAATTCCAATTATTTTTCTAATGACAAACTATCAATCAAACTTTTTTGAAATGCTATTTTCCTTGTTTTCTGTTCTGCACACTTCTATAAAAGTACTGCAGCAATTGCTTGTACTTGCAACAGTTCATTTAGTGACTGTTCCAAGTTACAAGGGCACTTTTTCACACTTATAGTATCTCCATAATCATGTGACTTTTTTAAAAAAAAATTGATTTATATGCTGCCCTTCTCCGGAAACTCAGGGCGGCTTACAGTGCGTTAAGCAATAGCCTTCGTGCTTTTGTATATTTTATACAAAGTCATCTTATTGCCCCCACAGACTGGGTCCTCATGCGATTTACTTTTGGATGTTTAACAACTGGTTCACATTTATGACGGTTGCAATGTCCCAGGGTCATGTGATCATCTTTTCTAACCTTCTGACAAGCAAGGTCAATGGAAAAGCCAGATTCACTTAATGCTTGTGTTACTAATTTAACAACTACAGTGATTCACTTAACAAATGTGGCAAGAAAAGTCATAAAATGCAGCAAAACTCACTTAACTAATTTCTCACTTAGCAACATAAATTCTGGGCTCAATTGTGGTCCTAAGTCAAGGACTACCTGTATTTCAAGCTGTGCCCACAGACACACACCAGAACAACAAAGAAAAACTGATGAGTCTCAGAGACAACCCTTGCTTCCTATTTCTAAAAAAACCCATGTGTTTATTCCTACCCTCTATTTCCTGTCTTTTAGCCAGCTAACTACCTATGTCAGGACTTGTCCCAGGGGTGAAATGCTCCCAAAAATCCCTGCCCCCCCACCCCCATGCCCAGCTGAGCCACGCAATCATCAGAGGCTGGGTTTTTCTTTTACTTTTAAAAGCATTTTTTCTACAACCTCTTCGGCCGAAAAAATGCTTTTAAAAGTAAAAAAAAAAAAAAAAGCCTCTGATGATTGCGTGGCTCAGCTGGGATCCTCAGAGGCTTTTAAAAGCATTTTTCAGCTGAAGAGGTTGTAGAAAAAAAAATGCCTTTAAAAGCCTCTAGCGATCCCAGCTGAGTTGCCTGATCGTCAGAGGCTTCTAAAAGCATTTTTTTCTGCAACCTCTTAAGGTTGTAGTAAAAATGCTTTTAAAAGTAAAAAAAAAAAAAAAAGTTGGCCATGCCCACTCAGTCACATTACCACCACCACCCAAGCCATGCCCACATAAAGCCTTGTCCCCTTTATTTAAAACTACTAAACTATTCCAGGTTCTTGGTGCTCTCTGAGCTTGCTTGTTTTCTTGCAGACGTTTCATTACCCAAACTAGGTAACATCATCAGTAAGGTGACCAGATGTCCCGCTTTTGGCGGGACAGTCCCGCTTTTGAGCAATTTGTCCCGCGTCCCGCGGCGTTTTAAAAAAGTCCCGATTTTTCATTCTGCCTCCTGAATCCCCGCTGATGGCTAGAGGGAAAAAAAACTCTTTAAACTCTTGCTGCGGGGCTTCAAAGGGCCGACCTACAGCTGATCAGTGTTAAAAAAAAAATGAATAGACCCATGCCTGCAAAAATAGAAAAAACAGCCCCTGTTAACAGCTTCCGCTAGGTTAATTAGCTGCAAAAAGCTGCAAAAAGTTCCTGGAGCAGATTTCCCCCCCCCCCAGCTATACTGAAAACAAAGGCGAAAGCGAAACTAAACCTGCAACATGACAAAATGAGGCAGAGAGAGATTTCTTTCTTTTTCTTTTTCTTTTTCCTCACCAAAAAAGGTAGGTACAAAACTGCAAACAATGGGAAATTTTGGGCAAAAGAGGAGAGTTCAAGATTTTAAAACACAAAAGAAAAAAAGCTCTATTTAACTAGGGAATTGTAATAATTGAGATACTATTAATAATTGTATATTGTGTTGAAAGCAGAAATGGTTAAGTTGTGGTTTGGAGGAATATATGGGGGAAATTATTTGGTTTATTATTATTGGTAAATATAATTAATTGATTTGTAAGAAATTGGATTACATGGAAATAATTGGAATATTCATGTTCATATTGATTAATATACAAAAAAGATAGTTATATAACTAATTGATTTATATTAAAATGTTGAATTTGTATTAAACAACTGTATTACATAATTACATAATTAACCAATGTGAGGATGGATATAAAAATAGATGACAATGGGAAAGGGTATAATATAGAATAGAAGGGAAAAATTGAATTTGATTAAGATTAGAGATGAGGATGAAGGGTAATATTGTTTTTTTAAAAAAATAGATGAGGAATAAATATGGCAAAAAGGAAATATAGAAATTGTAAATTTAATTGAAATGACTAAACGCTGTTTAAATTTGTGAACCAGCCAAATATTCTGTTCAAAGAAAATACATTGCATGTTTGTATGTGTGTTTCTAATTATTGCTATTTATTCATATTTGTTCTCTTTTATTCTTTAAAGTTTAACAATTCATTCTTAATCTTAATATCTTTATATTTGCTTGGGGTTGGCTTTCTTCCCTTTCATCTTTTTTATTGTACAGCAATCACATGGCCTCCAAGCCACGCCCACACAATAAGTCACGCCCACAATGGTGTCCTTCTTACCAATGTTAAAATCTGTTCACCTTACGCTATACGCATAGCCATGGCCACCCGGTCACATGACCAGCTAGCCACACCCACCCAGTCACATGACCAGCTAGCCACGCCCACAAAATAAGCCACGCCCACAATGTCCCTCTTTACCAATGTTAAAATCTGGTCACCTTAATCATCAGTGCTAGTAAGGAGTGCTGTTTGAGTCAGTTTATATTATAGGGGCTTGTCTGTCAGTATTGGTGGGGGTCAGGGGTGGGATTGAAAAATTTTTGCAACTGGTTCTCTGCCTGGTTGCTGGGTGAGCATGGCCATGGGGGCATGGCCTAGTCAGCTTCCTGCACCACAGCGGGGGCGGGGGGGGCTTTTTCGCCCTCCCCAGGCTCCAGAGGCTTTCCTCAAGCCTCCTGGATGGCAAAAACAGCCATCCCTGGGCTCCGGAGGCCCACTGGAGGCTGGAAACAGGCCCATTTCTGAACTTCCGGTACTTCTGGTAGGCCCATTTTTCGCCCTCCCCAGGCTCTGGAGGCTTTCCTTGAGTTTCCAGGAGTGTGAAAATGGCCTCCCCCGGGCTCCGGAGGCCCTCCAGATGCAGGAAACAGGCCCATTTCTGGACTTCTGGTACTTCCAGTAGGCCAATTTTTCGCTCTCCCAGAGCCTCTGCACAGGCCCTGCACTTACCTGGCATCCAAAACAGGCTGCGTGGAGACTCATTGAAGGGGTGGGGTGGGGTGGGCAGGGTCAGCCAGTCCTTGCAACTACCAGTCTGGTGAACCAGATTAAAATTAACATTCGGTTCACCCCAAACTGGTCCAAATTGGCTGAATCCTACCCCTGGTGGGGGTGGACTTAGATATTCTTTGATTGGGCTGTTTGCTGTTGGCGTCTTTGGCAGTTACTTGATTGGGGTATTGTTTACTTGATTGTTGGTCTGATGTTAACTTTGGAATTAATCTATGATGATCTGGACACTGATTACTGGTGGAGAGATTCTTGGGTCTTTTTGTTCAGCAATCAACAGAAAATAATGTTGAAAACTCAACTAGTTTATTGCCAAGCACAGCCTTCTATCAAGATGATCTGCAATAATGCCTTTCAGCACAGACAAATTAAACATGCAAATATAGAAACAATCTCACATTACTTTACCTACTGTAAATTTTTGAAATTGTCTTCATGGATCAGTAAGTTATTTAATGGCATTTCACCCCTGAGGCCACACTTCAAATTACAGCTGCGTGAGCTTTGAAAAATAACCGATTTCAAATTATATTTTGAACTTTTATTAAGACCGGATTGAACACTGAGGAAGAAACCAGAATACCCCAAATGGTCCAAAACAATTCTTCATAAAAATATATTCATCTGTCATATTATCTGGATTTGCCTCATTCAGTTCCCACACATTTTAGAAGTATGCGGTAATGCTATGGAATAATGTAGAGTGAAATATGGCAGAAACAAAAAACCCACTTTATTTTCTTCCTAACTGAAGACAGCTGAGGCAATTTATTTAAAAGTTCTGCAAAACATGACGTTCTGTATTTCAAAAAGGGTTTTATTTTTTTAAGTGTGAAGAGAAAAGAAAGAGAAAGGAAGGTCTGACTCCACCGCTAGGAGAAGGCAGTACGACAAGAACATGTGACAGGGAAAGGATATGCCTGTGCTTTTGATTCCCCCCAAAGGCGCACAATCTTCAAATGGAACTTGTGGTAAATAAATGGGTAGGAGTATCTGATTACTATGAATGAATTTTCTGGGACTTACATTTTCCAGTTCCCAGCACTAGACCAATTACATCTGAGAAATATAGAAATTTGGTGCTAGAGGACTGGGAAGGGAAAGGAGTAGAGAGAAGGCCAGGGTAACTCTAGCTGGTCAGGTTAACATGATGCTGGACCAAACAGTAGCAGTTATTAAGCAGTTAGTTTATGACTACAGATAGTTCTTGATTCATTTATAGTTTCATTTAACAACTATTCAAAGTTACAATGACACTGAAAAAAGAAACTTATGACCAGTTCTTGCACTTATGACTGTTGCAGCATCCCCTCTGTCACATGATCAAAATTTGGATGCTTGGTATATACTTATATACCAGTTGCAACATTCCCAGGGTCAATCAGTTGTCATTTACAATTTTCTGACAAGCAAAGTCAATGGAGGAACCTGGATTCACTTAATGACCATGTGATTCACTTAACAAGCATGGTGATTCATTTAACAACTGTAGCAAAAAATTGTAAAATCAGATAAAAATAGCACTTGGACTTATATACCGCTTCATAGTGCTTTACAGCTCTTTCTAAGTGGTTTACAAAGTCAGCATAATGCCCCCAACAATCTGGGTCCTCATTTTACCAACCTCAGATCTTGAGTTGGTCAGGATAAACTGCCAAACTGCTGGCAGTCAGCAGAATTAGCCTGCAATACTGTCTTCTAACCATTGCACCCAGTGGTGGGTTCCTCCCAGTTCAGCCCGGTTCGGCTGAGCCGGTAACGGTGATGATATGACATCACTGAACTGGTTCTCTTTGTTCGGGAGCTGGGCCCTCCCGCCCCCCCCCCCCCGCATTTTTCTTACCTTTTATTTGGCCCCGCCCCCAATCTATTCGCTGCCTCCTGAGTCCCAGCTGATCGGCTAGAAGGAAAAAAAACTGTTTAAACTCTTGCCATGGCATTTCAAAGGGCTGCCCTACAGCTGATCAGTATTAAAAGGCAGTATGGTGGTAGACCAGTGCATTCGAAAAACAAATGGGTAGACCAGAACGCTCCAAGAACAAATGGGTAGACCAGTACAGCTCTGCAAGCAGTTAAAAGCCTGGTAGACCAGTACCTCTGCTAAATCCTAAAGAATTGTCACATGACCATCAAACCATGCCCACAAAATAAGCCACGCCCACCGAACCAGTAGTAAAAAAATTTAGAACTCCCCTGATTGCACCACCACACAGTGATGCAATTCACATAATGATTGCATCATTTAACGAAGGAAGTTCCATTCCCAATTGTGGGATTATAAAATGTTATCAAATCTGAAAATTATATAAAGATAATAAAAGGGTTTAGATGAATCTTGAGAAGCTGAAATGATGGGCAACCAGCAGGAAGAATTGTAAGTGGAATAAAGGCAAAATTCTTTATTTGGATTGGAACAATGAAAGACATACTGTAAGTATAGGGTGGGAAGGGGAAGTGAAAAAGATCTGGGCAGAAGATGACCCAATGACCCAATGACATGATGCAGCTACAAAAAAACAAGCAGGCGAGCAAAAACAAACAGAAAAGGAAATTGTCTTGACTGCACCAAGAATAAGTTGCTTGTTCTGGGAATTGTATTATTTAAAATATATTGACAAACCAATGTGTCTACAAGACAGCAACCAAACTAAGGAATCTGCAAGTGAAAACTTATGAGAAGAGAACTTGTATCTGAAAGGATGTCTTTAATAGATAGGGCAGAATTGTTCACAAAACACAGTGTAATTCGATTGGAGCTCAATTGAATGTGAATCCAATTAGATCCACAAAATTCAAGGAATTCAATTTTACTTGGATATCAGGACTTCCTAACAGGAACAACCAAATGAAACAGATGCCCTTGGGAAGTGGTGGATTGTTCTTAGTTGGAGGCATTTTAAAAGGCACAGAGGACAAACTGATTAAAAATATATATAATTATTTATTGAGATATAAAATGGAGGAGGAGGTAATCAAAGAAACTATGATAATCTGGGCCAAAAACTTTGGTTATAATATTGAATTGGAAAAATGGGAGAAATTATGGAACAAAAACTATAAATTGACAATGTCTGTAACCTACAAGGAAAACATGTATAAAATGTTTAATAGGTTGCACCTTCCACCAGCGAGACTGGCCAAAATGTTCCCCAATATCTCATTAACTTGTTGGAAATGTAAACAATATTTGGGAACATATTACCACATCTGGTGGACATGCCCCAAAGTAAAACAATATTGGAATAGAATAAGAATAAATTTAGAAGAGATAACCAAACAGCAAATAGAGATGGAACCAGAACCATTTTTGTTAGAAATACTTCCAGGGAATTATGAAAAAAAATACAATACTTAATTATACATATCACAACAGCAGTGAGAATAATATATGCACAAAATTGGAAAAATAATAATATACCAACAGAAGAAAACTGGATAAGAAAAGTTTTAGAGTGTGCAGAGATGGATAAACTCACAAAAGAAATACAAGATAAGGAGGAAACAGAATATTACATGGTATGGAATGATTGTAGTTTAGTATATTGATATTTTCATATGTATAAATGAATATTAGAATCACATGTAATCTCAGATAGTAAAGCCCTGGTGGCGCAGCAGACTAAAGTGCTGTTAAATAGCACCAGCTGCCTGCAATTACTGTAAGTTCAAATCTCACCAGGCTCAAGGTTGACTCAGTCTTCCATCCTTTCGAGGTAGGTAAAATGAGGAACCGGATTGTGGGGGCAATAAGCTGACTTTGTATAAAAAAGAACACCGCTTAGTGGGAACTGAAAGCCCTACTAAGCAGGTATATACAAAAAGTATGAAGGCTATTGCTTAACACATTGTAAGCCGCCCTGAGTCTCTGGAGAAGGGCGGCATATAAATCAAACCAATAAACAATAATAAACAATAAATCACAGATAGTAAATAGAAAAAAGGGAGAAAATGGATATATAAGAAATGAATACTGATGTGGAAACGTTGGAAAGAAGAAAATTATAAAAAATTCATTCTTTGTTTTTAAAAAACTGTTCAATAAAAATTATTTTTTTTAAAAAAAAAAAGAGATTGGATAGTCATCTGTGTGGATGAAAAGTGGATTTCACCGCAGAGCTAAATGATCTCTACATTTATTTCCAGAACTTATTTTCTGTGATTAAGGAGGAGGCTGTAGATCTCCATACCTCTACATCTGTTCAGATGATCTCATCTCCCAACAGCTGGGTCTTTAAATATTATATCAGCCAAAAATCAGGAAAATGTATTTTTGGAGAAAATAACTTACGTAATTGTTTTTTTTAATCAGATTGTGTCCTGTTTCCCCACATAGACACGAACACCTTTATATATAGTTAGTCCTTGACTTAGGACCACAATGGAGTCCAAAATTTCTGTTGCTAAGTGAGACATTTGTTAAGTGACTTTTGCCCCATTTTATGATCTTTTTTTGCCACAATTGTTTAGTTGAACCACTGCAGTTGTTAAAATAGTGGCAAGGTTGTTAAGTGACTCTGGCTTCCCCATTTGACTTTGCTTGTCAGAAAGTAGCAAAAGATGCTTACATGACCCTAGGACACTGCACCCATCATGAATATGAATCCGTTGCCAAGCATCTGGATTTTTATCACATGACCATGGGGATGCTCCAATGGTTGTAAACATGAAAAACTATCGTAACTCATTTTTTTCGGTGCTGTTGTAACTTTGTACAGTCATTGAATGAAGTGTTGTATGTCGAGGATGACCTGAATAGGAGAAACCTTAATTATTTTATTTTATTTTATTTTATTTTTTTATAAAAAGTTTTTTATTAATAATACAAAATAAAAAAAAAACATTGGACATAGATATGACATCACTGGTTCCATACATATTCCGTCACTTTACAATAATATTAGTACTCATATAAACATATAGTTCTTAAGCTTTGTTCACTATTTATGCATAATATGATATATTGATAGAGCCTTGATAGTACAGTGGTTTGGTGCACCCTGTCATTAACACAGCTGCCTGCAATTTCTGCTGGTTCGAATCTCTCTAAGGCTCAAGGTTGGCTCAGCCTTCCATCCTTTCTAAGGTAGGTGAAATGAGGACCCAGTTTGTGGGGGCAATAAGCTGACTTTGTATAAAAATATACAAAAGAATAAAGGCTATTGCTTAACGCATTGTAAGCCGCCCTGAGTCTCCGGAGAAAGGCGGCATATAAATCAAATTTTAAAAAAAAATATTAATACTTTTCCCTTATTTCTTTATATTTATTTATCTCTTAAACATACATTTATCTATAATAACATCTATATTTTTGTTCTAACACTGTACATTTTTCTTGGCTACCCTCTTGTTATCTATCCAATCATAAAATTGTTCCCAGATTTTGTAGTACTTAGTTTCACTTTTATCCTTGAGTTCCAAAGTGAGTCTGTCCATTTCTGCGCAGTTAAAAATTTTCAGTAATATTTCCTCTTCCATTGGAATATCTTTCTCTTTCCATTTTTGAGCGAAGGATATTTGTGCCGTGGCTATTGTGACTATATGCAATAATAAATAGTTTGTATCTTTCTTATATTTTCTTTCTATAATTCCCAATAAAAAAAAATCTGGTTTGACCTTTATATCTGTTAGCAAAATTTCGTCCAGCCAGTTCTTTAGTAAATTCCAACATTTCTGCGCCCTTGGACATTCCTACCACATGTGGTAGTAATTCCCAACGGTCTCTCCACACTTCCAGCATATCAAAACCTTAATTATTTTAGATGCCATATACGGAAGGATAAATTGCCAATGCACATTTTCATTGCAAAATATCTAAACACTAATTTTAGATAGTTAAACTGCATGGGATTTCATGAACATAGAAAGTAACTCCTAAGTTACTTTCCAACCACTCGGACAGCTTTGTTATTCATGGACATATCATATATATGATGTATTTTATTAGCATTTGAGTCCCATTAGAACTTGGACTACTGTGTATTATTTACACCAAAGGTTCCTAAAGTGTCTGCAGCTGAATGCTATTCTAAAGAATGTATCTGCCTCTCCCTGTATTAGGTAGTTTGCTTATCTGAAAATCACATTTGCTCCAAAACTGAGAGCGTCATTTGTTGGAAAAGTAATCATATACTCCAAGGTTAGAAAACCAGCTTCTAGGTCAGCATTGCTTATTTATGGCAGCTTTGATTATAGTTATTTGCTGTGGTGCCATCCATTAGAAATTCTGCAGGGTTGCATTGCTATGGAGAAGAGCATCCAAGAGCGATTGGTTCCCAAACAGTAAAGGGCAAATTTAAGATGTTGCTGTAGAAAGCTCTCTGTGATGCTCCTGGATTTAGCACTGGATTAAGATATGTGAAGGTTTTAAACTATAGGAAGCTTGAGACCCCAGAGCATTTAAAAAAAAACATTTCAGCAGATAATAAAGAATAAAGAAATAATAGAAACAATGTTTTAACCTTCTCACATATACTTGGTAAAGATGTAATGGAAAACTAATAATCTAACAAAACAGTTTTCTAGGGGGAAAAATCCCTATTTGCATTATAAACACTTCTCTTAGCTGAAAGACTATTACTATTTCTTTTCTTTCAGAGATAGTAGCATGAGAGTGGGTACAGAGTTCTATATTTTGCAACTGGAAAAAAAACTATAATCTGCCTTGCATTCTACATAAAAGTTAAAAATATTTTCTTTTGTGAGTTTTAGAAAACAAAGTCTTTGATGGTGTTATCAACTCAGAGATTACAAAGTTACAATTTTCTATGTACATAATGCTTAAGGCTGGAAGTTTTGTCCCCCCCCCCCCCCCCAGTACTGATGTCCACAGTTCATTCTCCTCAAAAGCCATCCTATTATTTCTACATTTTGGAAAGTCGGTTGAAATTTTCATGATAACTTGATACAGATCCTAATCTTGGAAATACTATTTAAACCAATATTTATCCAATATTGGATAACATTGCTGGATTTATCCATGGAAATGTTTTATTTCCCCAATATACACTAGCATTATCACAGTTTTATGCTGTCGTATGACTGATTTCCTGTGACATCTAACTGAACCAAACAAGAACAAGTTTATGGAACTTTTTCATATATATTTGATTTCCTTCCCCTTTAAGTTGGTTTCAAAGGCCATCAATGAGCAATGAAGGACTTGAAAGTTTCATCTTTCAGAATGCCTCTCCTTAGATTCAGGTGCATCACCATAATTGACTAGAATTTCTTTTCCTTTTGTCTTTTATTCACCCACTGGTGGTCTATATTAGACAGCTTTTCTTTTACTTTCAATTCAATTCCATCACAGCTTTCTCAAGGCTGTTTCAAATAGTGAAAAAAAAATGAGGTGGAAAGATGTAAGGACTTTGCTGGTTTTACAGAATTGATCTAACAAACTATTGTAAAGTTGCAGCATGAACACAAACTATTTTTCTTCATTGTAGCCTGATGAATGCTAGCTTTTTCATTGTCTCAAGTATAAACAAGAACAAGAACATTGATAACTGAATCACAGTCCTCAATTATGGCTGATGTCACCATTGTGCATACTTTCTGCATAAGGACAGGCAGATATTTTGCTACTATAAAATTAAAACCCCAAGATTTGAGTAATTTATATAGGAAAAGAAAAATGTATATATTTGTTGTTACATAGCAGGAAAAATACACACAAATGTGTTGCATCTTGGCAAGTGTCAATGGTGAGTAACATTTAATGAATGTCCGGTACATGGAATATATATTTAGCATTCTCTTTTACTTAGAAGTTTTTGCTGCATTTTTAACAGTTCTGTCATAGTAGCAGAATTATTGTGTGTCTCCTCAGCACTTACTGAAGCCAACTTCACACCCTTTACATAGATAATTGAGCACCATATTGCCCATACTTTCACTGCCGTGGTGTTCTAATTTGAGGAAGGTCAAAAAGCATTCAGCTAAAAAAACCCTCTTTATATGCCTACTTTGCAATACATATCTATTTTATATGAGACGTGAGATATAGTATATAATAAAATAGATGTGTTATACTAGAGTAATATGTGATAAGATATGCATAATACTTTATATGATGTTTTAAATAACAGTTATTTGATCTGTATTTTGCATGGCCAAAGCACAATAATGGATTTAAAAGGATTAGGAAACAAATATTGATTGGTGAAGATTCCAAACATTTATGCAGTATACTTTCCATCTTAGGTGTTTGGAAAGTTTTGCATCAAAGGTTTCTACAGAGACATAGATATTTGGCTTACATTTTTTTTTCTGTCATCAAGACCATCTTGAGAATGAAAGTGATCAACATGAAGCACCTTCAAATTTACTAAAGTTAAGCTTGGTGAGTATTTCAGTAGACTTACATATACTGAGCAACATAAACTACATGTTATCCCAGTGATACATGTACCTGAATGTGATTGTACATTACTTCAAGGTTAAGGACATAAGCTTTAGAAAGTGGCAAGTAGCCAGTGTAATAATTATGTGATCATCCCTACATTCCCAGCCTGTATAATGGTGTCAACAGAGAAAGATAAATGTATTATGTGCTTTAAAGCTCATGCAACAGGTGTAAGGCTTCTCCCCACCCCACAAAAAAACATTTCTTGGGTAGCAAGCCTAGCAGAAGCTCTTAGCCAAAAAAACTTCAGCAGGGCTCTATGCCATGATATTCTCCTAATAATCAGCTCTTTTAGCATTTCCATTAAATTTGAAGGGTGTGGTATAGAGTTAACAAACAAATTGAAACATCTTGTTTTTCTCCAATTCTCTAAAATGGTTTCTCTTACCTTTTTAGCTTTTGTCTAGATGACTCCTCTCATTCTGTTTCAGAAAAGCATAAATATTTTCTAAGGTTTTATATGGAAGAAATGGATTAAATTTAGCAGTGAATTCTATCAAGCCAAGAAAGCTACCATTTGCTACTGAGTACAACTTTCCAGAAAAGAAAATGTATGTTTTGTAATATGCACACAACCTTTGTAAACCAGTCAGGAATATGTGCCTTGCTCCTTTTTCTATTCTAGCATGTGAAGGTTCACCCACATTGCCTTGTCAGATATGTAAATGAAGTTTTTCAGATCTCATGATTTTGAATTCTAATAGCTTTTTCATTCATTAAATTCATCATTAGCTGGTCGAACTGTTGGTGTTACTGGAAAGAGCTTGTATAAAAATGCTTGTAGGGTTGATATACTTATCAACCACTTTCATCTGTATATTTTCCCATTTTTACCTTCTTTTTAATGAAATTGATTCTTTAAATAATATTTAATTTAATGTTGGTATGCCTTCAGTGATGTTTCAAATGAGTTGTTCCAATGCTAACATTTTCAGGGAACTTACATCATCAAATCAATAACTCATGGAATCATAGGATTGAAAGAGATCTTGGAGGTCCAGCCCTTGTCCCAACAGGAATCCTCATACTGTTCCAGACAAATTGTTCTCTAATCTTGATTTTAACATGACCCTTGATGGAGCACCCATGATCCATGTGGCAGAATGTTCTATTGATGAATAGTTCTTTTTGTAAGAAAAATCCTTAAATTTAGATCTTCTCTTCTAAGAACTCCATCCCTTGGTCCTTGTCCTACTCTTATGGACGTTGATTACTCATGATTCTAGGCAGCTAAAACTGCATTAAAATTTGAAATTTCAATTTCTATACCCAGAACAAAAACACAATTAAGCACAGTTAAACAATACAATATGACCAAGACTTTTTATCAGAAATCAGAAAAAGAAACTAAACAAACTATATATATATATATATATATATATATATATATATAATTTAACAGATAACCTGGCACAACAATATTTTAATAGCCCTTCAAGTATTGTAAGACTGGTATCATGTTTATTCTTAGCCTTCTCTTCTTTAGGTTAAACATTTCCATTTCTTCACCAGATTTAGCTGCAAGCCCCTGTACCATATTTCATCGGAACCCTGCACTTTGATGAAATATGAGTGTCAAAGGAGGGAAAAAAGGACAGATTTAATATGAATGCAAAACCATTAAAATATATAACCAGAATGAATTCTCTTCTTCATTCAAGAAACCCCAGAGACTAAGATCATTAGTGGGCTTTGTGTATTTATGTTCTTCTTCTGGGATTTCAGGCTCTGTAACCTTCTCATGTGTAGCAGTTATTCACCCTGATATAACCAGGAGAGGTAGCTGTCCGTGGTAGCTCTGGGCCTGATTGATTATTCTGAGAACCAGGTCTCTTTCTACCCACTGCAGTGAAATAACTGTCAACTCTTTGTAATTTCTGTATTTGCTGCTCAGGCTGCTGTTTCCTCTTTTTCTCTTCTGACATCCCCTTTCAAAAGTTCTCCTCATTTCCAAAACCCCCTGAAAATTATTCAAAATTAGTAATTAATTATTCAAAATCACACTGTAGTAGCACTGTGTCTCAATAGTACCTGGTAATATACACAGCAGGGGAGTAACTATAACTGCACAATATCACCTTCCATTATGGAGCATTTCCTTCCCACCTCTTTCACCCCCCCTGGAAAATAGCTTGCTTTTTGCTCTTGCCTCCTACCTTCTTGACACAGTGAAAGGCTGCAGTTTGCAGATCAGAATATGGAAAGAGTATGGTATTGTTTACACAGGGCTCTGGTGATAGAAAGGATGTGCCATGAATGTTCTACTCTTTGTTCCTTGTCTGCCTTTTTCTGAAGCAAACTCACCAAATTGGGGGGGGGAGAAGGAGTGGGAGGAGGAAGAAGGACAGAAGGAGGAGGAGGAGGACAAGGAGGAGAAGGAGAAGGAGAAGGAGAAGGAGAAGGAAAGGAAGAAGTGGAAGAAGAGGAAGGAGGAGGAGGAGGAGGAGAAAGAGAAGAGGAAGAAGGAGGAGGAGGAGGAGGAGGAGGAGAAGGAGAAAGAGAAGAGGAAGAAGAAGGAGGAGGAGGAGAAGGAGGAGGAGGAGAAGGAGAAAGAGAAGAGGAAGAAGAAGGAGGAGGAGAAGGAGGATGAGGAGAAGGAGAAAGAGAAGAGGAAGAAGGAGGAGGAGAAGGAGGACGAGGAGAAGGAGAAAGAGAAGAGGAAGAAGGAGGAGGAGCAGAAGGAGAAGGAGGAGGAAGAGGAAGAGGAAGAAGAAGGAAGAAGAAGGAAGAAGAAAGACTAAGGCAGCCCATATCTACTTTTTCCTCAGGAATCAGTTCAATCTACTATGTCCCTGAATTATGCAAACTTTCAGTGCTGTATTTACCAAAATGTAGATTCAGTAATTGCATGTAGTCCATGTAGAAAACAGGCATCGTTGACATTATATCAACTTTTTTGAATGTAACTACCACCAAGAGTATTGGTCTCCAAACTGGTCAGATTTTTGTGCTGTTTAATGTGCTGATTTTATTGATCTATTATTCATGATACTTTACTGACTTTTGTATCCTGGTCTTTGTCTATCTCTTCCCATATTTTGCATGCCTTTCTCTCCTAAATGTAACATTACCTTTTATATAAGTCTGTTTAAAATCATAAATCATAAAATACACTCTTGATTATAATTTTTTCCTTTCTTTTTCTTTTTCGACTAATAATGTAAAACTTGAAATTCAGGCATGCTTTATATTTAAAGGTACTTCATAATGTGAGGTTATAAATCTGCATTTCTTGATCTTTTGCTATCCTAATAAATACTGAAGCACTGATTTTTATTGGAAGCAAGTTGTCAATAACAACTCATATTCCAGCATAGTACAAGAGTGCACAATTTGTTGTCTGTACAAATACTTCCCAATGAATTGTATCCTAGTATAGAAGCTGCCAACTGAATCTTAAGTTTTAACACAGTTGAAAATGGTAAAATGTATGGCTCTAACAATCTGTTTTTGAAGAAATATGAGTAAGAAAGGTCAAAAGGTAGATTTAATGTGAATGAAAAACGATTAAACCTGCAGCACTTTTCTTGTAGTGATCCACTTTTTTTGTAAGTTTGTTACACAGAACAGCCCCCTTTTCAAACCTCATTTTGCATAGAAAATAATAACCGTTTTGATATGTCTGGCCTTTATGGGCTGCAGAAGCTAAATATAGTCTATGTAAATGATTACAAATGCTGAGTCTATCTTTTCTGGCTGCTTTCCTTTTATTAGCAATAATATCTTGCAAAGCTAACTTTACTGTGTAGTAATAAATGAGGAATATGTGCTTTTTTGCCCCTGAAGTCACAGACCAAGTATTGTGCAACTTAAGTCCTTCAGCATATACTGAAAAGTATCTATGTCAACTGATGACATGTGAAAATAAGAACAGCTACCAGGGCTTGCTAGCAAGGTGGAATTAATTAGGATTGTTACCTGAATATAGACGGATTTCTTGCCATTTTGTCAGGGGGAAAAAACAGTCAGGATTTTAAAGTCAGGGATCAGAAATCTTTAGGATTCCAAAGGTTGACTTAGCAATGGCAAGGAAGACAAGAGATGAAATGGGTAGGGCAAAGAGACAAAGTGGTTGGCACCACAAAGTCTGTGGCACCATGTCACAGACAGGAGCAATGCCAGTGTTTTCTGCTTTCCCCTTCTTTTCTAAAATATGATTTTATTAAATTTTAAGAACATGAATAAAAAATTAGCAAGCAAGAAGGAAGAAAGTTAAAAAAAGGAAGGAAGAATCATAAAAAAGTGCAAAATAGAAAAAGAAAAAAGGACAGGAAAAAAAGAATGGTTTCCAACTAAAAAAATACATCCAACTAAAATTAGCAATAGTTTTTCATAATCACTTCCATAATCACATGTAATTCTAATCAAATCCCAAAAGTGGATTCCAAGTATAAGTAAAATTGGCCTGTCTTTGCTTTTAATCAAAGTTGTTAATTTCTCCATGCCTTTCTTTTCCGTCAGTATTACTATCCATTCTTCCAATGTAGATACTGGCAGTGGTGGGTTGCTCCCGGTTCTGTCCGGTTCTATCGAACCAGTAATAAAATTGACGGGAGGCTCTGCCCACCCAGCACGATACCATCATTGGTGATCTGTGCATGCGCAGAAGTGTGTGATCCCGCTGCAAACTGGTAGTAAAGATAAGTGGAACCCACCCCTGGGGGTAAAGTTCCATCATTGGGCTTATAGGTTTCCCTCCTGTTTTTGAGAAAGTGTGTGAGAGAGGTTATTTTGCCTTTGCAAGTTGTATAAACCTATTAGTATGTATATTATAACTGTATTTCGTAGAAGTGAATGGCACTATTTGATTAGTTTTTGACAACAGTGATCAGAGAAGACTTTGAGAAACAGTTGCAGCTCTGGGATCAATTCTCCTCTGATCTTAATAAACATGGGAGGAAATTAAAAATAGTTTATTATAAGCTTTTGTGTGATTTCAATGGTCACTGTCCTGAGAATCCTTTGGAAGCAATTCCTAAGTGCAGGAACAACTGGAGTTGGAGAAACAGAATCAAGTTAAAGGTCACAACTATCTATAAAGAAACATGTTTATAAACATGCTACAAATAGCATGTTTTCTGCTGTATCAGGCTAAATCTTTGTTACTACCATGTCTTGTTTTAGGTCATAGAATTGCTTGGTTTCATGTAAACAAATTATATGCAAGAGTTAAAAATATAAAAAAGAGTTTTGCATTTTTCCTAGTCAATACTAACAATGTACCAATTGACAAAACCTAGTCATTACTGTCAGTTAATCAAAGCATTATGGGTGGATTAACATACCAAACATTTTTTTTTTCAGTGTAAAAATTTAATATGTTATAGCCATGTACAAGGTATGGACATAATAATTGTCTCACATTAAAACTTGTTGATCAGGCATTATATAAAGCCCACTATATAACGTGAATATGGACAATTGTTGGTACATTTAAATTCTGTCTCCAACTACATTTAAACGTAAATTATTTTATATTTATTATTTCTCCTATGCCTCCAGGCTAAATTCTACTCAGTTTCTCTATGTTATGACCGTATTTGACTTTCACAAGGCCACATTTTGATGCATGCATTTCAAAAGCATATTTCAAGGACGGCATTTAGCAAATGTGATTTTCACTGTTCTACTTTCTTTGAAGAAAATCAGCCCCCAACTATTAACAAGGAAACAAAAGAACAGATACCCGGGATGGAAAATCATATTAGTAAACAACAGCCTCATTTGAAAAAAAAGTCATTAAAAGCTATGTAGGAGTTAATTGAGTTTTATGTGAATTTTAATATCAAAAAGTTAATGACTAATGCAGATATTTCACAGAGTTTGGTTGCTGCAGACTTTATAATGATCTTCTTTGCATTTGAGCAGTGAAATTAACCTGTCTTTTGTCGTGCAGGTGTTCCACTCTGATAATGTATATCCTTTACAAAACCGGACAAGTGATTTGTTCTGCATACTAGTCAGGCATAAAACTGAACAGATATTTTGGAAATGGGAAAAAAAAATGAGCAGGTCAGATCCTTGCATTTGCACAGCAGCATATTTTACAATATTGTTATTATAACAGAAATCCCTGTAATTTAACTCTGAGAAAGCTTTGATAGGATAGCAGGGAAGTAATCATGCATTTAGATAAGTGTAGACAATGATAATCATGTTGATTCACAACAACGAACAACTTTTTCAACACTGAGCAAAATCTTTACTCAAAGGAAGATTACATAAATACTCAAAAAGTTGGACAGTCTTCAGAACTTTTCAGGTCTGAAAAGTTGTATAGTTCTCCAGGACTTTTCAGTCTGCAAAGCTAAGGAAAAAACAGGAATATCAATGACTTCTACAGTAAGCAAAAAGGACAGCACAAATGCACTGACATCATGACCCAAATCCTATTTTCCTTTTAGGGACTTGAGTCATGACATATGACAGGAGCATGTAATATGCAATATTTCTATCATAGAGTGAGAAAACAGATTTTGTTGCTTTCCTGTTTACATGCCCTTCCCCATTTTCATGGACATCCATGGCAGTGGTAGGTTTCAAATTTTGTGGCTTCGTAGGTATGGCATGGCTTGGTGGGCAGGGGTGGGTTCTACTTACCTTTATTACCGGTTTGCAATGGGGCTGTGCGCGCATGTTCGCTTCGCTCACACGCACATGTGCTCTTCTGCGCAAGCGCAGAAGTATTTTCATGATGTCAGGGTCAGTGGGCACCAGTTTTGCTACTAGTTCTATAGAACCGGTGCGAACCGGGGGCAACCCACCACTGTTGGTGGGCATGGCTTGGTGGGTGTGGCAGGGGAAGGATACTGCAAAATCCCCATTACCTCACAATCAGCTGAGACTCAGGAGGCAGAGAATAGATGGGAGCAGGGCCAGTCAGAATTTTTAGTACCGGTTCTCCGAACTACTTTAAATTTCTGCTACCCGTTCGCCAGAACTGGTCAGAATCTGCTGAAACCCATCTCTGATCCATGGTAAGAAGGAAGAAAGTGCAACCACTGCTCAGTTGTTCCAGCCATCTGTCATTCAAAGTTAGCCTCCAAATTAAAATTACAGACTAAACATATTTGTTGATTATAAATGTTCCCCATCAGTGTCAGTATAAATGTAGTGTATGACACAACGACAATGATTGGTCCCCTCAGCATTGAAAACACAAAAGTTCCAACTTTATCTCTTGCCGATAGATAGATAGATAGATAGATAGATAGATAGATAGATAGAATTCTCTATTGGCCAAGTGTGATTGGACACACTTTGTCTTTGGTGCATATGTTCTCAGTGTACATAAAAAGACAAAATATATTAATCAAGAATCATAAGGTACAACACTTAATGATAATCATGGAGTACAAATAAGCAATCAGGAAATAATCAATATCAATATAAATTGTAAGGATACAAGCAACAAAGTTATAGTCATGCAGTCATAGTGGACAACTTGAGACAACTAGACTTTCTTGTTTTTCTTAGAAGACATTTCACTTCTCACCCAAGAAGCTTCTTCAGCTCTTTGAAGTTTCTTGGATGAGAAGCAAAATGTCTTCAACAAAAAACAAGAAAGTACAGTTGCCCCCCGCTCTCCCTATATATATAATATATATATATATATATATATATATATATATATATATATATATATATATATATATATATATATATATATATATATATATATATATATAAAACCATCCACCTAGCTGCCGGTTATTCTCTTCTTCTATTTTCTTCCACATCACCCAATATGGAAGAAAATAGAAGAAGAGCCTTCTACAGAGAGCTGAGGCTTCACAGTAGGATAATTTAAGCCTGGTCATTTGCATCTTAAGTGAAAATACTGGATTGATTTCCATTTGTTGACCTCTTGGCTTTCTATGATATTCTCAGGATTATTCTCCAATATCAAAGTGCAAAAGTTAAGTTAAATACTCTTATATCCTGCTTCTTTAAAGTCCAATTTTCACTTCTATGGTATGTCACAGGGAAAAAGAAATTCCTGAACAATTCAGAATTTGTACATTTTGAGTGTACATCTATATAATTTAATCTATTATAGTATAATTCTAATAGTAATGTAAGCCTGATCATTTCTGTCTTGAATGAAAACTCTGGGTTAATTTGTTCACTGATTATTTGTTTTCTTTGCTGTCCATGCATTCTCAGGAATCTTCTCCAATACCAAAATTCAAAGCGTCATTTTTTTTTTCTTAGCCTACTTTTTAAAGTTCAGTTTTACTACCACAGAGACTACCATTACTTGCACACTCTGAACATTGTTGGTTGGTATAGACACATCAGGGCAATAGAATACTTTTTCTAAGGCCTTCATGGCTCTCCTACCAAGTGTTTGTCTGCGGCATAATTCTTGTCTGCTTGTTCCTTTATTGTTGATAGTTGATCCTAAAAGGCAGAAGCTATCCACTACTTCACTATTTCCATTGCTCATTCTAAGGTTGGTTGTTGTATCTATTGTTATCTAGTTTGGTTTTCTCTATATTTAATTTTAGTTTCATTTTTTTCACAGTTCTCATTGACAATTATTGATAGAGATAGAGATAGAAGTAGAGATCTTTTGCATTTTCAGTTATCAGAGTAGTGTTATCATAAAGCGCAGGTTATTGATATTTCTTCTTCAAATTTTAATTCCTTGCTTATCTTCTTCCAATTCCCCTTGATATATACTGTATTCATATAGCTTCTATAACAAAGGAAGAGTATTTAACTTTGCACACCCTGCCAATCTGAAGCCAGTCTGTTTCACTGTATTTTATCTGCATTATGGCTTCCTGCCCTCTATACAATATATGTTTCCCTTGTGGGTAATGAGACATTCTGGAG
The DNA here is from genome assembly GCA_022577455.1 of Arizona elegans. Taxonomy (NCBI): domain Eukaryota; kingdom Metazoa; phylum Chordata; class Lepidosauria; order Squamata; family Colubridae; genus Arizona; species Arizona elegans. The sequence goes on from JAKOOJ010000001.1 coordinate 42,858,125, forward strand.
TTTACATTTTTTTCTGACCACTTTCCAAAGTTTGATATGATTGACACAATGAAAGATCTTTCTATAATCAATGAAGCACATAGCAACCTCTTTCTGGTATTCTTTGACTTTTTCAAATTTTGAATAGATGACAATAATGAGTAGAAACAAAAGGTCATGGATTTTGGATTCATATTTATTTAATTGCCTACATGCAATTAATATAAAGCTGGAGGTGGAAGAGAGCTTCTCTGCTGATGTTCTTCATGCCACCCAAAGAATCTACTTTGCCAGAAATGGATTGCTGTGCATATGAAGTCTGTCTATTGTGAATCAAGCAAAGCAAAGCAAAGCAAAGCAGAGCAGAGCAGCGCAAAGCAAAGCAAAGCAAAGCAAAGCAAAGCAAAGCAAAGCAAAGCAAAGCAAAGCAAAGCAAAGCAAAGCAAAGCAAAGCAAAGCAAAGCAAAGCAAAGCAAAGCAAAGCAAAGCAAAGCAGTCACTTCACTTTGCCGTGTAGCATCTTATTGCTTCAATGAAACTCTTTGGAAGGGTAGGTTTTCTGAAGCCGTTGCTGAAGCAAAGAACCCCTCTTAAAATTTCTACAACACTATTGATCATATATCTAGTTTTTAGGGGGGGGAATCTAGCATACCAATAGCCTTACTTGCAGAGCAATTATTATACTGTCTACGCACCAGCAAGTTTAGGATATAGAAGAGCAACAAGGGAAATATATCAATTCCTGCATGCTTGTATGAGATAGGAGAGGTTATATGATATATAGATCAGAGAAATTTTGCACCTCGTTACATGGCCCATAAAACTTTGATGTACTTTAATCTACTGCAAGTCATTCTGATAAGAGGACATCTAGCAACTAATAAGGAGTTCCTTGGTTAAAAACATATTTCTGCGGATGAAACCTAAGTAGTTTTCACTCCCCAATCTGGTCCAAACTTAATTTTACAAGTTTACTATATGATCATTGTGTGCTACTTAACCTCCCACCTGTCCTTACATTCTTTGTTTTTGTGATATACTTGCAGAATATCATCTATTATGTCTTTAGTATTATAGCACATTCATCCTGAATGGGCTTGATTCATAATAAGTCAAGTGAGGGTCTAAAAGATGGCCATTGCTTAACAGAAGAGATTTAGCAGGCAGGACAGGGCTTTCCAATGTATATATTATTTTATTTGGATTTGTTTGCTTCAATGGAAAGGGGTGACATGATAGCAATGTTCCAATATCTCAGGGGTTGCCACAAAGAAGAGGGTCTCAAGCTATTTGCCAAAATGCTTGAAGGCAGGACAAGAAGCAATGGGTGGAAACTAGTCAAGGATAGAAGCAACTTAGAAGCAAGGAGAAATTTTCTGACAGAACAATTAATCAGTGGAACAACTTGCCTCCAGAAGTAATGAATGCTCCAATACAGGAAGCTTTTAAGAAGAGATTGGACAACATTTGTCTGAAATGGTATAGGGTTTCCTGCCTGAACAGGGAATTGGAACTGGTTTAGGACCAGGATATATACGAGACTGCCTTCTGCCATTGACAGCCTCCCACCGACCAATACGCTCCCACAGAGCGGGGCTCCTCAGGGTGCCATTGACCAAACAATGTCGACTGCCGACGCCTGGGGGAAAGCCTTCTCTGTGGGGGCACCAGCCCTCTGGAATGAGCTGCCCCTAGATGTGCGTATGCACACCTTTCACCACGCCCTGAAGACCCTCTTGTTTCAACAAGCCGGGCTGGCCTAACATGAATATGATTTTAAGGGGTGTATGTTAGTTTTTAATTTGTGGGCCAAATTTTTGTATATTTGATTTTAATGGTTTTTAAATTTTATAAATTTTATGTGTTTTAATATGGCTGTACACCACCCTGAGTCCTTCAGGAAAAGGGTGGTATAGAAGTCTAATAAAAGTAAAGTAAAAAGTAAATTGGACTAGAAGACCTCCAAGGTACCTTCTAACTCTGTTATTCTATTCTGTTATTTTTACAATTATATCTCACTTTCTACCTATAGGACACTCACTTATAAAATCTTCCTGTCTTCCAGCTGTTTTCTGGTAAAGGATAAACAGAACAAATCATACAGTAAGCACATCATATGTATTCTTATCTCCTATGTTACAAAATAATGTATATTGGATTAGTTAGATTTATGTTAACCTATCTCAGCATTCTATATGTTTATAAAATTGACTGTGAACATCTCACCTGAGGTGTGCATGTATGATTAATAAAAGTAAAGGATAAACTAGTGGAGGAAAGATTTGCTAATGAGGTATTATACCTTGAAAGAAAACTGGAGCTGCTGGGGATAATAAAATACTTGGTAAATATCCCTGTGGTGTATCACATGTCCTTTCTTGATAATAGATAGAACACAAATCCTTTCAGGCATAAACCACAGCAAGATGTCACTAATATTACTGAATTCTGAATTCCACAACATTCGTAAGCAAGCAGTTATTTCAGTACTTTGTAAATTATAGCACTGGCAAGTGTTACATCTCCAGATGTCCAGAAATTTGATGCTGCACTAAGTTAGCCATAAGAAAACTAATCTGGTGTGGTGATTAAGGCTAGAAACCAACAGACCATGAGTTCCAGTTCCACCTTAGACACAAAGCCAGCTGAATGACCTTGGGCAGTCATTCTATCTCAGCCCTAGAAAGAAGACAATGGCAAAGCAGCTCTGAAATCTTCCCAAGAAAACTGCAGGAACTTGGCCAGACAGTCACCAAAATCAGCAGTGATTTGAAGGCACACCCCCTTCCCATTTTCCTTTAAAAACAATGACTTTGCAGTGGATATAATCATGTTTTAATCTCTTGTATCTTCTGCTTGACGTGGCTTTGAAAGTTACCATTTTTCTTTCATATTGTCTTTCCCCTGTCCTCATAGAACTGTTCTATCAGTTCATGTATGGTGAATCTCATTATATTTTTATATACGAGATGGTAGAACCTAATTTTATTTATTTATTTTAATTAATCAAATTTACACATGTATATGAGCTCACCCAATGCCTCATATAGATTTTTAAAAAGGGGAGAATAAAGTACCAAATCCTGAGGCACCCTACAAAGTAGGGGCCCAGGGTGGGACCTCTTCTCTTTAATCATCACCAATGAATTGATCCAGAAGGAAGGACACAAACCAGCATAACACCATGCCACCCACCCCCAATCCTTTGAAAGATCCAGAATGATAAAATGATTGATGTATCTAAGGCCACTGAGAGTTCAGATAGGGCAAGGATCAATACATTACCCACATCCTACTCATGTTAGAAGTCATCCAAAAGATCAACCAATACTGTTTCTGTCTTATGGTCTAGATATCTATTCTCCCATCCATTGCCCTCAGCTCTTCCATGGCCATGGAACTCTTGAGCCACCTCAGAGCCCATTCTTAGGGAAAGCAGATAAAGAAAGCAGATAAAGAGGATGGATAAAGGCAGTGCTTTATTATTGTTATGAAATATGCCTGCCCTTCAAAGCTCTTTCATCTAAGCATAGTACAAGATCTATTTTTCTCTACCTCAATGACTGCATAAGGTAAATTGGCTGAGAAAGAATGACTGGGCCAAAATCACTCTGTAGATTTTTATAACAGAATGTGGACTGCAAACCTTGGTTGCTCTGTTCCTAGTAGAAAACTTTAACTCAGTGTTTTTCAATGTCAGCAACTTTTAGAAGTGTGGACTTCAACTCCCAGAATTCCCCAGCCAGCATGTTGGCTCATAAAGTTGCTGAGGTTGAGAAACACTGCTTTAATTAGTGCATTAGATTGGCTTCCAGCTTTAGTTTATAACCTTATATTAAGAAAAGACTGAATCTGGTGGTTGAAGTTTTTGGGCTCTTTGGAATCAGTAATATGCCTCTGTCAAAGAAATTCATTTTCCGGGGTGTTTTTAAAATTTGTTTAATTTTATGATTTTCACTCATTTTCTTAAAGTGAATAACTAAATTATAGAAAGAAGTATCGGGAGGCATCATTTTCATGACAAACTATAGCTGTGGAAAATTCTTTGTGAGGTGTTGTTTCAAATACAAACATTTTACAGTATGATTCTGATTTAAATAGTCATTAGCTGATCAGTGATTGGAATGTGTGAGCTTTTGAAATACTTGATAAAACATGTCTGAAAAATGTTTTTCCTGAAGTTATAGTCACATGATATTTATTTCCCAATCTTTCTGCAAGAAGAATGCCATAAGTAGTATGCAAAAATTACAAAAATAGATTAATTTTTTTCATGAAAACAGAAACATGTTTATATCAAGATTTATATTAACTATATTACTAGGTGGTTTGATTTACACATATATGTGTTGGATATGTTCGCCACCTTGAGTTATTTCTTAAAAATAATAAAGACAGGATACTAATAAATAAAACATACAATAAGAAAATAATTAAGCTATACTTTTTTTGGATGGGACTAGAGATAGCGAGTCCTCCCAAATTATTCTTTATAATTTTCTAACCCAATTATTTATTTAATTACTTTGTATTTAATGATTCGTGTTTGACAGTCATGGACAAATAACTCAAGTTAATGACTTCTTTCCAAAATCATAAAATATTCTTGTATGAGACATTTTTTCCCATTTTTACATTGATGAAATAAATTAATACGGTTAATGTAGTTATTATGGTAATTGATCAGCACAAATCATATCCCTAAAATCTGATATCTCTCTGCATTGCCTTTTGTAATTCCCTTTTTAGTGATCTTTTCAGAATAGAAATAGAAATAATAGAAATAGAAATAAAATACTTTATTAACTAAGTGTGATTGGATACACAATTTATTTCCGGTGCATAAGCTCACAGTGTACATATAAACAGCAAGCAATAGGCAATGCCTATGATGCCTGCTATCTAAGAAGCACTTTAAAAATTATGAGTTTGATGCCTAACATTTCCTGCTTCTTCCTATCTGTGGACTCATGGTCAAAGTGCCACCAGATATCAGACAAAAGTGTGTAAAATGCTTTCTCCCAAGTTCATCAATGCTTGACTTGCATTCATTCAGCCTATGAAATAATATATGTCACATCCTGGAATATTCTCTTCTAAAACAGATCTGCTTCCTTGGTCACAAAACGGTTAAATGAGTGAAAGCTTTGCCCTCTTTTAAATCTGGTCACCCTGCTACCAACTTATATACGATAGTCACGTTGAAAATACTACATTGATGGGGAAAGAATGGCTGCCTATAGAGAATTACACAGAAAGGAGTATCTCCTCAAAATGTTGAAGTCATGGGAGATAATCTACTTATGCATTAGCTCCTAGTTTAGAGCTGTGACTAAGCAGGCTAATGTGTCCTTGGAACTATATAAAAAAGCTATTGAAAAAGAACAAAGTACAACTTTTTATGTATTCCGTTTCAGTTGATCTACGGATTTTTAAAATGCTGAAAATATATAATAAGTGACTTTTTAAAAAATGCATCAAAGATTTACATTGAACTTGGGGATCTCTGTAAAATATGGGTTATATTAGGAATAGTTTCTGCATTTCAGTTCTGAGAAAGCCCTCCTACTATCAGCTGGGCCTTTTGAGGTAATAACCTATATAACAGAAGTTCAATGTCTGATCTTGAAGGACATACAAACACGCATGGAAAAAATAGCCATTCTAAAATATAGATCCTAAGAAAGTGAGGGCTTCAAAAACAACGAACCTTGAGTTGCAAACAAAAAAAAAAAAAAAAAAAAGCACCACAAATGAAAAACACAACTGCTCCTCTGCAATTTAATGAAATAATAAACATTGCCACTGAGGAAGTCTGAGAAAGATTGTACACCTGCACAGTATTTCTTTCATAAAAAATTGGAACTTCACATTGGATCTTAAGAAGGAAAGGGAAAAAATGCTTTAATAGTCAATGTGCACAACAGAAAAATGGCTAGATATTGTTACCCAAAGTTGAAAGCAGAAGAATAGCTAGATATTTTTATCTAAGCAAAGGAAATTGCCCTTATAGAGGAAAAAAAAATACCATGTCATTACTGGATTCAGAGAGAGATTAGAGTTGTGATGCAGCCTAATAAAAGAAAGTAGACCACCTACCTCGAAGGATGCTAAGAAGAGAAAGAGCTTTAGTGTCTTAGACACTCTTTATTTCACAGAAAGAAATGCTCTTTAAAAATTGATCTTTGGCTCAAGATGTGAACTGAATGAAACAATTTGAGCAATTAGCATTCACTGGAGACAATGCTACTTCCACTAATCCTGGGGTGGTTGTTTCCTCCTTAGACTTGCTACAATAACTGTACCTCTTAAATGGTAGAACCTTCAAAGCAATTAACCAATCGGAAATGTTCCAGAGCTATGCATACAGAAAATTACTCTAGCCACATGAACAGTAATTGTATTTAAAAGTAAAACTGCAGCATATTATCTTGCTGAGAATAGCTACATCTTTTCTTGTAAAGTCAATTTATCATTGGATAATTTCATGAATGATCAGTTGGATTTCAGACTCTTTAATGAACAATGATGATGATGATGAAGAAGATTTAGATATTGAATTACTGTGGAAGCAAGTTAATGCTGTGCAAGCTTTTTCTTTTTTTAAAAGATGTTGACTTTTAAATTCATTTATATACACTACTATTTCTAAGGACAATGTCCTGCTTAAACATTGCCAGGATTCCTGCATAGGTTTATTAGCAGTACTCTATTTCACTGGTAGCTAAGCAACTGACCGTTGGTGAAGAATACATAATGATTTTCTGCATATCCATTTCTCAGTGTCTGTGGGAAGAAATACAGCAAAGACTATATGCATACACACACACAACACTCACACACATGAATTCAACTGCAGCTATTGAATGATCATGGGTCAATATAGCATTTATACTATAATGAAGAAAAAAGGAATGCCAAAGATTACAGCTAACAAACCAAGGCATGAAAGTCCATTAAAATAGAATAGGAAAATGCAGTAATCAAAAGGTATTTTACAAAGACCCGACTTCTACAACTTAGTCTTGTCTTCTGAAAGCAAACTAATGGATGTTTTCTTACATTTTGAATTTCAGAGCTACCAGTACTTTGGATAAGTTTATTTTAGTTCATTTTCCATAGTCTTACACTCAGATTTTGTCAGACACAACAACATTATGAACTTAAGACTCTAGATTGGATGATGATAAATAGATTTAGGAAAGGCCCTAAAATCTGTTTTCTCTCTCTGGGTCAGTCCTTGGCTTACTTTCATATCGAATGGTCCAGATTGAGTCTATTAGAATAATAGAAGAATAAAGAGAGCAGGATTAGGATGAGACCACATATGAGTAAGCAAGCAAGTTTTCTATAGTGTTATAAATGTGTTAAAAGGGATGCGGTGGCTCAGTGGCTAAGACGCTGACCTTGTCAAGCGAAAGGTCAGCAGTTCAACGGTTCGAATCCCTAGTGCCGCATGAGGTGAGCTCCCGTTACTTGTCCTAGCTTCTGCCAACCTAGCAGTTCAAAAGCACATAAAAAATGCAAGTAGAAAAATAGGACCCACCTTTGGTGGGAAGGTAACAGTGTTCTGTGCACCTTTGGCATTTAGTCATGCTGGCCACTTGATCACGGAAATATCTTAGGACAGCGCTGGCTCTTCGGCTTTGAAATGGAGATGAGCACCGCCCCCTAGAGTTGGGAACAACTAGCACATATGTGCGAGGGGAACCTTTACCTTTACCTTATAAATGTGTCAGTTCCATCTATCTATTTATTTAATTTTTTATTATTTATTTATTTATTTGTCAAACATGTACAAGATAGCAGGTATAGGTATAAACATAAACAAAGGAAATAAGTACAGATAAATGGAGACGGTATGACAGGGATGGTAGGCACGCTGGTGCACTTATGCACACCCCCTTTATGGACCTCTTAGGAATGGGGTGAGGTCCATGGTAGACAGTTTAAGGTTGAAGCTGTGAGAGTTTGAGGTTGTAACAACGGAGTCGGGTAGAGCATTCCAGGCACTGACCACTCTGTTGCTATCATCAGAACTCTTCCCACACCCCCATCCCGCCATAGATTAATGATCCTTCAAAGAAAACAGAAAGGATAAACGTGTTTCTACTTATTCTCTGTATCATTCTACACATACTAATCTATGTCTATAAAGCCACCTTACAGTGGGCAAGTTGTTCAGTGCAATGGCAGCCTTTTAATCCCTTGTTTCAAAGCTTCCCCTTTTCTTAAGCAATTTTTCATTTGTTTTTCTTTTTCATTTCTTAACCTGTTTTAAAGCTGTTTCTAAAAGGCATTCTTCTAAAACAACTCTATATGCTGCCCTAAAATCAGCAGACTTTTGAGCAGGTTCTAAGCATCTACCACTTCCTTCTTGCCTCTAGAAATCCATTGATATATTTTCTTGGAGGCACTGAACCTTCTCTTCAATCTCTCAGCATTGAGCATTCTCTATCTCAGCATGAAAGAGAAGGCACAATTCTGACCAGAGAGCAGAAGTTATTTCCCCTAGTGCCCTGAAGGTCTCAGATGATGGAAGGCTTCTGGAATTTCTCTAGTTCTATTGTTCAGGACAAAAATGCCTGCAAAGGAATTTTTTTCAGTAATGCAGATGTCTTTCTTCTCTGTCCTGTACACCAGATGGCAGCCTTCTAAGGCTACATAGGTTTTTTTTTTTTTTAATGCAAAATAGATACCCACAACTCAGCTTTACATACCATTTGGTCTCCATTCTTTCTCCTTTAATTCTCTCTAATTCAAGCATCCCTAATATACCAAACCCTAATCAGCTACATTCCACTGCCTTCCATTTCAACATTACAAGTTCTTTGTATAACTTTTCAACTTTTATTAAAGAAAAGTTTCCAACTTACTGTGCACTTTGATGAATGAAAACCTGCCCAAAGGCGATGTTAGCTTCCTTATATAAATTTAAGTTTGCTAAAATTCCCTCTGCAGAATCATCTGTGGATGCTGGGTGTTTTGGCTTACTTTCTTTGGTTTTTGTTCTCTTTCCCTTCCATTCGCTCCTCCTCCTCCTCCTCTTCCCCTCCACAATCGTATTCAGATACTATGAGATGTGATGAATGGGGTATTACACTGCAAATTTATTTTGGACAAAATCAAATTAGGCATACTGAAGGCATAAACAGCATAACATTTACCTAGGAAAGAGTAAGTTTATACTAGTCATATGTGCAAATTACTGTGCTCTGGATAAAGTCATTGTTTATAGTCTGGTATCACCCTTTCTGGTACTGAAAGCCTCTATTGATGATAGCAAAAACATAAACACTTAATTTCCTTTATTAAATCCTGTATTATCTAAGTATGCGTGAAGGTTTCCTTTCTTTCTTCTTCATTTTTTTTCCTCCTGCCATAACATTAATTACTAAGCTGCTGGGTGGCACATCTTTTTCATTTGGCTTTTCAACGCCTATGTGCACAGAGTTATGTCATTGTGTAATTTATTAGTGTTATCTGAGACACTCAATGCATCTAGTATGTATAAAAACTTGAAAATGGAAAGCTGAGCATGCCAGATACTGAGCTTTCATCAATTTAAGATGCCGGCAAGCTGACAGGGCCAAATTTTCCATTGTTTAGAATGACTATTACATTGATGTGATTGAATTTGCCATACTGTGTTTAAAGAAAATGTGGGCAAGGATAAAACTGTATTTAAACATCATGTTTTAAATAACTCAGTGCAGAGCTGCTGCCACTATGTATCTAGCACAAGGATGATGTCAGCTTTTATTAAACTGTGATTGGTCTTTCTCCGATCCATAACTTTATATACGTATATATAAATAGGTCTGGAGCTAGGTTGAGCTGTTTTAAAAACCTCAATCCAGTTTTATTTAAATAAATAAGATGACAAGTCCTTTAGTGTTTGTGGTTTAGGACTAACATTGCAATCAAGTTCATCCAGGACTTCTGCAGTATATCAGAGTTGAATAGAAGGCCCTTGGCAATAAATTTACAGCTCCATTAAATTGGATATTTTTGGAAAGGAAAGCTGGTATAATAATAATTATGGTGATAATAATGACAGATAATTACATGCCATCAAGTCATTATCAACTTTAGCAACCTTACAGATAGGTTTCCTCCATGATGATCTGTCCCTAAGCTGTCCTTCAGGTCTTCCAACAGTGCACTCATCACTAGTAACTGAGCCTATCAATCTTGCTGCCAGTCATCCTCTTCTTGTCTTCCATCTTTCTCAACATTAGAGCCTTCTCTAGAGAACTAGCCCTTCACATAACATGTCCAAAGTAGAGTGATTTGAGCTTGGCTATTTGTGCCTCAAGTGATATTTGTGCCTCTGAGTTGTTTTATTTGATGATCCATTTGTTTGTTTTCTTGGCTGCCCACACTATTCTCAGGAGTGTTTTCCAACGCCAAAGTTCAAAAGAGTCAATGTTATTCTTTTCTTGCTCCTTCAAAGTCCATCTTGTACCTCAATATAATTTCACAGGGAATACCATGGTTTGCATAATTCTGGTCTTTTAAAATATAGATATACCAGGACATTTTAATATCTTCCGAGATATTCATGGCTGCTCTACCAAGTTCTTGTCTTTGGTATCTTTCCTGATTGCTTGTTCCTTTACTGTTAATGGCTATATGAAATGGCAGAAGCTATTCATTACTTCACCCATTTTTATAGTCAATTCTACAGCTGATTGTTATCTGTTGTCATTTAGTTTGCTCTTTTCTATATTTAATTTTACTTCCTTTTTTTTTCACTGTCCTCCTTGATTTTATTACTATAGCTTACAGCTTCTTTCTAGTTCATCTATCAGGGGAACATCAACAGTGTAGCAGAATTTTTTGACATTTCTTCCTCCAGTTTTAAAACTGCATTTATCTTCTTCCAATCTAGCTTTTTAAAATATGTATTCTGCATATAGGTTGAATAAATAAGGGGAGAGGATGCAGTCTTGATGGACTTTTTGCCAACCTGGAGCCAGCCTGTTTCACCATGTTCTTTCTACACTGTGGCTTCCTCACCTGTATAAGTTTCTTGTACAGACAATGAGATGTTTTGGGTTTCTCATTTTTCTGACCACTTGATGTCATTGACACAATCAAAGTTGTTTTTATAATCAATGAAGCACTTTTTTTTTTTTGCATTCTTTGGATTTTTCAATTATCCAGTGTACACCAGCAATAATGTTTCATCTTCCTTGGTTTTTTCCCTAAAGCCAGGTTAAATATCTGTCATCTCTTTTTCTATATGCTGATATAGTCTACATTGGAAGATCCTAAATGTTATTTTGAAATTAAGGATATTGTAGTACAGGTTGCACACTCTGTTAATTCTTCTTCTTCTTCTTCTTCTTCTTCTTCTTCTTCTTCTTCTTCTTCTTCTTCTTCTTCTTCTTCTTCTTCTTCTTCTTCTTCTTCTTCTTCTTCTCCTCCTCCTCCTCCTCCTCCTCCTCCTCCTCCTCTTCTTTCTTTCTTCTTCTTCTTCTTCTTCTTCTTCTTCTTCTTCTTCTTCTTCTTCTTCTTCTTCTTCTTCTTCTTCTTCTATCTCTTTCTCTTCCTCTCCTTTTCCTTCTCCTTTCTTCTTCTTCCTCCTCCCTCCTCCTCCTCCCACTTGTTGCTTATTATATTTCAGTGAGTATTTCATCAGTTCCTGTAGACTTTTGACTTGGTAATGACAAGAGTGCTGAACAAATTTCATCTTCTAGTAATTTGTGTTTACCTATTATTTTTGTTTATAAAAATATGGACAAAAGAACCACAAATGTGTTTTCAGGAACAACCTGAGGTTGTAGCTATTCCCCATTCTCAAAATACATATCTAACATAATGATTTTTAAAATTCCCATTAATTTTGACTTTCTTGTACCAAACACAAGTAGCTAACTTATTGTGAGCTACTAGATTTTGTTAAGGGAAATGTAAAATAAAATCAAGAGAAGAACTGGTGGTAAAGGAATATAGTTGTCAATGATTTTCTTTTTTACAGTTATTAGAAATGTTTACAGTCAACTAATGCGTTTAAATATTGCAAGACTAAGTTTGAAATAAAATAGTGTACAAATGATGAACATGTAATTGCTAAAATGTACTTTTATTGATATTTGAAACAAAAAGAAGTTTGTTGTAATATTCAGATGGAACAAGGGGAAATCATATAGTTGAAACAATTAAAATTTACACTGTTATTATCTTGAAAATATTTTTTATAAAATGATGCACTGTTATATTCATGATAGAAATTGTCTAGAATATATAAGGGCACTTCAAATTTATGTTGGAAAGTTGAACAAGCAGAAGGGTCATTTTATAATGTTTAGGGGACATGTGAAAAACCTAGAAAATTTTGGATTCATTACACACATTGATTTTAAAGATTAATATATAATTGAGACTAGAGGTTTTTCTTTTGGCATAGATGGACAAATAGTTTTAAAAAGTCATGGAACTTTGTTTTTGAATAAGATAACTGCAGCAAGATTATTTTATATGCAAAAATGGAAAGATTTGCCACTATCCACAATGGAGGAAAGGTTGGTAAAGATAATGAAACTTGCTGAGATGGCTAAGTGGATTTCTTAATCATAGAAAAGACAATATCTATGTTTATTGCTGATCGTTAACTCCTAGTGGATTTTTAGTATAAAACAAAACATAAAAATACAAATGAATTTATGGTGTTGATGATTAGACAGAATAGGTTATAGAAAAAAGAGAGTTCTGCTGTAAATATGTAATGTACATATGAGTACATATGAGTAATATGTAAATCTATAATTGTGCTTATAACTGCTATGAAAAAGATTGGAAGGTACTTCTTTCTTTCTTCTTTCTTTCTTTCTTTCTTTCTTTCTTTCTTTCTTTCTTTCTTTCTTTCTTTCTTTCTTTCTTTCTTTCTCTTTCTTTCTTTCTCTGTTTTTCCCTTTCTTGTACTTTAGATTTCTTTGTGATTTCTTTCTTATCTGTTTCTTTTTCTTTCTATTAATTTCTATTAGATTTTAATGTTCTTTTTTTAAAAAGGAGTACTATTATATATAAAAAATAACTTCATCTTCTAATCCTAGAGATCTTCTAAGCAGGAAATATCTTTTAAGGTATTTTGGATATTAATATTTCTACTCTGTATTATTGCACTAATACCTTCCATCTTTGAATCAATTATTATCTACTGTGTCCATTGGCATATCTTACCATACAGATTTGAAATTGGACCCTCCTTTTGAGTTCAGACATTTTTGAAAGACTTCCCTTGTTTTTCCATGTCTGTTCCATATTTAAAATATTTACATGTTTTTGTAATAGTGCTTCTTATCTCTTCTAACAGCACTGAGAGGTTCTCATCTGAAATTTTTGTTTTTCTTGGTTTTGGCTTCTTTTCTTGAGAATTCTGTGGGGAGGGGGTTTCTGACATCAGTTTTGCTTTCTTCTCTTTCTTCATTTTTGAAGTCATTTTTTCCACATTCCTTTTTAATAGCATCTTTAAATTGATTCCATAATTCCTCTGGCTCTCTATCAGTGAGGTTCCTGATGTTTTTCTTGATGCAATTCCACATTCAACTTTAATAACATCTTTAAGTTGATTCCATAATTCCTCTGGATCTATAATAAAGATGTTCCTAATGTTCTGCTTTGATGCAGTTCCTGACACTCTCTTTGAAAATGGTGTGTATATGTTCAAGATCATATTGTGGAAACGGACTTATTTCTTTTTAGCACAATGGGACCTGGGGAGATAATAATGTAACATCAATAACAATTCAGGCATGTTGACATCACAAATGTCTAACAAAAATAATTCACCCTTTGTTACTGGCAAATTGTTGATAGGGATTTTGTTTGTACATTAAGCATCTTTTTTCTAATATTACAAAGTATTCAGGCTTCAAGTTTAGGTTTCTTACTTCTCTATTAGTTTTCTAATAGTGTTAAAATCTTCAAAAATCCAACTACTGGGAATCCAGCTGGGACAACAATCCTTCCAACAAAGAAGGATTTATTTTCTTTGCTTCTGGCTTTCTTTTAGTGTAGCAGGCATATACAAGCAAAACTCAGAAAACAGGAGAATGGAAAACATCATTTCTATTTTATATATACTTTGTAAATATTTAATTCAAAATGTTATACACATTCTGTTTGTTTATATATACTTCCAGAATGCATATAAAAGCAGAACAGGTTTATTTACCTTGTGTCTTTAAGTCTTTCTTTTGTATCTCCCATTCAAGTGTTACAGTCTGAGGAGTAACTTTCTAGATACAAGCAGGGGTGGTATTAACTTATCTTTGCTACAGGTTCGCAAATGTCAGCATGTACATGCTCGCTACGCTCGCGCATGCCTCTTCCACACATGCACAGAAGGCTCTGCGCAGAGGGTAAATAATGGGATGTGATGACATCCGGGTGGGTGGGTGGAGCCTCCCAGCACTGGTGCTACTGGATCATGTGATCCGCATAGAGCCGGTTGAATTTCACCACTGGATACAAGACTTAGACTTAGAGTACCTTTATTATCACTTTGAACGTATGCTAATCGGCATGCTTTAAAATGAAATTTTGTTGCATACAGCTCTCAAAGGGTCACCACCTCCAATATACACTACAGAAATATCACTAAATAAATACAAAATTACGCATATAGCCACAGAGATATATGGCACAGAGAAACAACACAGTCTAGTTCATATGTATACATGTACATAGCAAGAAAAATGAATCTTGTGAGTTTACCAGATGGATGGCATAGGGAACAAAGCTGTTACAGGATCTGGTAGTCCTGCTAGGAACACTCTGAAACCTCCTCCCACAGGGAAGCAACAGAAACAGACCATAAAGCAGGTGTGTGGAGTCTCTAACAATGCTTTGAACTCTAAGCACATAGTGCTTATAAGCAGTATCCTGAATAACAGGAAGTGAGTTTCCTATAATCTTCTCGGCTGTCCTTACCACTCTCTGTATGGACTTTCTATCTGAGGCACTGCTGCCACCAAACCAAATAGTGATGCAGTTTGATAAAACGCACTCAACTGTGCCTCTGTAAATAGTGGTCAGGACAGAAGGAGAAAGATGTACTTTCCTCATCCGATGCAGGAAATGCAGTCGCTGGTTTGCACACTTCACTAAGGATAATGTGTGGAGAGACCAGTTCAGATTGTTAGTTATCTGCACCCTCAGGTACTTAATACTGTTGACTACCTCTACAGCTGCATCCTTGATACTGTGTGGAGTATGACTATGCTGGCTCTTTCTAAAATAACTGGATGGAGAAATTTTCCTTATAGTTATATTACCATTTCTCATTCAGTTTAATAAAATCATCTCATAGCTGAAAAATAATATCTAAATTAAATTTGTAGAGTTGACATATAAAGTAAATTCTGAATGCAAGCCAAAAATGCACCACCCATCATAAGATAATGTCTCCCATTGTTCTGTTGGGATAGAATACAATTTAGTGCAGCCTTCAAAAAGCTGTCATTACTTTAATTAATATGAGGAAGAATTCTATTTAAAAAAGCTAATAGATGCTTTCCAATTTTAATTAAAAGTGTTCTATGAATATATAGGCAATTTACAATGCTAACATCAGTTCTGTAGTATTTCACATTAGACCTTTATAATCTTCTTTTAGGCGTACATTTTAAAATAATATACAAGATGCAACTATACATTTAATACTGCTAGTATTCTAGAAAACACTAATTTGCCAATGACCAGTTTGAGTTTGGCTTTATTTACTATCCTGACATTTTGATAGAAATTCTGAAAAGTCTGTACATGAGGAGAAATTTCCTGTCAGTGAGAACATTTAATCACTGGAATGGCTTCCCCCAGAAGTTGTGGCTGCTTCATCATTGGAGATCTTTAAGAAGAGTTTGTACAGTCTAGAATGGTATAAGGTCTCCTGATTGAGCAGGGGGATTCCAAGATCCCTTCCAATTCTGTTAGTCTGTTAATTTGGTATATTAAATATGGTTGACTTGAATCTAATGGGGAAACAACATACATAATAAACACAATAGAGGAACTGGAAGTGTTTTCATGAATAGCTTAGAATGAAGCTAAAGGTAATTATAATTTTTTTCATGGTTGGCAGAAGCATAGTGGTCTAATGGTCAAGGCACCAGGCTAGAAAGCAGGAGACCATGAGTTCACGTCCCACCTTAATCATGAAAGCTAGTGGGTGATTTGGGACTAGTCATTCCCTCTCAGGCCAACCCACCTTACAGGAAAGGGAGAGGAGGAAGATGGTCTGGATATGTTCATTGCCTTGAATTATTTGTAAAAATAATAAAGGTGAGATATGAATGAAATATATATAAATAAATAAATAAAATGAGCGTTTTTTCTTTCTGAAATTTCACAATTCATTATGAAGCCAAAGTGAGACTATATATCGAGAGAAATGTAAATGTTGGAGCAATGTGGAAAGAGGAGGATAATGAAGATAGATTTACTGAACTATATTGCTCAAATGATATATTTAAAGGAGCCAGTTTCAAGATTAAACTGCAAATCACCAGAATTTTTCTTCTCACCATCCTTTGTAGAACTATGTCATTAGATCTTTAAATTTATATCAATTTTTCAGTCTGTTGGACATGAAATTTCCAGACCTCAAGACTACCAGAATGATGAATATGTATAAAAATGTTTGAAAGTGGTTTAATCTTTTTTTCCTCAGCTCACTTTAGATAGATAAGTAGGTAGATGTTAGATAGTTAGATGATAGTTAGATGATAGATAGATGATATATGATAGATAGATAGATAGATAGATAGATAGATAGATAACTCACACATATACAAACTAAAATGTATGTAGCGTATAGTCTACAATAGGCTATGGGGATGCAAAGAATGTTTCAGTAGCATCTTTAAAGCATATGATCAAAACCCAAAGTTGCAAATGTCATTTGGTCACAAATGCTACCCAATATGGTACACTCACTAATGCTTTAGGAACAGCTGGTTGCCATCCTTAAAGGTCATCTTTAATCTAACTTTTTACTTGATTTCATTGGCCTCTGGATTTGACAATATTGGAAAGATATTTTTTAAGGAAATTTTGATACAGTTTTTGAAATAAAGTTTCATTTTTGTTGAGCCTTTAAACAAGAACTGAAATGAAGAGAAAGGGAATGTCTTAAATTGCATAGTGCTTTTTGTATTTTGTAAATGTTAAGTACAGAAATATAATTGCAAAGTTTAACTAGAAAAAATATCACACTATCCATCAATACATCTCTTCAATGAAAAATAGACCTTGGAAGTACCCTAATTTTAATTTATTTGGTGTTTTATGTACTGTTATTTTTAGAAATTGTAAGATTCTAAGATGTCAGCATGATTCTGACAGCCCACTCCATAAAAACCCTTCATTATTATCTTTTGGGTTGTCTACATCAGTAATTTTCAATATGGGTCACACCCCACCCCCAGGGGTCCATAACAAAAAGGCCATAGTCTTTATATGATACAGTTTAGGAGAACAGAACAGAACAGAACAGAATCACAGAATTGGAAGGGACCGTGGAGGTCTTCTAGTTCCTGCTCAGGCAGGAAACCCCAGACAAATGGTGTCCAACATCTTCTTAAAAATTTCCAGTGCTGGAGAATTCACAACTTCTGGAGGCAAAATGTTCCATTGGTTAATTCCAGTGGAAATCAGGAAATTTCTGCTTAGTTCTAGGTTGCTTCTCTCCTTGATTAGTTTCCATCCATTGCTTCTTGCCTTGCCCTCAGGTGCTTTGAAGAATAGCTTGATTCCCTCTGTTTTGTGGCAACTCCTGAGATATTGAAACACTGCTATCATGTCATTCTTAGTCAGTGGTGGGTTGCACCTGGTTCGGACCAGTTCTCAAGAACCAGTAGTAAAACTGGTGGGAGGCTCCGCCCACTGACCCAGACGTCATCAAAGTAGATCTGTGCAAGTGCGGGCATGATGCAAACCAGTAGTAAAGATAAGTAGAACCCACCCCTGCTCCTAGTCCTTCTTTTCATTAAACTAGACATACCCAATTCCATGCCCAACCATTCTTTATATGTTTTAGCCTCCAGTCCCCTAATCATTCCCTAATCTAGTCCCCTAATCATAGAATAGGATAGGATAGGATAGGATAGGATAGGATAGGATAGAATAGAATAGAATAGAATAGAATAGAATAGAATAGAATAGAATAGAATAGAATAGAATAGAATAGAATAGAATAGAATAGAATAGAATTCTTTATTGGCCAAGTGTGATTGGACACACAAGGAATTTGTCTTGTTGCATACGCTCTCAGTATACATAAAAGAAAAAATACATTCGTCCCCTAATAATAAATGATGCAGATTGTAAAACTTTTTTCAGGTAGTGTTGATGAGAATGGTCATATCAGTAAATAAGGCTGAGGAGAGTACAATGAGCAGCAAAAAAAAAAAAAAAAAAAAAGTTGAGAAACCCTTGTCTATATGATTAAAAACAGTTTGATGATGCACTGAAACTGATCTCATTAAAGTTCATCTGTAGACTTTCCATATTCATGGCTTCAGACTATCATAACTATTTCTACTAAATTGGATTAATAAATTATATTTCACACAAGACACTTTTTCTGAAATGGCAAACTTCATATAAGGAGAACATTAATCCACTTTTAGTAATCTCAAATATTGAGGTCAAAGTGCTTGTTAATTTAAAAAGTTAATATGTCAAACTGTTACTTCGATCAATTACAAAACTATGTTAACATTCTCCCACAGAAATTTTGTCATAAAATATAAAAATAAAAGAAAATAAAATTATTTCTTATGTTAAGACTGTTTAACCGTGTCAAACTATAAAAGAAATGGATACTATTTAATCAAACTGAAGCAAGGCATTATCAAAACCAGTCTTACTGAAGCTGATTGGTTTTGCAAAGGAGTTATGAATTTAGATCTGATGCAAATAGTTTGTGACATCAACATGTGGTAAAAAGACAAGATCATACCTGTTTGCTCCAACATGAGGCTGTTTGTCTTAACCAACAACCTGTATCATTTCCCAGCTAAGAAGAAATTTTATCAAAATACATGCAACTAACAGAATAGAGTAGAGTAGGGTAGACTAGAGTAGAGTAGAGCAGAATAGTAACTTCATTGGCTAAGTGTGATTGGACACACAAGGAATTTGTCTTTGATGCATAAGCTCTCAGTAAACAGATGTTTACAATGTCTGTATTAAAGAAGTAATTTTCTTAGGAACAAAGTAGTATTTGTGAATTTTTTTCTTGTTTCTTAATGGGATGAAATTAAAATAAAATTATAAAAATTGGCTCTGCTGATCTCTCAGACATCTCCCCCATCCTGAACAAAAGAAAAATAATTCTCTTTCTGTCCCACCTTTCTCCCTTCCCCAAGAACTTCAATGTACCACTTACCTTCAGGCAGCATTCTGTTTCTAACAACAGAACCATGCAGTCCAGCCAAGGCTGCCCCAGATCACACAACGCATCTGTTTTTAATGTGACTTTGGATAATTCTCTTCCATGCCTTCTTTGCAAAAATTGCAAAAAAGCACACCCCTTTCTTGCAAGCTTTCTTGCAAGATATTAGTGAATGTTGGTGTAAAGACTGACATGTCACTCAAAATGTTATGGCATGTCAGCTTTGACACACATGTCACAGATTTGCTATCGCAATGTTAGATGTTTCCCAGCTAAACACAGCAAATCTCATCTCTTTTGGTAAATTTGGCAGTCACTACCCCAGAAACAACACATGTCTCTTTATACCTGATTGCACTACAAGAAAAAAAAGAGAGAGAGAGCAAGAAGCAGTAGCTCAGCTACTAACACTGGTTTTACCAGGACAGAGAATCACAGACAGAAGTTGGTCATGGTGGTAATGGGGATTTTAAAAGCATTAGTAAATGCTGAACTAAAGCAGAGAAAAGCCATCTTATGCATAGCAAAAATAAGCATGAACAAATTAAAAGGAATCTTGTGAAATCATCACAATTCCAAAGATTAAAGAAGAAGAAGGGAGTCATTAAATGAATAATAAAAAGGTTCAACTCAAGAGGAAGAAGCACATAAATAAGTAATCAAGAGGTTTTATTGCTTCGATACTAGGAACTGCTATTCTGCTGCTAAATAATCTATTTATTAGTAAACCACAAATTCAAGCCTACTATATAGTATTTTACCTTTATATTCAGCTGGGTTAAACAATTAATCTCCTGCATTAAACACACCTTTGATATGTGAGATGACCCCATTTAAAAATAAAAGGAGATGATTTAGCATTAAGCAAAATAAGGCCTTAGTCTACCTCTAGCTATTACACCTACAATGACTGGAATAAAAAGGAGATTTTTTTCTTGGGCTATCCCTCCAAGAAAGTTTATGCACCGATATTAATGAAGAAGGGCAATTGTTAATGCTTGAAATTGCTTCTTCACACTATGTTAATAAGATGTAATTGGGAACACCATGCTCTGGTTTCCAAAGTCAGCACACAAGTCCCTCTGATTTATCTGAAAGAGTATCAGCATTAATTATCCAACTTGTAAGCTATCCAGGAATGCTAATCCTTCTATCCAGAAGTCTGTAGTGGACAAACAGAGGACTCGTTGAAGGTAGGACTTATAGTGGGAGCATAGTCCTCCCCAGAGTCAAATTTCTCTAACCAAGACTTCATATAACTAAGACTTTATAATGCTTTTTTATAGGAAATTTGTGTCACATCTGATATAGAATTAGATGACTTTTTGAGTGTTTACCTTTTTTTACCATTCAAAGTTGGTAATTCCAAGCAAGCTAGGAGGACGCCCAGGAGAGGTTTGGTAAACATGGTTAGTAGAGTTTAACTGACATGATTGGATTATTTC
Organism: Arizona elegans; assembly: GCA_022577455.1. Classification (NCBI taxonomy): domain Eukaryota; kingdom Metazoa; phylum Chordata; class Lepidosauria; order Squamata; family Colubridae; genus Arizona; species Arizona elegans. Next base: position 42,878,954 of record JAKOOJ010000001.1, read on the forward strand.
TAGGCCCTTCCTTTGAAAATACATTTGTTTTTGGGATTTTTTTTTCTAAAAAGTTCATGGAATACGCCTCATTAAGCAGACCTGTACATGATGTTTTCCAAGTACCTCATGATATCTCTACCAGTTTGTGCCCTGTAGTAAGTTAGAAATTTTCCATGCTCCTTGACCATAACTATCCTTCATTTTTCTGCAGCCTAAAATTAAACTTAGCAACCACTTTCCTGTGATAAAATGGATGATTTTATTCCGGTCAGTTTTGATTTGTACAGTACTGTTATCAATGTAATTTTTCTGACTGAGACCTAATGGGGCTTGTCATAAATTTACCATGATGAAATTGTTGTCTTGCCCTCACATAGATATACAGTGCTATAACAGCATGTAGAAATCACTACTATCTGATGCTCCACAGTGGCTCCATAAACATGTAATCTATTGAAGCCTCTAATAATATAATGAGCTACAAAGAATGTTTTTAAACAATATATGAGCAACTCTAATCCTAATACATGTCCAGGTTCTTCATAGATAGAATTGGATGAGTCTCAAGGATCAATTTTTTGAACCACCAAATCATACCACAGAATCATTTAGGGCCCTCAGTGGTATTTAATATAAGGTCATTTGTATTTTCAGTAGTTCTTAGATGCTGGCATAATATGTAGTTCTCAAAGAAAAAAGTCCTTTGTTTTAATAGTAATTTAATTTTTGAAATCTTATATTAATGTATTCCAGTGGACTTCTACTAGTCTTACAAGAAGGTTCATGGCCCTTGCTAATTAAGTAGTGAAATTAGAATTTTTGATTTTGGAGAAAACTGTCATTAATGCATTGCTGGATAGAGAGATACAAAATCCTTCCATGTTCAAGGTGTTGGATTTCAGTTTCCTTAACCCAACTGTTGAATGTTTCTGGTCAGTCAACCATTTCACTAGATTTTTCTGAAACCTACTCTTTTGTTTTTTTGAGCACTTTTTCAATTCTGCACATGCCATACTGGTCATGGGGAATCTTCTGGAACTCTTTGATATAAAAAAGAGCCCTTACAAGTTTATCTGCATAGTATTTTAATTTGCATATCACTCTTTCGCTCCCTGTTCCCAATTCCTTGATGATGAATAATTCACCCATTGAGGTTTGCTGATAGCCCATTCAAATCTCACCAGGATACTTTGAGAAAGTTCCCTTCATTCACCTTTTGAAATTTCCCCATACAATCTTATTTAAACATCCCATTTATTAGATGAATTTAGAATGCCAGGGCCAGTCTACAGTTGGTCCTATTGTAGCATCAAAGTCTCAGTATCCATATACTGGTGGGTATCTCTAGTTGTAAAGTATCTCCAAAATTCAGTTTTCAGAGTAGAGTTAAACCTCCTTAGGACAGTTGCTTTAGTTTTATTATGAGTGACAAAGTAATGAATGTCATAATGTTCTAAAAGATTCTTTGGAGAGCTGTTTAAGAATGCTTTACCTGCATTTATTTGTAGTTTGAGGGCCCATTTGGAACATACACTGAAAGGCAATGGCTATCATTCTCTCCATCATGTTAGATAAAGGGATGACTCAATCATAGTTACATAATAAGATTAATTTTTTCCCATGGTTTTGTTTGGGAAATTTGAAGTTTAGCCTGATGTAGATGAGACATTGCCATTCTTTTTCTAGGGGAAATGTAGGCTTCATAAGCCTTGTAACCCATGGAGGCTTATGAAAGATAATAAGCTTATTGCCATATAGAAGCCATATCTCAGTCTCTTTCTGGGTAGATTTTTTATTGCATTTTCTGACCTTCTTGAAATAGGAAATTTACTAGCTCCCTAAGCTCCTCCATGACTATGCGTGTAATAAATACTTTTTAGAATGTTTTCCTACTCCAACATATCAAAGGACTATGAGGAAACAATAACACTGACTTGAAAGTGTATTTTGATTGATGATGCAATCAATTTTGATTGATAATGTAATTATATGGAGGCCACAGAAGCTTTTCTATCTCAATGGATGCTAACCACTTATCATCATCTTCAGAAAAAAATGTCATGTGACACTATTTTACAACATGCATACCTTTCTGATCAATATCATACAAAATAGATCTACAGTCACAAATAAAGTTTAATTATAGCATTCCAAGTCACCGTGAAAATAGTGACTCTAATCTAGACTCTGATAGAATAGAATCATAGCCATATTCCAAATGGAAAAAAAAGCCCATATTTGTGATATCACAGTAATGTAATTATTCTCTTTCAAACTGTGAGGTGGCCTTCTCGGATGCTTCCCTGGATGCCTCTCTGAATGCCAGCTCATAAGAGGATGAGTGGGTCCCAGTCATGTCCAGGGAGGGGTTCTAGCACATCTGCAGCTGGCTGGTGGCTCTGAGCCAGGATCAGTGAGACCAGGCATGGCAGAGCAGTCACAGAGGGAGCAACCAGCTGTGCAGCTGGCTGAGCTTGGGACAGTTGAGACACAGTTGCAGCAGGATCACCCTGAGGCTTTGGGCAGAGAGTTCACAGCTGCAGCCATTCAGCATGGATGAGAAGAAACGGCCTCCTATGCCTGATCTGAGTATATGTAGGGCAGAAAGGAGGCAGGAGCAATGACAGTGATCCCAGCTATTCACAAGGCAGCAGCCTTGACCCTCTTGATGGACAATGGCTAGTCAGTGTGGTGAAAAGAGGGAGATGATGCTGGGAACAACACATCTATTTTGGTGCCTAGCATTTGCCAGTCTCTTTGTGTGCTTCCTGACCTGGACTGTGGACTTAGACATTGGATTCATGCTTTGACCCTTGAACTTGCCTTTGCTTTGAACCCTGTACTCTAGACCCCAGCCAGCAGACCTTGGTATATGTGCTTTGCCTTGACTCTTCTTTGTCCTTGCCTTGTGGACTGCTCCAGCTTTGTGAATTCATGCTGGAGTTATTAAGGAACTGAATGGGGATTCCTTGAATAGAATAACAGAGTTGGAAGAACATTGTTTCCTTAACTTTTTTCTTAACATGTTGGAAGAAGCTTTTTTTGTTATTTTTTACTTTTGTCACAAGCCTTTGTTCATTGTGAGCCTTAGCTTTCCTCACTTCATCTTTACAGGCTCGGGCTATTTCTGATATTCTGCCTTAGTTATTTGCCCCTTTTTCCACTTTTTATACTTGTCCTTTTTGTCTTTCAATTTGTCAGAGAATTCTTTATGCAGCCATGCTGGTTTCTTTTGAGAGATGTTATTTTTCTTCTTCATTGGTATTGCGCTGAACTGGGCTTTTATAATCTCACTTTTCAAAATTTCCCAACCTTCTTGAGTTGTTTTCCCCTTGAGGATTCTCATCCATGGAATCCTTCCCAAGGTCTCTCTAAATTTATTTTAATTAGCTCTCTTAAAGTCCAAGATTCTAGTTTGACTTTGTTCTACTACTTGCATGCATAATATTGCATGATCACTTGCCCCCATGGTTCCTATAGCTTCAACATCTTCTATCATTTCATCTCTGTTAGTGAGAACTAAGTCCAATATGGCTGATCCCCTTGTTGCCTTCTCTACTTTTTGGGAAACAAAGTTGTCTGCTAGGTTTGTTAGGAACCTGTTGGAACTTCCACTTGGTGCAGAGTTTGTCTCCCAGTTGATGTCAGGGTAGTTGAAATCCCCTACTACTATTGTGATGTGCTACCTACATACCTCAGTTAGCTGACTAACAAAAAGTTCATCTATTTCCTCTGTTTGGTTGGGTGGCCTATAGTATGGACCTATGGTAATGTCATTTTCCCCCCTTTAATATTGACCCAAATGCATTCAAGATAATTTTCATCATTGTGCTCTATTTCTGTAGAGATGTAGTTATTTCTTATATATAGTACAACTCCACCTCTTCTTTTATTTGGTCTATTTCTTTTAAATAATTTAAATCCATCTAGCTGCATGTTCCATTTGTGGGCTTCATCCCACCAGGTTTCTGTAATGGCAATAATATCATATCTGCTCTCATTTACCTGGATTTCTAATTCACCCTGTTTATTCCTCATACTCTGTGCATTGGTGTACAGACATTTGAGTCCATTGATTCCCTGGAGAAGACTCTTGGGAGGGCTTGGATTGTTTAATAAACCCCTTGAATCCTCTGTGTTTTGTGTGCATGAGGGGGGGAGCAGGACAGCTTGCTTTCTAGGTGGCATTTAATTCAGATATTACATTATAAAAATTGGATTCTTTAGGTTGAGATCCAAGCATTGGTATGTACATAACAAGAAATAAAAATCAATTATTTACTTACCGGGGTGCATGAAGGTCAAAAAGGGATGATTCACCACTTTACAAGTTGCCCAATAAGTATTACATAACATTGCCTCCATTTTCTCTGCTCATTGTCAACTGTGCCAGAATTGCAACACAGCTTATGACACCCGAACAAGATTGGCCCAAAGAAATAATTTTGTTCATCAGAACTCTGACAAAAGATTTTATTGCAGCTTGTTGGCTGTGGGCACTCTCTGCACAGAGAACGTACCTTAGCAGATCCTGAGAAATATGACTTTGAGCTGCTCTGGGTGCTAAAGAATATTTCCAATATTGCAAAATGATTTGTAGAATGTTTGGTATCTGAGATTCAATCTTCAAAACTAGAGGCCTTTATTTTGCAGCAGCACACAGGACTTTAAAAAGTAGAAGTCAAATGCAGCCTATTTTCTGAGATATATAAGCAATGGCCCCTTTACTAAAACAGATGTTTATCTCTGCAGTTTATTCTTAGCATGCTTTGTATAGTTCTTCTAGACATGCCTGAACCTGTAACAATCTCTTCTTGCAGGACACTTTTGGGCATCTCTGCAATCATTTGGAAGGTGTATGTTTGCTTTGCTGTGAGTTGCAGATCTTTTTTACTAGTTTTATTTTGTTCAGAAAGTACAGGCACCATTTCCTATGGAGCGTGTGTCAAACTTTCCAAAAATATATGTAGACATATTTAACTTTTAGAAAATGCAAAAAGCAGCTGGGTCTTATTTTAAAAGTTTGTTTTTTCCTAGTGTTTTTTTTTTAATGTGTGAAGGAGAAATCCCCTGCTTGAATCTTTTTCAGAATCTACTTCCTACATCTCTCTACAAGAGCTTAGGTTACTTCAGTTTATATTCCCATTCCTTCAACAATCTCATATATTTATTAAAATAAAAGCTCCTATTTTTAGAGAATAGTGTTGTTGTGGGTATGTCCAAGTGTGTCCTGGTGTTTGTCTATTGTTCTCCTAATCCTTAAAACTTTCTTCTCAAGCCAAAGTATATATTTCCATTTCTGGCACTATTCTAATAAAAACAAATGTCATTACAAATGTGGGATTAATAGAAATGTGTAGAAGTACATAAATCTCTAAAATACTATATACATTCACATTTGTTGCCAAGCCATCAAAGCTGATGCAAGGAAGGAACAAAGTTGTTATTGTTCTCTTTTGCCAGCTTGAGAAGATTTCAGCAAAGAGATAATAAACAGTAATACTAACACCGAAATTAAAACATTGGTGTGGGTGATGTTAATCTTAAAATATTCCACTATTGTATTGATGCATTAATGAAATAGAAGTGGAGCCAGAAGATATCTTTGTTTAACTCTGCTTTTTTGTGGGGAGATGATCTGAGCCGAGACCCCCAGTTTTTATCTTACCTTCAGGCTTGTGCCATAGTGCTCCCCTTGATATTGAATCAAAGGCAAGCTTAAAATCCACAAAAGAGGTACATAGAGCTGTTTTAGGAGCATGTGTACATATTTCAATTGAATAGTATATTACTAAGCCCTGATCTAAGGCTGAACATTCTGTTCTGGAGGCTACCTTCTCAGGAGGTATTAGGTTCTTTTCCTCAAGCCAATCCATAACAACAGTGGTGGGACTAATCTCCAGTGGGGGATGAGTCTGCTTATCAAGATGAGGTGGAACAGTTGCTTTTGTGGTGTGGAGACAATAATTTGGTCCTTAACACAAATAAGACCAAGGAGCTTATAGTGGACTATAGAAGGAATAGATCAGACATCCAGCCCTTGCTTATCAATGGAGACGAAGTAGAGCAAGTGGCCAGTTTTAAGTTTCTGGGTGTTATCATAAAAGAGGACCTGACCTGGGGCATTCACATTGCAGCACTGGTCAAAAGGGCCCAGCAGAGATTATACTACCCGAGACTTCTCAGGAAACAACAACTGAATGAAAACTGCTGGTGACCTTCTACCGCCGCACCATAGAGAGTATTTTAACTTACTTCATCTGTGTATGGTTTGCCAATTGCACAGTGGCAGATAGGACAGCATTCCAGATCGTCAACGTCATTGCCCAGAGGATCATTGGTTGCCCTTTCCCCTCCTTGGAAGAGCTTTATAGCTCCTGCTGCCTTAAGAAAGTTTAAAACATTCTTAAAGATCATCTCATCCTGGGCACCCCCCCCCCTTTTTTTTTTGAACTATTACCATCTGGCAGACAGTACAAGTCAATAAAAACAAGGACAAATAGGCTGAAAAACAGCTTCTATCCCAGGCCAATAACCATATTGAATTCTACAGTATAGTGCAATATTGGGTTTTTAATTTCAATTATATAGAATGTAAAGGATGTATGCTTGTGTTTTTATTTTTATAGTTATATGTACACTGAAGACGGCATCTAATTTCATTGTACCATGTGCAATGACAATAAAGTAAACTATAACTATACTATACATAAGTGCTTAATTTAAGGGCTTTGCATATATTCTGCTTAGAAAAGCTCACTGGATCCTTCTTCTTGGCTGTTTTGAACATAGTGACAATTACAGCCCTCCCATTCTTTTGGCACATGAGCAGTTCTATTGAAAATAGATATCAAAATTGGTGTCCATTAGGCAGAACTGTTATACCTAAATTCAGGGGGAATTAAATCCAATCCCCAATAAGACTTTTCCAGATTTCAGTTGTTTAATTAAATTGTGAACTTCTGAGATTGTGACTTGGAACCATTTCAAGAATGGAGCATTTCTGAAATCTGGATTTTAAGAAACACAACACACCTTAAATTAATAGAACTGTCTGCTCTAGATATCGGATCATCAACTATAAAATATCACCTAAAAGTTCTGCCCCAACTTTTAAACTCTGATTAATTCAGACTTGTTCAAAAATGTATTATTATCTTTAAAGGAAAAACTGCTAAATCACTATCAGAACTTAAATCCTTATTTGTAGACAAACTCTCTTAAATGCATGACACAGAACCCACAAACTAAACTCCATAGATCTAAACAATCATTTGACTGAGTCTGTATGGATGTTTGGAATGAGCTGATTTGCCAGCTACAAGGTCTACAGGCAAGATTCAGATCACACCCCATATTTACAGAGAGAATGTTCTCATTTAAACTGGCAACAGCTGATTATAGCAGCTAGAGATTTTAAAAAATCATCCACATTTTGGCATTTTGTTACAACCAGGACCAAAGATGAGCCTTCCTGTTTAGACTGCCATATTCCAGTAATCGCCTGGGAGGCTCCCTTCTCCCAGTTCAATGCAGCAGGACAGCTCCCTTTCAAAGCTGATGAGTAGTCAGGATCATGTGAAACCAAATAGACTTAACTTGTGTTGGGAATTGTCAACTTTAACTCACATCAAGTTGCTGTAAAAATTTGAAGAACTTTTATCAACTGTTTCTTATGATTCTCAAGAGTTCAGGGATATATGATCAATTATTAAGCTAATCTTGACTTTAATGAAAGTGCTATACTTCATAAAATTTTCCATCCATTTTTAGAAAACTTGGATAGTATTTGTCAATTTCTTGAAATTCATATAGAGCATCCTATTACCACAGGGTGAAATACGGTGTTTTTTTTTTTTTTCAAGTTCTTCATGCCAATCAGATATTATTTAATAAAAGCAAGTGAAAAATGTAAATGCACTAAGTGAGTTCTCATCTTTATTCTGTCTTGCTGGATAAAGAGCATGTGTTATTCCTTGTATTGCTGGCATGATGTCTTTCATCTACCACTGGAGCATCAAAAATACTTTAAAATAATGTTAGGCTGAATTTCTCAGTTTTGGCAGAAAGATAAAAAATCCAGCCACATTCGATTACAGAATTATTTTCAGGGAACAGATAAATTTTAAGAATATCTCATCCCATAATTCTATATGGGTCACAGTTTTATATGAATCATTTATACGGGTTGGCAATTTTTGTATTCCTTCTTCCTTTAAAACTAAACAAAATCCATCTTTTGTCACCACAACTGCAGTATTGAAGAAGACATTTTGTGGCATTTTGTGAAGAGAATTTGATAGGCACACTCTTCACACATTTTGATAATTTCAGTCATATGCCTCCAACTGATGCTGTACTATTACAGTTATAATCTTTATGAAAGGTAAAAAATCTGTTCCTGCTAACTTCTGTCCAATTAGTCTAGACTATAGTTTATAGTCTAATAAACTATACATTAAAAATTCCTGTGAGAAATGCATTGGTACGTTAGAACTGGAGCAAGTTTGGGCTGATGAATAAGCAGACTTCAGGGCAGGACAATCAAGTTGAGATAAATATATTTTCTTAAATTACTTGGTAGAAAAATACCAAGTAATTCAGAGACTCTTGCTTTAGAGACTCTCTATTTCCTGCCTTTATAGACCTGACTGAATTTCTAGGGAGAGATTGCAGTGGAAATTATTAAGTGTATCTATGTATCGCTATCTTATTAAATTAATCATGATCTTCCATGAGAATATACACATACAAGTTAAATCTCCAGCAAGTGAAGATCTTTCTGCCACAATTTCCACTACAAAGGTTATTGTATGCTGACTTCTGTTAATTCTTATATCAATTTGATAGTTCAAGTCTTCATAAAAAGTGTTAGCAAATAGTAAATTTGTTCTTTGTAGACAGTGCAGTCATTCTCTTCCTGACACAAGATGGTCTTCGACAAAGTCTACAAGCTTTAAGTGTTTATCATAAAGAAGAAACAAAAATAGACATATGCACAAAATAACACACCAATGTCCTTCATAAATTAAAAATCAACAACATTGAAATTGAACTGATCAAACCCTTTAAATACTTAGTGACTGTGTTCCAATCTTCTAGTACCTGAAAATGATTAGAAAAAAATATATTTAATCTCTCTCACACTCAAAATCTAATGCAATAATTAAATTTTCCAGCCACCATGGAAATAATTATGCTTTACCTACAAGCATGCTTTTTTGGTCCAAAGGATTGCATCTAATGTTCTCTGGCCCTGAAATTTGTCCCTATAATGATATCCACATTTTGGAGATAACTTAGCCCAAGTTATTAGAATATTGCTTTGTGTCCCTCACTTCTGGATCGCCAGCCCCATTGCCTGTAAAGAGCCGCCTTCACAACTGAAAGGCGGCTCGAAAAAACTCAATTTCCATGTGGAAATGGAGATAGAGCTGGCGGGGGCAGGTAGAGCTCTCTGTGTAGCCCCAAAAGTTTTTTTTTTTACTTTTGGGGATGAAGCAGATGAGGCTCCCTATTTCCCTTGCCGTCGCTCTGGGCTTTGGGAGACCTCTGCTTATGCAGAGCTAGGCAACAAGAACAAGCCTACAAAATTAACAGATTAATTAAAAAGGAAGTGAGCTGGACCTGTGACCCTGAATCGCAAGTATTTTATTTATTTTATAACAGTTACTGAAGAAGGGAAAAAAGAATTTTTAAAAATGGCGACTGCTGCCGTTTGAGAAGGGGATGAAAGGGAGAGTCCTTCCATTTTCTATTAAGCTACAAAGTAGCGGAATAAATACTTCTGGCTACAATTGAAGATAAAGCTTCACTTTTGTGTTTTCTTTTTCCTGGAGATTTGATATTGATCTTGGTTGGAAAGAAGTTTTTTTTTTTCTTCTCTGCTTCTCTTTTCTTTTCTAAAAAAGTTTGTCTGTGTGGAAACATGGCATTAAAACTTACAAAGCCGGACAAACAAGCAGTGGGGGGGGGATTCTCCCATTAACAAATTACGTGAACAAGTTCTAAATCTCCAGACTCAGAAAACTGATTTTAATATAATTGAATTTCTTCTGGAGGAGATTGTAAGAAGGGATGAGATTGTGAATCAGAACTTTGAAAAATTTAAGCAGGAAATTAAAGAATTAGTGCAATTAAAGTTTGATACTTTGGACCGAAAGATTATAAAAATGGCTAATGGTTTTGCAGAATTTATGATCAGGTTGGATGCAAATACTAATTTATTAGAGTCTAAAATGGAAGAAATTGAGGACAATTTGGACAATAGAATACAAAAATTTGAAAATGATTTGACAAACACTCAAGACAATAGCTCAGAAGAAAAACCTAAAATGGAGGCTGATAAAAAGACTTGTAATGCAGGAAACATACAACAACAGATTGAAAGAGAAGTTTTAATGATGCAATATAATTTTACTGAATATGCGATTAGACTGAGAGGATTGCAGGAAAATAACAGAGATGATTTAAGGAAAATATCTTCGGAAATTCTGGCTGGGATTTTAAAGGTTCAACCTGAGGAAGTATTTTGTAGGATCGACAGAGTTTACAGAATAAATTCCTGGACTGCAAAGCAAAGGCAATTGCCTAGAGATGTGGTGATTTATTTTACAGATAAAGAAATAAGAAATAATATTGTGCAAAATTCCTTCAACTCTACTTTGCAATTGTTTGGAAGAAAGATTTGGATATACAAAGAGCTCCCGCCCAAGATGTTATTGGAAAGAAAGAAATTTGGTTTTCTGGTGACTGAGCTTAAAAAAAGAAATATTCTATTCAGGTGGGACGCTCCAGTTGGTATAATATTGAGATATCAAGGAGAAAGATACCAATTAAATACTGTTGAAAAAGCAGAAGAATTTTATCAAAAAATTTTGAAAATGAATTCAACATCTTTATGCACAATACAGGATAACCACAAGGAGTTGGAAATAAAGGGAAAACATCGAATTATAGAGGCTACCGTGGATAAATTGCCTTTGGATTCTTTAGACACCTCAGCTGGATTATCTACAAATATGAGAGAAGTGGCATCGGATTCTAACGTGAAGATTCATCAAATCACAGACAAGCATGGAAACCAATTAGCTGATATACAATTGATAAAAAAGAAATATGAGTCACAAAAGCAAAACCAACAAGATCAAGTTATAAAGCAGAATGAAAACCGATTAGTTGATATACAACCTGTAGGAAGGAAACTCGGATGGAGATCATTTCAAATGCAGTCTTGAAGCAGGAGCTAAACTGTATACTTTATCAATTGATGCTCACATTGGGATTTGCCAATAAAAATACAGGCTATATTATTTTTGGCATGAGAGAGCTCTAAACTAACTATTATTTATCAGCAAGTTTCTCATGAAGAAAAAACAGCCTCAAATTTTACTACTGTGGATTCTTAGGTCAAACAATAATAATACTAAAGTTTGAGAAGGCCTTATAAGAAATGAATGGTATCACAGTTCTATGACTTACAGAAGAGAAGCAGATTCTCTTGCTGTTGTAACATTGGTCTGTAGAAGAGGAGAAGTACTCCTAAGTATTTAGATACAATTGTCCCACAGAAGTGCTTATAATTCTGTAAGACTTTCTGAGAAGTCTCATTTCTGATTTGAGACTAGAAACTGTCTTTTAAGAAGCACAACCAATCAAATATCTTGATATCCCTTCTCTCTCTTTTATTTGACCATTCAATTTTTTTTCCAGGGATTCTTGATAGAAGTTCAATCTTGCCACCAAAGGCACTGGAAGGGAAGGATGATAATCTTTTCTTTCAGGAATAAACCTGAAGTTGCATAGAAGTTGTTATGAATCAACATCACATGTTTTGCTGAGCTGTCTGTTGTAACATGCACTGTGCTGTACATTAATATTAACCCACCTTGTAAATTGTTCCATTTCTACACGGAAGAGAATACCTTTTTTTAATTAGCCAATGATACCTCAGAGTTTCAAAAAGGGAAAATAATCGTAATCAATCATAATCACTATAAAGAAACTTTAAGTATTATTAAGCTCTGTCTTAAATCTGTCATACTGTCCAATGTCACAAGGTAACCAGCTATGAGATTTTCTTCTAATAATTGCATTCACATATTGTTATTTCATAGGGTATTTTGGTCCATGGTTGTAAACCAATAAACCTGGGATTTATTCAGAGATTCTTCTATCAAGAATCCCTGAAAAAAAAAAACTTGAATGGTCAAATGAAAGGGAGAGAAGGGCTATCAAGATATTTGATTGTTTGTGCTTCTTAAAAGGCTATTTCTAGTCTCAGAATCAGATCAAGAAATGAGTCTTCTCAGAAAGATTAATTTGAATAAGTAAGTGTAAGAGATGCCCAGAAGCTGCACCTGTTCCTTATAAAAATTCATCCTTCAAATTTGTTTATATTCAAAATATATGAATGAGTAAGCAGAATGCATACAAAAATAAGTGTTTGTGTCTAGCTTTATAAAGGATGTTGTATAGATGGTGTTACCCTGATAAACAATCTTACCTTTTGTAATCATACCACTTTTGAATAATGTTATTCAATTTTTCTGTTACAGAATTCCATGGCTACCCTTGCAAACTGATTTTTCACAGCCCTGAGTTATACTATGTCTTTTGTCTTGGAATATCATCTCAAATTGTTCTTCTTTTTGCAAACTCCTGATATTTATAATAAGACCATTTATATCTGTAAAAATACTGTGACTATCTTCATGATTTTCTTCTGTGTCTTTTTCAGTACATTGTAGGCACATTTGCCCTGGGGCACACATGACATCAGTCTGAAGTCACTTCAAGAAATTTGGAACTGCAGGTTTCTTATATGACTGCTAATAATAACAGGTGCAGGTGTCATTTTCCCTTTTTATATTTCTTTATGTGGAAAAAATCTTTCTCTGAGAGAATCAAATAGAAACAGCAATGTTTTTCCTAATTTGCTCAACATTTCATCCATTAAAAGAAATTGTATATGATTGCATTGAATTGTTTGTTCTGTTTGCAGTCCAATGTGTTCTCAACAATATTCTCCAACATCACAATTCAGTGCCATCAGTTTTTCTTCATATCTCTTTTGATGCCTGAACTTTCACAGTCATTTGCTGTAACTGAGAAAATTATCATCTTAGACATATGTAACTTTGTCAGTGTCGTGTCACCAAGCTGGGAGGAATTTGGAAGACAAACTCAATATTCAGAAGGATCTTGACAGACTTGAACATTGAGTCCTAGCCAATAAGGTGCAGCTCAGTGGTGAGAAAAGTAGCCATGCACTTAGACAGGAAAAAACAAATGTACAGGTACAAAATAGGTGGTACCTGGCTCATCAGTACTAACTATGAGAGGTGTCCTCATGGACCACTACTTGAGCATGAGACAGTAATGTACTACAGCTACCAAAAAAGCTTTGGGATGCATCAACAGAGGAATAGCATCAAGATCACAAGAAATGATAATGCTGCTTTATACCACACTGGTGAGATCACATATATGAAATACTGTATAAAGTTCTAGTCACATGATCTAAAAAAGATGCTAAAAAATGCACCTAGAAAGTGTGCAGAGAAGATAGCAAACATGATAAAGGGTCTGGAGGCTAAATTGTATGATGAACAGTTGAGAGGTATGTCTAGCTAGGTATGTCTAACCTATTGAAAAGAAAAGGGGAAGGGTTTATGATAACTGTCTTCCAGTATTTATGGGGCTGTCACAAAGAAGAAGGGATTGGCTTAGTCCTCAAAACACCAGAGGGCAGGACATGAAGTGATGGGTGGAAGCTTGTTAAAAAGAGATCCAACCTAGAAGAAGACATTTCTTGACATTTATAAGTAGAGAAAGAACACATGTAAGCAGCATCAGTTTGATTGACATAATAACCAAAGTTATTAGGTATTAATAAACCTTATCAAACTTTCTGCCTATTAGGCAGTTCTTTTGAGGTGTGTTGATTCATTCAACTTCTTTTATTTTGTGAACCACAGTGTAGCTAATGGAATAACACAGCACTCTGATTCTTCTCAGGTCTGCTGTCACTCTTGGGTCAAAAAAAAATTTTAAAATAAATTTTTAAATGTTGCAATATTAAGTTACTTGGCTATGAATGAATAGATGTTAGCTTACCATAAACACTGAACCATTTACTATTTTAAAAATTGAGATGTCAAGGCTAGTTCACTTTCTTTGTGATCTAGTTCTGTGGCTCTTTATTTCATTGTGCCAGCTTGCTTCTGCTGCCTCTGCTTATTAATTAATATTGACAAAACTGAATCCTGCTACTAATGGAATCCTACTATCACCTGCATGACCCAGAGATCAGCAGCTACAAAGCCAAGTAAATGTCATCCTTCTGAGCTCTGCCCAATCTGATACTCTTTTGAAGATGATGATGAAAGTTCCATTGCTAGAAGTAAACTTGATAACCAGATTTGTAAGCTCTTCTGGCACTTCCATAAAACCTGGGAGGCAGCAAAGTGCATAATCCAACAAAGGGAAGTCTTCAGTGCCAAAAATGAAGCACATTCTTTAGTGCTATGCCAAACTTCAAATTGGAGGAAAGTAAAAGTGTGCTTTTACTTTTGGGTGGAAAAGTACGAGTGAGCCCTTTAAATAGTTTTTGAACATGTTGACTGTTACCACCTTTATTATTATCATCACCATCACCCCACTTCCAGGGTGCTCAAATAAGATTGATTTGGCAAACCTAAATCAAAGCTTTTGCAAGTTGAATTTTGAATTGAATTGATTTGTACAGCCTTATTATTTAGAGTATGTTAGTGGACTTTTATTAATTTGCTTGTTTCAGTGGTGGGATTCAAATTTTTTTTACTACCGGTTCTGTGGGTATGGTTTGGTGGGTGTGGCATGGCATGGCTTGGTGGGTGTGGCAGGGGAAGGATACTGTAAAATCTCCATTCCCTCCCCACTCCAGGGGAAGGTTACTGCAAAATTCCCATTTCCTCCTGATCAGCTGGGACTCAGGAAGCAGAAAATAGATGTGGGTGGGGTCAGTCAGAAGTGGTATTTACCGGTTCTCCAAACTACTCAAAATTTCTGCTACCAGTTCTCCAGAACTGGTCAGAACCTGCTAAATACAATCTCTGGCTTGTTTGCTCTGAAATGACATAGGATGATGCTGTTGTTATTTTCTGTTACATTTTATGTTTGGCTCTGTAGCTTCACAGAAAATGGACCTGAAAAGGCCCAATGTAAGTCTTCTCTTGTGGTGACATTCTTTAACGTTTTATTGAAACAGGCGAAGGCAAAAAGGACACACATACATACTGTTTGGCCATACACAACTTAGATAAGTGCAAAGACAATGCCCTTTATTCAAAAGATGGTAGAATGACAACAAATTTCTTTTTCATAAGATTTTATGGGAATATTTAAAAAACGCACAAGAACTTAATTTTCAGCCAAGCACAATCCTGAATATTGAATATTATTAGTTTTATGAACTTTGATTTGTAATACAATACTCAAGAAAACAACAACATGATCATCCTCATCTCTAGGGAAATAAGCAGTTACCATATTATAAGGTTCTGTCCTTGGGAGCAAGCAATATGAATAAAAGTTTGCATTGGAAAATCCCATATAATTAGATCACAGCAGGTGACCTAACTAGGCCAGGTCTGCACTGTGTAGTGCTAAGTATAATGGTTAATCCATCACTGAATTTAATAAGTTAATATGTTCATGTATAAAAGGTGCAATTATCAGCTACTTGGTGAGATAGATGTGGAATCTAAAAAAAGCAAACACAAACGAAAAATGGTGAATTCCATAACCAGAAGACTAATCTTCACTGAAGCAATCTTGAAAAGATTTATAGATATATTTAGCTGTCAGCAGCGCTAATTTATTATTGAAGATGCACAGATTAGGCTTTTAACTATTGATGTGCTTAAAACGTTGGCACCTGAATTAGTTTTTATCTATATTCAACATTGATTTATGAAGTTCATAAAGGTTATTAAACCATTATTGGAATCCTACAGAACAAAGAATAGCACCCATATATGAGCATAGAAAAAAGTTGCCTATGAAGGCCTCTGTGAGATTTTTGTAATACATCAATGTCCACATAGTTTTATTGGTATTATATACTATAGAACTGGTTTGT
Organism: Arizona elegans; assembly: GCA_022577455.1. Taxonomy (NCBI): domain Eukaryota; kingdom Metazoa; phylum Chordata; class Lepidosauria; order Squamata; family Colubridae; genus Arizona; species Arizona elegans. Next base: position 42,895,059 of record JAKOOJ010000001.1, read on the forward strand.
GTTATGTGAACAGCTGAGCTTTCCTGCTTTCTTGCATTCAATATCACCTTATATAGCATGAATAGCTCTATCAATCTATTTTGTGTTTTTATCTGTTTCATACATGTTTCACTCTTACATCCAGATGATTCTTTTTTTAAAACCAATCTGATTAAAGCATCACATACACAAGTTATATTTTTCAGGAAATACACACTTTTTTTTTTACATATGTAATCCACATTACTCATTTGATACACATTTTAGTCACTTAGTCACATTTTGTTGCCACAATGTAAAAAAAAGATGTTGAGACTCTAGAAAGAGTGCAGAGAAGAGCAACAAAAATGATTAGAGGACTGGAGGCTAAAACATATGAAGAACAGTTTCAGGAATGGGGTAAATCTAGTTTAATGAAAAGAAGGACTAGGGGTGATATGATAGCAGTGTTCCAATATTTAAGTGGTTGCCGTTAAGAAAAGGGAGTTAACTTATTCTCCACAGCACCTCAAGGCAGGACAAGAAGCAATGGATAGAAACTGATCAAGGAGGGAATCAACCTAGAACTAAAGAGCAATTTCCTGACAGTTAGAACAATTAATCAGTGGAATGACTTGCTTCCAAAAATTGTGGGTACTCTGTAGTTGGAAGATTTTAGTTGGAAGATTCAGACAAATGTTGGAAGATTTTAGTTGGAAGATTCAGACAAATGTTGGAAGATTTTAGTTGGAAGATTCAGACAAATGTTGGAAGATTTAGTTGGAAGATTCAGACAAATGGACAACCATTTGTCTGAAATGGTATAGGGTTTCTTGCCTGAGTGAGGGATTGGACTAGAGTACCTCCAAGGTCCCTTCCAACTCTATTATTCTGATAATTTAGTAACAATAATAACTGCAATGCATACCATTAGCATTATATGACAAAAGATGATATAATAAAAATACTAAGAATTTGTGCCTTGATGGCAGAGGATGGATTGGGTCAGCTTGCTTAGAAACATAGAACAAACATTTCTCTAAGCATTTAAAAATTCTTCAAATGTCAAGCTCCTTGAAAGTTAATGAACGGAGTCCTTCAAGTGATGTTCCAAATAGACAATCTTGATATATAAAAAATAGAGTAAAATTATTTGAAGGACCAAACAAATTCCTAAGATACAAAAATCCCAGAAGGAAGAGAGACAATTCTTGAATCTAAATCAAGCAGAGGAAATTACAATTCCCACAATGCATTTTTCCAATCAAGCAGAACCAAATGTAGGGAATGTTTCTATACTGAACAGCTACCGTCATATCCTCAAGGGCTTTTAAATTTGAAGGACAACCACCTCATCTATCATTTCTGGTAGGAAAAAAAAATACACAGAACCTGTTTGTTAGACTTATACCAGTTTTTGTTTTATGTTTTGCTTTTTGCTGCCTTCAGATTTTATAGATCTAGCCAATATTCTTTGGTCCTTATTCCCCACCCCCACAAAAAATCGATGCTCTTCACTCAATCAGGTAATTGATTAATATTATTGTAATGAAAATCTTGGGAAAAGGAGGACTGTGGTGTTATTTGCTTTTAGGTACATGCATGTCTGGGTACATGCATGTACTCCCATTTTTTCTTTATATCTTCAACATTGCTAGGCCAATTCTCGAATACAGCTCATCTGTCTGGAACTCGCACTGCATATTGGACATTAATACAATTGAGCAAGTCTAGAGATATTTCACGAGAAGAGTCCTCCACTCCTCTGCTCACAACAGAATACCTTATGCCACCAGGCTTGAAATTTTGGGCTTAGACAACTTAGAACTATGCTGCCTTCTGTCTGACCTAAACATAGTACACAAAGTTATCTGCTACAACATCCTACCTGTCAATGACTACTTCAATTTCAACTGCAACAATACACGAGCACACAATAGATACAAACTTAAGGTAAACTGCTCCAAACTTGATTGCAGAAAATACAATTTCAGTAACAGAGTTGTTAACGCTTGGAATGCACTACCTGACTCTGTGGTTTCTTCCTCAAACCCCCAAAACTTTAACCTTAGACTGTCTACTGCTGACCTCACCCCATTCCTAAGAGGTCTTTAAGGAGTGTGCATAAGCGCACCAATGTGCCTACCATCACTGTCCTACTGTCCCCATTTATCCATATCCATTTCCTGTATTCATAATTGTGTTTATACTTATATCTGTTATCTTATAGATGTTTGACAAATAAAATAAATAAATTTCAATTTGCTTGTTTGTGTATTATATGTACTATACTGTACTATACTGTACTGTACTGTACTGTATTGTGTATTGCCAGTTCCCAATGATTCTTCTGGTTTATAAAATCCATAAATATAATCAGTCACTAAAAAGATTCACATACAATACGTAACATACCTGTTTATCAATATTCTCAATCTGTATGTCATAATTCTCAATCTGTGTATCATAATTTTGAATTTGACATCCAAACTATTAAAAACTCTGTGAGAGAACTCCATCCTGAGCTCCTTCCTAAAGGTTAGTGTGGTGGATATTACTCAATCTTCAAAAAAGGAGAAGAAGCTGTTGTACCTTGATGGAGCAGAGACTTAGAAATAGTGTCTCCTAAATGAAATTTTTAAAAAAAACTTTCCAAAAAAAGAAAAGAAAGAAAGAAAGAAATAGTGTCTCCTATTTTATCAATGAGAGGAGTTCTCAAAATTGTAACTGTAATAATAATTCAGTTCTACCTGAAAAAGGAAGTCCTTCAGAGATCTGGGTATCAAGCCACATGGGTTTTATAGTTAAAGCAAGCATTTTAAATTCTCCTAAGACATTTACTGGAAAACTGGAAACAAAAGTATAAATATATAGTTATGAAAGCTCCACCAATTAGTATATAGTTATGAAAGACCTACCAATAACTAGGCCAATAGCATGTACCATCTGTAGCATCTAAGTACAGTACTAGGTAAAGTGCATTTATCCAGAAGTTTCAAACATAATATATGGGTGGGGACAGAGGAGCCAATGGGAATCCTACAGATAAGGGAATTTATGCCATGTTCTAGTAAGCTACAAAATAAATACAGTGTAACACAGATACGATGTTTGTGGGCAATACAGAGTCTAGATCAAAATTCTATGTGTGTCCTTTTTGGGGAGAGGAACAGATTTAAGTCTACCAGGTGGTATGGTATGTATCTTTTTGAACTGAGTCAATTACATAGTCCATTGTTTTAGTGACTGAAACACCACCTGAGCCCTGAATTGAACTGAAATTTAGGGTCTTCTCTGGTTTAGTTCCTTTGCAGAGTCCTCATTTTAGATAGGTGATCACCTGCTTGCCACCACAAACATCAATATGTTCCAAGAACCCAAATGATCAAGAAATGGGCCCCATGTTGGACACAGCTACTGTTGCTGAAGCAAATCTATAAGGACCCCCTTAAATGTCCTGAAAAAATTAATATTACCCCCTTGTCTTAAAGGCATGTATACCCCTTTGGGGTTCCTTACACAAAGCTTTTCTCTCTAAACTCTCCAAAACTGAGTTTTACAATTGAAATTTAAAATTATCCACCTTTGTAACTTCAGTAAAGTATCTGTATGTACAAGATAAATTATTAAGTAAAACATAGAAATGGAGGGCAAGAATAATATTTCCTTTATATATATATATATATATATATATATATATATATATATATATATATATATATATATATATATATATATATATATATATATATACACACACACACACACACACACACACGGTGAGGATATAAAATTTATTGATTGAAAGTTACCTCTGCAATTAGCATATTTTGTTGATTTTCATGCCATTTAAAAACTTTTGCCAAGCTAATTTTACTAATTATTGCTAAAACAATTTAACAGATTTGAAAAAGAATGCCCTCTACCAGGAATTTTTTTTAAAAAGTCAATTATACATTAGGATTTGGGGCATAAATAGCACCTATAGTCAATCATGCAAATAGAGTGGTAAAAAAATCTTCTCTTTCAAAATGATAATATTCTACTCATATTTACTTTGTAATTCATGAGAAACTTCTCTATATTAAAGTTATAAATATTGGTTTAGAAAAAGAAGCATGGCAGGTTGTTTAAGTTGCATCTTCCTTTGAAACATAATGTATTTAGTTATGCAATTCACCTTGTCTGAATGCAAAACTATTTTATATGCAGATTTAAGGTAATGAGCATTCAAGTTTAAAAAATGGCTCTGATATCCTGTAGTTTCTCAATAATAATATACTCTTACATTCCAACTGGAAAGGATGGATTAGGGTTTTTCAATTTGTCTCAGGCATATTAATTGCTGAATAGGGCTTCCACATAAAATATCAATGTACTGGAACCAACTGTTAATGTACCAGAATATGAACACTTACATTCATTTCTTGAAATTTAGAAGCAATCTTTTTTCTTTCATACATAAGAATAATGCTCAAGAGTTTATATATATATATATATATTTGGCTAAATGCAGCCAATTTTTTTTTTGAAATTCTTAATTAACTTAAGTGTCAATAGGTCTTCACTGAATTGTCAAACAATGCAACCAAGCACTAGGGAAACAATATGATTTTGATAGATAGGAGGAGGAAGAGGAGGAGAAGAGGAAGCATTTATATAGATTGATTTTTCAGAAACATGCGAAAAAGATAAAAAATTATGTTGCTATAAGAATAAAAGAACTGATTTGTTCACTTTATTCATCCTGAATTTCTCATTGATGAAAAAAAATACTCCAATAAACCTATATGTGAGCAATACAGAATAGGATCCATAAAATTAGCAGTGATATTCAGAGTTCCTCTGTGAATTGCTTAAGATAAAATACATACGGGTGATGGAATATTGTCCAGATTCTCAGAAGGGAAGGTGTGAATTCCCAGAAGAGCAAGAGACATTGCAGTTTGTGTGGGAGAAAAAGGGTGAAGGTAGCTCCTTTCTAATCATTCCCAGAGTACTGTATATGTTTTATGGTACAAGTCTGCATTAGGTTGGCAAGATTTTTGTCTATATGTAAAGAACAATAAAGGAATCTGCTTAGAGAACCTCAATGAGGGTTTTTGTTTTTGTTTTTGTTTTTTTGTTTTTGGAACCTGTCACTATGACATGTATTCCAGGTAAAGGTGGTGAGAATTTTGAATTGTGACCCATCACTAGATTCAAAAAATGTGAAACATCTAAACAGACTTTATAGAAGGTAACACATTGCAATTGATTGATTAATTAATATGCTATTAAGTCATTGTCAACTCCTAATGACCACGTAGGCAATTATTCTGGGAAAGAAGATTTCACACAGAGAGAATAATCTAATATAAGCCTTGAAGGTATATTGCAGATCATTTGGCCCAGCCCTTTGCTAAGGACAGGAATGCACAGTTAGAGCCCCCAAGAGATGACCATCCAGCCTCTGTTTAAATATCTTCAGTGAGTCCATCAGTTTCTGAGGCAGTTCCATTGTTGAGCAACTCTTACCATTAGGTATGATTTCCTAACATTAAATCAAAATTTCACTATAACTGAAGCCCACTGTTCTGGAACAACTCTGAACAATTTTATCCCATCTTCTATATGACAACCTTTTAGATAAGGGAAAACACTAGCATGTTATTACTGTCCTCTTTTCTCTGTGCCACACACCATCACCATCAGTGTTTCCAATCATAAACCAACCTTTACAATATTGTCTACTCTCCTACGGACATATTCAAGTGCCTGCATTAATCTAAAGGTAATCTGATCAACTCACAATAAAAGAATGACAGCTCTCTTGAATATGACACTATATTCTGCTGTATTGGATTTTTAGGGCTGTATTGGTGGTTTGTTTTTTTAGGCTATATTACGGTTGGCTCATGTTCAGTTTACGATCCACAAAGACATTCAGAACCCTTCTGGGGGGAAAAGGGTATTTGTTGTTTTTTCTATGGTGATCTCTTTTGATTTTTCCCCCTCTTGAAATAGAATACATCGTATTTGTTCCTGTTGAAATTCTGCTCTCTGCTTTCTGCCTATTATTCCAGCTTGTCAAGATCCTCCCGAATCTTTATGCTGTCTTCTAATATATTTATCTTCATCCAGATTTCTTTGTCAACAGCAAATTTAATAAACATATTTCTAATCTCATCCAGGTCATTTATAAATGCATTGACAACACAGCCACTCAACACTTTCTTTCAGCTTGGCATGAAGCCGATGTATACACATTAGGTACAATTTTCAAGCAGCTCTATATCCATCTGATGGTCACATGGTCCAGCATTCTTTTTCCCATCTTTTCAACTAGAATGTCATAGGAGGCTTTGCTGAATGCCTGGCTGAAGTCGAGGTACATTAACTTCACCACATTTTCATGGTCAACAATACTAGTTTATCAGAAAAGGAGGTCACATTGAAGTTTAGCATTTTAATTACTCTGAAGGTGACTGCTTCGTAGTCTGTTCCTGATTTGTGTCTGACACTGACAAGCATCACTATCAAGCTGACTGGCCTATAATTTTGAAGGCAGAAACATTTGCCCTTGTCCAGTTATTTGGCCCTACATCTGTCCTTCATGTCTTTTCAGATTACAGAAAAGGATTGTGAGGGGACATCAGCAACTCCTTCAAGAGTCTCAGATGGAATTGTTCTTCTTTGGAGATGCAAAGTCATTGTTAGCTAAATGCTTCCCTATTTCCCTTTTTACTTTGTTTAAATTGTTTTTTGTCAACAATTCTGCTTAGTTCTATTTGGGGAGAATTCTAAAAACAAAATAGGAGTTAAGGATTTCTACCTCCATCACTTGTGACTCTCCTCCCTAATCTCCTTAGCAGTGGGCCCACTCATTGTTCTTTCTTCATTTTACTTCTGATGTGGCCAAAAATATAGTTTATTATTGTTTTTGGTTTACTTGTGAGACTAAGATCTTTTTGTGCTTTACCATTTCTAAATTTCTTCCTGCAAGTATCAACTATTTATTGATAGATCTTTTTGTTGATTATTTCTGATAGATGTCCATTTTAACAGTTACCTCAAGCAAAGCCTCTCTGTCAACAATGGCTTCTTAGACTATCTTCCCCATGAGCACTTGACCCTCATTATGACCTGCTGATTTCAATACATAGTAGCTCACCTTTTTCTGAACAGTTGGGAATTAGCTGTGCTGAAATCTATTGTGCATGTTCAACTTTGCTACAATTTCTCATTCTGTAGTACTTTGAGCCCCAGATGACACATTACTTCCTCAAAAGTTCCCGCTGCAATTTCTTCTTCAACTAGCTCTTCCCTATTGCTTAGGATCAGATCTATGAAAGCTGATTTCCTATGTTCTTCTTTAACCTTTATGAAAACAAAAAAGCAAAACCACTAAGGAATTTGGGGGACTTGTAATCTTGACCATTGTGGTTTCTCAATAGATGTATTGGAAATTATTATGATTATTACAACTACGCATATCTTCCATGAAAATTATCTGACCCAGAAGGGCATTATCTAAACTGTCTGTCAGGCCTGGCATTGGACTTAGCAGTAATGTCATTGTTATTTTCTCTCCTTGTATTTTTAGCTAAATGCTCTCAAATTTCAAATTTATGTTTATATGTTTATATTCACAAACAATGCCATTATGTCACTATTTCTATTGAATAATTTCTACATTTAAATCTCTGTATTTTGCTGATATGTAGTATATTTATCCCACTAAGTTAAATCTTGCATGCTAAATTTGCTTGCGGACCTGCATTAAAACACCTATTTCTTCCTGTTTCTTTACCATACTTGAAGCGTTTCTATAGAGATACTAGGAAACGTGAGCCAGTAATTTGATCTATTCATTACTATATTTTCATACTCCTTATTGGGCATCTTCACATTCTGTACATCATCCTTTGTCTGATACTCAGTAGGAGCATCGTGTTATTATCTTGGCTGTCTTTTAGTCTCCAATAGGATTCAGGATTTAGCCTTCTAGATCAGATTTACAGGCCACTTTTCAGTTACAAAGGAGACTTATCCACCTAATTCTATTGAGGATTGACCAAGTCCTACAGGGTAGATTGAATTCTTTTCAGTTCAGCTATAAAGCTGGGTATGTTGTGGTACTCTGGAAGAGCAGCAGAAGATCATTCTTCCATCCAGGCCTGAAGCAGATTGAAGTTGTTACCCAGCAAGTTACTGGCTATCCTAATAGATGGATGTCTGGAGTGATGCCTGTTGTTTATAGCATCTGTAATATCTGCATTGATTGACAGGTATTACTTATTATTTTCTTATACTCTCACAATATAGTGTTTTCACTTTATAGATGTGGTAGAGCATGGGTGTCAAACTGACAACCTGTGGGCTGGATGCATCATGTGCAGGCCATGCCCACCCCATCTCCACAAAGAGAAAAAACATCACAATATGTTACATGATGGCAACATGATACTGTGAGTTTTGACACCCATGTGGTAGAGGAATATGCCTTAAACTGATAACTAGATTACAATGAGTGTCTCTGCATTTGCAATTTGACTTTTGCTTGTATAAGGGGGTGAGAGACAGGTACCTTGGTCCATATATCAAACGAATGACCCACTGGGATCCCCATACCAAAACAACTTATTTATGTGTGGCCAGAACCTGAAAATAACATTTAATGCAGCACAAAATGGTTCGCTTGAGATCAGCATATGTGGGACTGATTGGGGTAGATTGTAAGGGTGACACCGAAATACAATTTTATGTCATTTTTTCTATTTTATATATTTATGTATTAAATTATATTATATCTTATCCTATAACTATTGTATTTTACCCTACTCTTATTTTAAATTGTTTGTATAAGATTTTATTGGCGATATGTGTTTGCACCTTGTGCTTTGATATGGTCTATAGGCTAATCAAAACTATCATTTTAAACTGTATTTTATCCAATTCCATTTTAAATTGTTTTTATAAGATTTTAGTAATAATTTGTGTCTGGAATTCTGCATGTTGATATGGCCCAAGGGCTAATCAATTAAAAAAAAAACTAGAGTACATCTTATTATGCCAAATATCATGCATATAGTGTGTTTCAGATGTGTGTTGATCAGTCTGGTGTGGTTACTATTTATCCAGACCATGGAACAATATTCTGCTATTGAAAAGATGAGACCAAGAGCTGAAGATCACAAGGTAGAAGCTGAGGAACTCCAGGTATAACCACACAATTTTTGCAGGATGTTATTCCTTGGTCTCTGCAGACTTTTTGAGATGTTCTCTGAAGGACAATGTTCTATTGAGAGTAACCCCAGATGTTTCAAGTATTTGTTATGAGCAAAAAAAAAATATATATATTCTCAAGCAATACATTTACTTCACAGTGGGTTATCTTGTAGCTGAGGTGAAAGCCTATTACCTCTTACTTGGGTTTGGTAAGGCCTTAAATATAGAAATAGAAATATATCAGTCATTATACCTCAGCACAATCTACCCCATAGGATTGTTGTGAGAAAAATGGGGTGGGTGGATGAGGTGCTGCTTTGAAGAAAAGGCAAAATATTCAAAAACTTAGACAGAATTGGCAATCACAATGTACACAATGTACACAGATCGTCAACAAGCAAGAAACTGGTTTCCTTCCCTAATGCAACTTTAGATGTATAATTGATAATGTGTGCATTTTTAAAATTTTGTTTTTCACCTCAGTAGCTCTATTCCAATAAAAATGTCAGGTGAGAAGTAATCCTTAGATCTCCTCATGAAGGCTTACAGGGAATCTATTGCTGTTACACTGATCCATGCATTGTTTCAAGAAGCTTCCTTTTCATTTAATGATTGCTTTGTCTTACACCACTCAACTTTAATGTCTCTCCAAAAGATCCGTGAAGTCTCACACTCCTCTTTTGAAAACCAAACAGAAAGAGAAAATATTTGAGTTTGCACGCCACAGCTGCAGGCAGTGAATTATCACACTAGGGAAGAGTGGAAATGCCACCCACATAATCCAACAGGAGGTCTGATTCATTTTGTGTCTGAAGCGATTACAGCAGTTCTACAAATCTAAAATGTCTTTCCTCTGCAATTTTTCCAAGGTAAAAAAAAAAAGAAAGAAAGAAAGAAAGAAGTCAGGCAGATCATTTTTTACTACTTTTAACAAAACTTTCTCTTTCAAGCCAACCCCCATACAACATTCATTAGTTTCTTACTCAATTCCAAGTGCTGATGTGACAGGATATATGGCATGAAAATAAATGTGGAACGCATACAAAACAGGAGATATACATGATTTTTATAATAATGTGCATCTCAGCCACAATAGCAATAAATAATTTTGGTCCATTTTTTTTTGTTTAACTTCCCACTTGCTTTACAGTATCTTCATAATATGCATTATATTGTTCTGACATGTTATTCTGAAATTGGATTTCAATAATTTTCCACAGTATTGCTAATTCAAGCTCTGTTTATACATTGTGAAAGAAAGGAGGGGAACAACCCAATTTCTAGCTATTATGAATTTGTTGAATAGCTTTATTTTGAAATAACTCAATTTTTTTGCACAAGATTTTGTGGCTTTATAGATAATTACAAAACAAAAACAAAACATGAATTATTCTAGATATTATAATGTACATGGAAAGGTGTGTGGGAATCTAATTTCAATAGCAAATTAACACAATGGAATGTAGAACATACTGAGTCCCAACTCCCACAAAATATTTTGTTTTGTTTTTGCTCTTCTGAGAAGCTGGTAGCAGAAAAATATTCCCCTTGTTGAAAACATTATTTTGGAGAAAAGAATTGGTAAGGAGAATGGAGGGAGCTAATTGGGAATTTTCACCTAAGAGAACAACTTCATAGCATTCTGTTACTCAAATTAAAAATGACCAAATAAACCCTGTGATGCTTATTTCATAGTTGCCTAAGAATTGAGCTGCCCTTTTAATGACTTTTTTGTCATCTGAGCTGAACTCCAAAATTTAATTTTAATTTCTTTGTGGAGTATCTAGTATATAACATATATTTAAGTATAAGAACACTTTTGGCATTTACTCTTTATTTTATGCAAATTTAAATAGCATTTTAACATTTTGTCTAATATCTAAAACCACATTATTACTTTGTATATGTATTCTATAATTACACTACTTTCTTGCTTCTTTTTTGTATTGAAAATAGCTAAGTGGAGTTTATGTATTTGAATGTTAATGTTTACATTTTTTAAAATCCTAGACTTCTTACATTCAATATGGCAGATACATTGTTTATCTTTATATTTACAGCTATCCTTGAAGTAACTTATATCAAAACAGCACACATTAAAAATAGCTTAATTTGTATCTGTGTGTGTGTGTGTTCATTACATACACATCAGTGGGAGTTCAGCTTGACCTCTACTAAGTATGTCATGAAACTTTAAGAATTGAAGAATGTCTGACTTTTGATATTCCACCAAACTTTGGAAATATCTGAACCTTTTCAAAAAGGAAGAAAAATCTGTATATGCTGGACACCAGAGTTATTTACTGTAGCTCCCTCTGAGAATGGAGGAACAATCAGATTTTCAAAGTTTATTATCTTCTTTATCCCCAAAGAAGATGACTCTGAAATAAAGATAATCTTAATTTAGCAGAGAATAGTAAATTTAGCAGAAATAAAAGGGATAGGAAGAAAAAAAAATATCTCAGAACTTTTATTCTTTCCTTATCGGTATCTTTGTTTCAGGACTCCAGATAATAATAATGCTTTTTAGAATGTAATTTGCATTCCTAGTAGAATACAAATAATTGAAAGTCAGCTAGTTAGATTTTTTTTTAAAAAAACCTATATTTTTAAAAGCCTCACCCTCAGAATTCAGGGCCTATGTATGTGTCATTGTGGGGAACTGGTTTTTCTCTCTTAATCACAGCCCCTTCCCTACTGTGTCAAGTACACACATATTTGTATGTGTGTGTGTTTTTCCTTCCTTCTTGCTGCCTCTCTTATCATCTCTCTATCAAGGCAGGGAGAAGGGTACTTTAGCATTCAAATTCACCATGATCCCACCGGCCAAATCCAGCGCCGTTGCCTACTCTCCTACATTAGCTTTTATATATAGCATGAAAACTCTCCACATGCTCTCCTCAGGACACATATATTAGCAAAAGCATTCAGCTTACCTGTTAAGGTCACTTGAGCTATACTTGGGGGCTGATATGCATAAGAGTCAGCTCCTTGTGCCCCCTTTTTTAAACCAAACCCTGCATCTATCAAACTTCATCTATATGTTAATATTTATGATAATTATTGTATTCCTTTTAGGATCATAACCCTTGAACAGGCTGACTCCTCTGCTCCTGAAGTCTGGCTAACAGGCTATGGAAACCAGAGAGAAAGTCTACCACACAGGGAAATAACTGCTCTAAGAGCTTTTGCAATGTTCGCGTTGCTAAGGAAACCACTTCTTTGTCTGTACGTGTTTAGAATGACTGCCTCATTAAGGCCCTTACTTTCAGCACTTCTTCCTAAGAAAATGGAAGAAAAACTACAAATAGGTTGGCCAAAAATGAGAATATCTGGAAGGAGCAAAGCATAAATGTCATTTTCTCTATTCTTGCTGTTGGTGATATTTAGATTTTGTGTAAGCTTCCAGACATGTAGAGAATCTTTGTTTGGAAATGAGTGATTGAAGATGTATAAATCATCCTTTCCTTCCTGGTTGTGATTCAGTGAGTTTACAAAATGCAGCCACAAATGTGCTCATGTGTGCACTGTCTCCTTCTTTATATGTGTAAAAGCAACTAGTCCAGTAATATGACCACTGCCTTGCAAACAATATACATGCCTATTTCTTGTTGGAAGAATGTGTGCATACATAAGAGTCCCCTATCAGCATAAAAATCTGACATTTAAAAAATATTTTGGACCTAGAAATGCAGGAAAATCTTATGTCACAATGACATTTATTGTTATTATGGAAAAGCATTGAAATACTTACCCCCCTAGATAGATAGATAGATAGATAGATAGATAGATAGATAGATAGATAGATAGATAGATACATAACCTTGCAATTTAATGTCAAAGCAAATTGGTGAAGATTGGCTAAACTAAGTTGCATTTCAAGGTATTATCCATTAGCAATAATGCTGTAAACCCAAAGTCTTCTGGGAGCTCATCTTCCCACCTAAATTGATAAGAAAATCCTTTGAAAATGGGGGCAGAGCTTAACTTTAACCTTGAGCTTATAAATATCAGCATGGTGACAAGACTGCAAGTCACAGCCTTTCATTATCAGTTGCTGAAGGACAAAAAGAAATAAAGTAGCATAAAAAGGAAAATGGGAGGGAGGGAGGGAGGGAGGGAGGAAAGGAAGGAAGGAAGGAAGGAAGGAAGGAAGGAAGGAAGGAAGGAAGGAAGGAAGGAAGGAAGGAAGGATTTTAAAACTGCAGGTTTACATACACATTTTGCAACCATCAAAAGTCAATGTGTTCTTCTTGAACTAGCATGCAGTTATCCATTACGGAGGAATGGGATTACATTATTTTCTAGAATCTGCATGTGTCAAAGGTCCAGTTGATCAAATGTTTAAAGGGTTAAAATGATGCAGACCTTCAAATATCAATAACATATAGAGAAGACAAATTTGCTTCAGAGGATTTCAAATAGCTCTAGCTGGTTTGTCACTTCAAGAAATGAGTTCAGAGGTGTAGTTTGCTTGCAAATGAAGCACTTTGACAAAATGTTCCTATAATCCCATAAAATAAAATATTGATACAGGGTTTAAATAAGATTTTGGTCAATCACTATTGTACAGCCTATGAAACATCTTGAGGTCATGGCGCATTTTAAACTTTTTGAGCAGTATGAGAAAAAGTTTTCTGTTGGAATGAAAGTGGTTAGGGTTAGCGCGTACTTTGATAGTAATAAGTGGGAGAACCAGTCATACGTCACTTGTTCAGTAACTTTGTAATTTTGAATAGTTGCTAATTGAATGGTTGAAAGTTGAGGACTACATGTAGAAACTAACATAAATTATGTTATGTTATGTTAATTTTATTTATATACCGCCCTTCTCCCGAAGGACTCAGGGAGGTGTATAGCCAATTTAAAAACATAAATATACAGACATCATCATTAAAAATAATTAAAATCAATTAAATGGTTTCGGCAAAAATTTAAAACCCCAAGTTAAAACTCCAATTTAAAAACCACTTAAATAGACAGCCCCACCTGTCGGAACAGTAGGGTCTTGAGGGCACAACGAAAAACCCGGAGGTCAGAGATTGTATGTATTTCTGGGGGCAGTTCGTTCCAAAGGGCAGGAGCTCCCACTGAGAAGGCTCTCTTCCTGGGTGTCGCCAGCTGGCATAATTTGGCAGACGGCACCCTGAGGAGTCCCTCTCTGTGGGAGCGAACTGGTTGGTGGGAGGCTATTGGTGGCAGAAGACAGTCCCATAAATACCCTGGTCCTATGCCATGGAGTGCTTTAAAGGTGGTAACCAACACCTTGAATTGCACCCAGAGGACCATCGGGAGCCAGTGCAGCTCACGCAGGAGGGGTGTTAACCACCCGCGCGGCCGCATTCTGGACTTAATTAAGTCACTTAATTTAAAAAATAGAGTTAATTCCACAAAAAGGGGTAGACCCTATTATAGCTATAAAAATAGATATTGTGGTAGTTTTTATACAAAAAAGGGGAAGCCTGTCACAATGAACAGGAATGCTGGCATGTTTGATGAACAATTTATATTATCAAAAGACACAGATATTTCTAGAGCCACTGGAAACAATATTGAGGATAATTAGCAAGGTCTATCTCTTTTATTAAAAAAATAGTGAATGTACTAAAAATTATAATTCAAAAGATAAAACAATAATGCAAACTAAAACAAGAAAAAAGAAGGTGCAGCAACGTATCTGGATCTGTTCCAGTCGGGCTTCAGGCCTGGGTACAGCACGGAAACAGCATTGGTCACGTTGGTTGATGATCTCTGGAGGGCTCGGGACAGGGGCTGCTCCTCTGTCCTGGTCCTATTAGACCTCTCAGCAGCTTTTGATACCATCGACCATGGTATCATGCTGCACCGGTTGGAAGAGTTATGGGTGGGGGGCACTGTATTACGGTGGTTCTCCTCCTTTCTCTCCGACTGGTTGCAGTCTGTGTTGGCAGGGGGGCATATCCCATTCTTGTTTTTTTATTGAAAAAGTTTTACAAATACATTTTCTTCCCAATTTCACCCCACCTCCCCCCTAACCCTCCCTAACCCCCCCTAACCCTCCCTAACCCCCCTAACCCTCCCCTCTCCCCCGGACTTCCACAGAGTATAATCCAAATCAAAGATATATTTTAAAAAACTTGAACCCCTCCACCCACTATATATTCTTCACATTTTCACAATCCAATTATTCTATCACTATATAATACATTCAATTAAAAGCTATCTGATATTTCCTAGTTTGATATTTATTCTGCACATAATCTATCCACTTTTTCCACTCCCATACATAAGTCTCTTGTGTCCGATCTTTTAAATATGCTGAAATCTTCACCATCTCTGCAAAACCAGCCACCTTCAAAATCCATTCTTCAATAATGGGCATAGCATCATTTTCCAATATTGACCTATCAGTAATCTCGCTGCTGTTATCATATACAATATCAACTTTACTTCACCCAATGTGAAACCCTTAACTATACCCAATAAAAACAATTGTGGAGAAAACTGAATCTTTTTCTTCAGAACATTTTGCATAACCCACCAAATTTTTATCCGAAAAGCCTTCACTTTCTTACAAGTCCACCACATATGATAATATGTGGCATCTAGACAATCACATCTCCAGCATTTTGGTTGAACATTAGGGTACATACACGACAATTTCTTAGGATCTAAATGTCATCTATAAAACATTTTATAAAAATTTTCCCTCAAATTCTGCGACTGTGTAAATTTAACATTCTGAACCCATATTTTTTCCCATGTTTCCAACATCACTGGTTCTGCAAAATTTTGTGCCCACTTTATCATACAATCTTTAACCAATTCAGTTTCTGAATCCCTTTCTAACAAAACATTATAAACCCTTTTAATATACATTGGACCTTTCTCTTTTATATGTCTAACCAATTCTTCTTCATGCATCATTATACCAGTTTTTTGGTCCTCTTTCCATCTCAATTGAAGTTGATTATACTGCAACCAAGTTAAATTAATCCCTTCTTCCAACAGCGTTTCTAATGTCTTCAGTTGCCATCTGCCCGCATCTATAAAAAGAACTTCTTTGTATAAAACCCCCCCGAGTGACATTATATTTGTATTCCACATGATATGACCAAGATTCAGCCATAACAGTATTTTATAATCCCATTTGAATTGGTACTTCCTCCAGACTCTCATCAAAGAATTTCTAAGTATGTGGCTTTTAAATACTTTATCCACTTTGTTCTCATAAAATAAGTATGCATGCCAACCAAATTCAAGATCATAACTTTCTATATTCAATATTCCAGTCTTTTTTCTTCCAAACCAATCACTTGCTTGTGTCAAAGCTGCTGCTTCATAGTATAATTGTAGGTTTGGAAGTTTAAGGCCTCCCCTTTCTGGAACATCTTGCATAATTTTCAACTTAACTCTCGGTTTTTTCTCATTCCATACAAACTTATTCACTCCACTTTGCCATTCTCTTAGTTTTTTATCACTTTTAAGCACCGGAATCATTTGAAACAAAAAAAGAAATCTTGGCAAAACATTCATCTTAACTGCTGCTATTCTTCCAAGTAGAGACAGCTGCAGTTTTTTCCAAATTTCCATGTCTTTCTGTACCTCTCGCCACAACACCTCATAATTATTTTGAAACAATTTCATATTTGATTCTGCAACGTGAACTCCTAGATATTTAACCTTTGGTATTATCTCAAAACCTGCCTTGCTTTCAAGTTCCTGTTTTCGATCTTGTGTCATATTTTTGACTATCATCTTAGTTTTTCTCTGATTCAATCTAAATCCTGATACCATACCATATTGTTCTATAATGTCTTTCATCTGGATTATTGATTCCATCAGATGTGTTAGGGTAACAACCAGATCATGTGCAAATGCCCTTATTCTGTAATCCTCTTGATTTATCACTATTCCCTTCAAGGTACTCGAGTCCCGTATTGTGTTCAGCAAGACTTCTAATGTTAAAATAAATAGCAATGGGGATAGCGGACAACCTTGTCTTGTTCCTTTTTCAATACTAAAATTTGTTGTCAAACTTCCATTAATAATAATTTGTGCCATTTGTTCTTGATAAATTGCTGAGACTGCCTGTAGAAATTGGTCCCCAAAATCCATCTTTCTTAAAGTCTTTAATAGAAAGTTCCAATCCACTCTATCAAAGGCCTTCTCCACATCCAGGAAAACCAGCACTGCAGGGATCTGTTTATTCTTCTCAAGATATTCCAATAAATCTATAATTTGCCTTACATTATCCTTCATGTATCTGCCTTCTATAAATCCCGCTTGATCACAATGAATCACCTCTTGAATAACTGGCATCAACCTGTTGGCTAATACTTTTGCAAAAATTTTATAATCATTGTTCAGAAGAGATATTGGTCTAAAGTTCTCAGGTTTTTTAGGACCTACTTGCTCTTTCAGTATCAGTGAAATATAAGCTGTTTTCCATGATGGGGGTATTTTACCCCCTTGTTGTATACTACAGAATAGATCTTTAAGATGTTCAATCATTTCTGCTTGTAAAGTTTTATAATACACTGCAGTTAAACCATCCGTCCCTGGTGCTTTAGCTATTTTCAATTGTTTAATTGCGGCAATAATCTCCTCAACTGTTATAGGATGATCCATTCTCTCCTGTTGTTGACTAGAAATTTTTGTAACTCTTCTTTTTTCTAAATATTTCTCTATATTTCCATTCTGTATATCATCTTTGGCATATAATTTAGTGTAATAATCTAAAAAAGTTTCTTTAATTAATTTTTGTTGAAAAACTTCCTTCCCTCCACTGTCAACACTATCAATGATCCGTGCACTCTGCTTCTTCCTTAGTGTATAAGCCAACCATCTGCCCGGTTTATTAGCATTGCAAAATGTATTATGTTTTGCAAATTGTAAATTTGTTGCTGTTTGTTCCGCCATAAGCATTTGAAATTGGTCTTTCAAAAGTTTTATAGCTCCTCGTATTCTTTCATCTGTTGGATTTTTTATAAGTAACTGTTCTTTGTTCTTTATTTCCGCTTCCATTTCAGCTCTTTTCTTTTGTCAGTTTATTTTATGTTTAGAGTTCATAGGAATAAGTACCCCTCTCATATATGCCTTACTCGCATCCCACACAATTTCAATAGGGGTACCCTTATTCAAATTCATTTCAAAAAATTCTTTCATCTGCTTTTTAAGTTCTATTATATTCTTTTCATATCTAAACAAATTTTCATTTACTCTCCATGATCTTCTCTCACTCTTTCCCATCTCAATTTCTATCCATACCAGGCTATGGTCAGTTAAAGTCCTTGGAAAAATCTTTGTTCTTTTCGTTTTTACAAGTAGATCAGATGATAATAAAATAAAGTCAATCTAGAAAAGGATCTATGTCTGTCTGAAAAGAAAGTAAAGTCCAAATCTTTTGGGTTATGTATTCTCCAAATATCTTTTAATTCCAAATCTTCTTTCATATCAAAAAAAGTCTGTGGTAATCTAATCCTTGACTTTGCCAAGCTCTTTTTGTCTAGTTTAGAATCAATTACTCCATTCCAATCTCCCATAATTAGAATAGATCTATAGTCCCATTACAATATTTTAGAATGCAAAATTTTGTAAAAATTTTCTTGTTGTTGATTAGGAGCATAAATTCCAATCACCAAAACTGGACCATTTGCTGTGTAGAGTTCGATTGCTATAAACCTACCACAGTCATCTGCTTCTATAAGTTTAGCTGATAGTCTTTTGTTTATATAAATCACTACACCATTCTTTTTTTCCAGGTTCGAAGTTATAAAATGTGCTCCTAATCTTGAGTTTATTAAGTATTTTTGATCTTGTACTCTAATATGAGTTTCTTGTAAACAAATTATATCATTATTAAATTGTCTCAAGTAGTTAACTATTTTCTTCCTTTTCTGCAATGAGTTTAATCCATTCACATTCCAAGATAAAAATTTAATCGTCCTATACACTTTCTTGAAGCGACAAGATTTTCCGAGTCGGTAGTCTTTGGCTTTGCTCCTCCCATGGCTCCAGATTCTTGTATATTGCCCTTAACTCCTTTTTTGTATTGCTGTGGTTTGGGCCTTTCCTGTTGTTGTTTTTCTTTGATTTGCTTAGAAACTGCTCGAGTTATGCGCTGATCTTTAGCTTCACACATCCGAGCTAGATCCAAAGCCACTTCTCTTGTAGTCTTGGGTGGTACATTTACAATTTCCGAAGGAAAATCTAGCAGGGGCGCATCCAGAAATCCTCCTGTAGCTCCCTGCATTTCCATTGCCTCCAATTCCAGCTGCTTAGACTGCTCTTCCATCTTTTGCTGAGATTGCTTCTCCTTATCACACTCCTTTGTCTCCAACACAGAAGATGTACGTGGAGATGGTGAACTTGCTTTTAAAAAGTTTGAATAGAATTCTTCCGCCTTCTCAACAGTATTTAGTCGATATCTTTCTCCTTTATATCTCAAAATTATACCAGTTGGAGCATCCCATCTAAATGGAATTTGTTGTTTTTTTAGTTCATTCACTAAAAATCCAAAGTCCTTTCTATCTTTCAGCATCTTAGGTGGTAGCTCTTTATAGATTCCAATCTCCTTTCCATCCACTTGCACAGCAGAGACAAAAGACTTTTGCAAGATATCATTTCGCATTTGTCTGTCTGTAAAATATATCACCACATCTCTAGGCAATTGTCTTTGTCTGGCCACCCAAGAATTCACTCTGTACACTTTGTCCATTTTACAAAAAAATCTCTTCAGGACTAATCTTTAACATCACAGCTAATGCATCAGTGCAAACCTTTCTTAGGTCTTGCCTATCATTCTCTTTTATACCTCTCAGCCTTATGGCAAATTCCATAGACCTGAACTGCATCATTGTAATCTCATTTTCAAGTCTCTGCATTTTATTGACAGCATCAAAGATTTTACAATCTGTCTCCTTCTTTTTATCATCCATTTCTAATCTGAATTCCTCCACTTTTTTAATCAATTTTAATAATTGCATCTGACAATCCGGTCACAACTGTCATTAATTTTTTAGTCACCTTTTCATATTTTTCTTGCACCACCTCTTTAATTTCTTTAATCTCCTGCTTAATTTCCTGTTGTGACTTCTTAAACTTCTCATCCAAATTTTCATCTTGTTTCATCAAAGCCTGGGCAATAAACTCTTTCAAACTTTCAAGATCAATCTCTTTTCGCTGGCTCTGCTGGGTAGAAGGCTGTTGTTGTGGCTTATGGGTGGGAGAGCCCCCCTCTGCCTCCGTGTCTTGCTTTGTCTGTTTAGAAGCCATTCTGCCACGTAGCCTAACTTTTTCAAAAAGGGAGGTTTTTCTTTCCCTTCTTCCTCCACAAAGTCCTCTAAAGAATTCCCCCAGGTTTGATCAGGTTAAAAATAAAATTAAGTCAAAATCAAGCTTGCTTATTGTAATCTTTTTGTTAAGCAATTGCTTATTGCTTAACGCATTGTAAGCCGCCCCGAGTCTCCGGAGAAGGGCGGCATATAAATCAAATTAAAAAAAAAATCTTTTAGTCCTTTCTCTTCAGTTGTTACAAGCAGTGAGACTTTGTAGTGTATTAAAGTAACTAGGCAAATCCACTTTCACTTTCAGCATTCCTCTGCACTGAAGCCAGGTGCCATTTTCAGGAAACTTTCACTCTCCCACTTAGACTTAATCACAGGGCTAGCACAGCACAGCAAAAAAAATACTTGCGGTTTTGAGGTTCAAGTCGATTTCACCCTGTTCAATTTGGAGATTTATTTTACTTTCGCTTGTTTGGATGGTCACGCCGTCTTGTTCTATGAAGTAGAAGCGTCCCCAAGGTCTGGAGCTTCAGCGGGCTGGAGAGGGAGCCGCGCCTGTTTCCTCCCCCAGAAGCAAAAAAAGCAGTCTGTGGGTTCACAGGGGCTCAACCAGATGCTGCCGGCTCTGCACACAATTCCCTTCGGATTTGGAGCTTTTCGAGCCGCTTCTCCTTTCTTGAAGCAGCTCTTTACGGACAGCGGGGCTGGCGGTCTAAAAAAAGACTGGCGGTGGCAAAGACCAAACCGGAAGTCCACCATATCCCATTCTTAACTCTAAACAAATCCTTAAGGCCTTCTGAGTTAACAGAATGCAAAAACTATTAGGTGTTTGTTGGCATCTTTCATGACATGTGCTATAGCTGTACTAGTATCAAAAGATTAGCTATTTCCCGCTCTCTCTCTCTGAACCACCTATCTTTTCCATTCTTTCCCTGCCCTCTCCAAAGTACCATAAAGTTCTTGTTCTGGTTTGAGATCAGATGCAATGAGCTGGGCTTCCTGAACTTGCGCCAAATCATCCTCGTTGGAGGCCCCCCCAAGGGACTAAAGTCACCCTGTAGGGAAGACAAAGAAAGGAGGGGCACCCTGCAGGTTATGGAGAGTGGCGACTCTCCAGCTGGACCCAGGGATTCCCTCCCATCCAATGATGATGAGGAGAGGTAGCCATTATGGCTGCCATGAAGCTGGGGCAGTCAAAGAAACAAAGAATGTGCTGGAACGGTGTAGATGAACAATGATTGGAACTGGGTGAGGTTAGACTTTAACCCCAAAGAAAATAAACCCTGGAAAAGAGACTCTTTGAAATGCTTGTCAAAATGGTGAATAATTACAGAGAGAAAAATTATAGACCCAAAAGAAAAGGAACTAAAGGGAGAGTGCAAAATCTTTAAAAAGTAGAAAGATTGGATGTTTAAACTTTATTGGCAATATTTTGGTAAGGCATTTTGAAATGCTGGAATTATTTGTCTGAATATTGACTATTTGAAAAAAAGAAACTGAAATAAATATTTGTCAGATTCTGTGCAATGTTGAAATTTAACCTGTAGGCACCATCTGCTGGTGAATGGAATATATACTAAACTCCTACAACCTTAGGAAGTACTGATAAGACAAAGGAAAAAAAGTGGAAATAAATAACACCTGGAGGACTGCTGTGATATCTAATGTTCTATATCTGTCTATTTCATGGTTACTGGAGGTTTCACTGTGAGATTATGGAAGACATCTAAAGAAAGTGACTTTAAATGCCAGCATCTATGACTGAACTTACAGAGTGGACTTAAGGAGACATTTAGAAATCTTCCTGGATAAATGGAACCAATTGACTAACTGTGGGACACAAAGAACTATAATTATTGCATTCCCCTGATGGGCAACGCTAGGATTGAGCAAATAGTTTCTAAGATGGCTTCCTGGGGTCATAGACAATTGAGACTTTGGGGCGGTGACAGACTACTGAAAGGGTATTGAGCAATATTTGGACCTATCAAAATAAGACAAGATGTTGCATTGGGGGAGATGAGTGGATTTCAAAAAGAAATCATGTTGATACTCCAAAATACTTGTGATATGTTGATAAAGAATCACAGGGAGATAAAAGACCTAATGCATGTCATTGTGGGAAATCAGAAAATGTTCAACAAGGGAAAATGAATAAAGATAATAAAACACAGGAAATAGAGGAGATAATAAAAAGACCAGAGGAAAAGACAGAACAGGTAAATCAACAAATAAAACAAGAGAAGAAGGAGAAGATAATAAAGACTTATGAAACAAATAAGGGACAATATATATTAAGAGATTAAAAAAATGGGATTGGATAAAAAGAAAGATATTTTTGAAGAGAAGATAGGGGCTTAGGCATACCGGAGGTATGGCAGCAAAAAATAGTAGAGTAAAGAGAAGAAGGAGAAGATAATAAAGACTTATGAAACAAATAAGGGACAATATATATTAAGAGATTAAAAAAATGGGATTGGATAAAAAGAAAGATATTTTTGAAGAGAAGATAGGGGCTTAGGCATACCGGAGGTATGGCAGCAAAAAATAGTAGAGATGGAAGAAATATTTGGGTTAAATAGGAAAGAACTAGACAGAGACAAAGACCCAAGGGAGGAGTTTGGGAGGCAAGTCAAAAAACATATAAAAATTGAAATAGTAAAGTGGGCAAGAGATGATGGTTAGAAAGCGAATGCTGTTTAATACAAGATTGGCTTTATTAGCTAGAATAGAGGCAGAAACAAGATCAAGGGGAAATATTATTATACATATTTTATATAATATACTAAAAGTAATACCTAGATGTAAAGATTAGATGTTGAAAGATGGTATCACCTTGTACATTTAAATAATATTGTGATTATTATTAGAATGGTGCACAAAAACACTGAACAACTAAACAATGAAGGAACACACTCTAATACAAATATGTATAATAACACAATTACATAAGTATGATTAATGTAACAAATATTATTAATATTACTATTATTATTTGTATTTAAATGAATGATGCTCAGATGCCTCACTGTTCATATGATATTAATGTATATCTACTACTACTACTAATAATAATAATAATAATAATAATAATAATAATAATAATAACCACCGACAATCCAAACTGCTGACTTTGCAACAAAGTTGAAACTGTTTCACATTTAATATGTGAATGCAGCAAAATCGTACAAACTGATTACAAAGCTAGACACGACCGAGTTGCTAAATTAATCCACTCGTCATTATGTAAAAAATACGACTTACCTGTATCCAAAAAGTCATGGGAACATAAAGTTATAGAAAATGAAAAGGTGAAGATCATGTGGGACTTTTGAATACAGATGGATCGTCACTTGGAACACAACACGCCAGATATCACAGTTGTCGAAACCCGAAACGTAAATTTATTGACATCATGGTACCTGGAAATGCCAGAGTCAAAGAAAAAGAACTGGAAAAAAAAATCATGAAATATCGCTACCTCGCCATCGAAACTACACGGCTATGGATGAAACATGTAACAGTGATACCCATTGTCATTGGCGCACTTGGTACCATGTCCAAGAATTTTATAAGATACATCAACAAATTGCAGCTTCCTGCAATAAAACCAGTGGAACTGCAAAAAACTGCACTACTTGGAGAACTGCGCTCTTAAAATGGTACTTGGTTGATACCTAGAACACTGGCAGCAACCCATATCAACCATTAGCACCAGTCAATGGTATTTGTGATGCAGTTTTGAATGTTCAGGTGACTGAGTTTCATGTTTAATGAATAAAGTAAATAAAAAAAATAAAAGTTCTTAGGGACATTTCCAATTCTTTTTTCATCAATCGATGAATTTTATGCATTCAGATTCTCAAATGTAATAAGCAGTCAGTATTAATAAATAAAGTTAATTAACAAAGGAAACCATTACAAAAAGTCAATGAATCTTACGATTATATTACAGGAACAGAACAGAATAACAGAGTTGGAAGGCACCTTGGAGATCTTCTAGTCCAGTGATGGCTAACCTTTTTGCCGTCGTGTGCCAAAAGTCAGGGGAGCGTGGAGGGAATGTGTCCACACATGCCCACACCCATAATTCAATGCCCCCACACACATGCACACATGACCCCCACATGCTTCCCCCGTTTTTGGCACGCAATGGCACGTTGGGCCCGGTAAGCTCTTTTTTCACACTCCCCAGGCTCCAGAGGCTTTCTTGGAGCCTGGGAAGGGTGAAAACAGCCTTCCCCACCCCCATGGAGGCTCTCCGGAGGCCGGAAACAGTACATTTCCCGACTTCTGATGGACCTGGAAGGCCCGAAAATCAGCTGGCTGACGCACGCATGCGCTTGGAGCTGACCTAAGGCAATGCTCGTGTGCCCACAGATATGGCTCCGCATGCCACCTATGGCAAGCATGCCATAGGTTCGCCATTGTGTTCTAATCCAACTCCCTGCTCAGGCACGAAACCGTATACATTTCAGACAAATTGTTGTCCAATCTCTTCTTATAAACCTCCAGTGTTGGAGAATTCACAGCTTCTGGAAGCAAGTTGTTTCACTGATTAATTGTTCCAACTGTCAGGAAAATTCTGGGTTGGTTCTCTCCTTGATTAGTTTCCATCTATAGCTTCTTGTCCTGCCTTTCGGTACTTTGGAGAATAGCTTGACTTTGTTGGAAGAAAAATCTGGTCCGGTTCCAAGCCAGGAGAAAAACGCTGGAAATAAAATGGAGACTTATTTGAAAGAAGGACTCTGTTTATTGATGATCAGAACCAACAACAGCATGTAGTTCTGGGACAGTTGATAAAATAGGGTTGGAATAGGTGGGATTTTATACATTCTTTGGGGGTTTGTGTTTGAAAAGCTCCAGGGGGTTGCACAATGTGGTGAACTTTGTGTCTTTTGCTATTCTAATGATGGTGGATTAATCCGATTATGTCCTAAAGGTCATGTCCTGTCCTTCTTAATCCCATCAACTGGAGCTGAAGGTGTTTTGTTTGTGAATAGATTGGCCCAGTTTTTCTTAATGGGCACAAAATATCCATCCATCCAGCCTTGGTAGTACAGTGGTTTAATGCACCCTGTAATTAACACAGCTGCCTGCAATTTCTGCAGGTTCGAATCTTACCAGACTCAAGGTTGACTCAGCCTTCCATCCTTTCTAAGATAGGTTAAATGAGGACCCAGTTTGTGGGGGCAATAAGCTGACTTTGTATAAATATACAAAAGTATGAAGGCTATTGCTTAACACATTGTAAGCCGCCCTGAGTCTCCGGAGAAGGGCGGCATATAAATCAAATAAAAATAAAAATAAAAATAAAATAAAATAAATCTCTAAAGACTTCAAGTATCTGCTGGAGGCTGTTGGGGGTGCTTTCTGCCTTTGTTAAGTTTTTTCTCTATTTCTCTTTTGGGGAAATATAATATTCTGCCTCTTTTAATATTCCCCAAAATATTTAATTCTCTGGCGGGGGGGGGGGGGCTTCCTACAACTCCCTCTTTGTGGCAACCCCTGAGATATTGGAACACTGCTATCATGTCATCCCTATCACTATATTTACCATTTTTTCAAAGTAGTTATTTAAAATGCACACTTCTTACTTTTTCTGCTTAAGTTCAAGACAGCTTCGAAATATAAATGATAGAGACACTTTCTGCAGATTGTTGCAGAAATTGTGACAGAGAACAATCATGGCCTGTCCTCTTTCCTTAGATTGTACCTATAATAATTTGTAGCTTTCCAAAAATGTTTAAGAATGAGTGTGTTTCCTTGACCCTTTCTTACTGTGAATAGTTTTCTGTGCTCTCAAGGATTACCAAAAGCAGAATTACCATATTTTTCGGAGTATAAGACACACCTTTTTCCCCTCTAAAAGGAGGTGAAAATTTAGGTGCGTCTTATACACTGAATATAGCCTCGCCCACCCACTGGACCCACCCTTTGGCCTCTGCCTCGCGGCAGTTACCTCCTTGCAATCAAACAGCAAGAAAAAACAGCTCCTTTCAGCTTCAGCACAGCCTAATTAGAACAAGTTGATTGGATTGGCCTCCTGACTCTCAGCTGATTTGCTCTCAGATGTTTTGCGCAGGGTTCTGCTGCTTGCTGCAAAGAGGTAAATTGCTGGACCAGATTTTTTTTCCCTTGTGCTAATCAAGCTATGCTGAAAACGAAAATGAAAGTAAAGCAGGCTGTTTGCTGCAACAAGGCAAAATTGCTCAGAGGCAGAGGCAGAGGGAGATTTCTTTTTCTTCTTTTCCTCACCAAAAAAGGTAGGTGCGTCTTATACTCCAGTGCATCTTATACTCCGAAAAATACAGTATGTTGATTATGAGTATGTATGGGTCAGTTGTTGGTAACCACTTCCTCCCCGCCATGTTTAAAAACAGCTAGTCTAATAAGGAGCAGTAGTTACATTTATCCTTTTTAGTAGATGGTTTAAGTGGGATGTCAACTGCCATATTTTTATATAAAGATCACAGGTATTTTGCAGTTCTAGGCTGTTTGAAATTCAGACACGTATCCCTTGTGTTACATTTTGGTACAAAGCTAGATGAAATGAAGTAATAAGAACATTTTTTTTTACTCTGCATTATAAAATGGGGCTCTTCCTAAGGTGCCTTGCTACTATAGGATAGTCTGACAAGAATGGCTACAGTCTTGTTCTTTTCATCCACTGATTAGGAAGAGACCCGTTAGTGAAGAATATAAAAGGAGCAAAATCTCTTTAAAAATAATAATCATAATAAAGTTTTTCCTTTGAGCAAAGAGTGCACAATTTGAATGAGAGGATTTTTTTTTTCTTTAAAAAAGTGCTTCCTGAATGCAAATGCACAAGCTTGGATGCCCCTGAGAACTGTTAATTAATTATACGATACAGTAAAATTGGATTGCTGTTACTGCATTACTAGCACAGCTTAGGCAACCCAGAAAAAATAATAACGATAACACAGTGTATGCAAAAATATTATTCTGGTTATTTCATTTCTCTTTGAAGCTGTTAAAATCTTTGCATATATTTCATTCTTTATACAGGTACAGGAATTATACCTGAAAGAATTTCCAGAGTTCACCAAACTTCTCTTTCTTCCCACTTTATAAGAAATTCATGTTACTTGATCTGAGAAGTAGATGATTAGTCTCAATGAACATATGAACAACAGATAAAATTTCCTCAATGAAATGTGGCCTTAGTTGAAAATATTCCCTGGTTGTACACTAGTACTATTTTTCCAAATGCAGGAAATGTTCAGGTCCTCTATTTAATTCTAAAGTTAGTACTCTTTGTTGCCATTACACCAGAGGTTACATTCCATCATAGATAGGTAACAATAGAAAAGTAGCTACATATATCATAACTATTTTAAGGAAAATCAGAACCTTTTTCAGGGTATGGACTATTTAATTGAAGATCCAGTTGGGAAGTTCATCCACCCAATAATTTCTATTTCATTCTCAATTTTTTCTTCTACACTATGTGCTGGGTGATGTAGGAAATAACAGGAATCCCGTGTCCACCTTGATTCAGATCCTCTTTTGAAACCCACCTTCTATTGGGAAGTCATAAATTGATGTCTTGTAAATATTATAAAATATGAGAAAGGGTAAGGAAATACTCAAAACATTAAAGTATTTCAAAAGTAGGGATAACTGCCTCATTACTTGTATATGTTGCCCAGAGTCACTTGGTTGAGTTGGGTGCTATGGAAATTGAATGAATGACTGAATGATTGAATTAATTAATTAATATTTCCCATTCTATAGATCATAATCCCCTCTGTAAATGTTAGTGAATTAATTCACTGATAAATTTTGGCTGTATACTTTACTTAACTATAATATAAGGTAAATTTGATTAAAAATATAATTACATGCCAAAATGTGAAGATTTTTATCATTTGCTTTGAGTCAACCTCTTGGGGATATTTTGGCAAATGATACAAAGGGGAAACTGCGGTCCTTGGATAAAGACAAAGGGGGAAAAACCCACTCTTCTGTTGATTTAAAGGAAATGTGTTGAAAACAGGAAACTCCAGAAGAAATACAGGGATTAGAATTGGGACTGGGTTTTAGAGTTTCTATGAGTTGCTCAGAATTGTTAAGGTGGGTAGCCAAACAAATATTTTAAATAATAAATAAATGACTATAGTCCTGGATAAAGAGACTAGAGACTGCATTAAGTAGAATTGAAGAAGGACCAGCAGATTAAAAGAAACATAAGTGGTTTCCTAAAGTCTAGACTGGGAAAGAAGAATATTGTACATCAGTGTTGTAAGATGTATGGACTTCAACTCCCAGATTTTCTCTGATTTATCTGTGTTGAATAAAAAGGTCAAAACTTTAATCATGGGATTGTGATTACCACCTTCACTTTTTTCACACACATCTTCTACCAGTGGCCACCTTGTCTGGGGTAGAGGGTGGGGAGAGAGAAGAGAGATAGGAAGAAAAAGCCTAGCATTTAAACCATAAGATCTATCTATCTATCTATCTATCTATCTATCTATCTATCTATCTATCTATCTATCTATCTATCTATCCTACAGAGCTTGTTTTTCTGTTCCAGTTGCCAGTTAGCAGAATGGATTCATTCTTGCCATTCTTGTACTATCACAAATAATCTATGTTGTCTTTCTGAGCTTCTACTGTAAGCAAGTTCTGAATATGGGTTAGTGCCTGGAGAGTCAAGATTTATTATCATGCCTGGCATGAAGTCTGGCACATTAGAATTTTCTACACATTTATGGCTTCTCTGAGGTACTTCCACCTTGAAAATCAGATCTTTCATACATCAGCCAGTGCTCATTCATCAGGGCTTAATTACTTTCTTGAAAAGATATTTCAGATTTATAATTAAGAACACAAAGTAAAATCTCTCTATGAAAAGTGTATGCATGATAAACTGTAGATATTTCATTTGGCTACATTTTTAAACAAATGGACCTAATCACTCTGCAATTGTGTGATTCCTATTGGACTTGGTGTATATTTATCCCCCAAACTAGGAAAATGTTTGAAATTTGAGCTCAGAATATGCCTTTGAACATAAATGGATTAGAGAAAAATGTGTACAAAAATAATGTAGGAATAAAGGTGCTTATGAGAACACTCTTTCAAGATGCTGCCAAAATTTGATTTCACAAACAAATAACTGAATATATGGGTAAATAACATGGATTGTATAAAGACTCGCATTTAGTAATTTATAGAAGGGAAAAAAATTTTGCAAGCAATTATAAACAAGCTAAATTACAATTTCACTGCAAATGTCTTCATTTTTAATTTTTTTGCCTTTTATCTGCCTGGAATAATATTAGATTTGAAAATGCTGCTATAGATAAATCAATATTCTGAGACTTGAACTGATTTTTTTAAAGCTAGAGCATAAAACTGTACTTTATTCAAATAAGCAGAAAGGATAGTGAGATATTTCAAAATCAGGGATTTTTCTCATCTAAGCGAAGATGAGAAAAATAATAATTAGATTTCGTAGAAAGCAATTCAGTAGTCTTTTGACATGCAGGGTTTTCTCTCCATTTTTTCCCATTTTCTGCCAACTTATCTTTACTTTCTAATACACAAATCTAATATACACAAATTTAATATACACAAATCTAATATAATTTATTTATTGTCAATACAAATTGCAGCATTTTTTAAAGTACATAGGGTTCTCAAACAAATATACATCTTCTAAAAATACAGTTTCCATTAACTATTGTCTTTATAAAATTTTCAGCTAGAATAAATCGTATTTATTTTTAAATGAAATGTAAAATTTTGCTCTTATTAAGCCAAAAACTTGGAAAAAACAAAGTCTTTACAATGCAAAGCTCTTGATATGCACCACACAGAGTCACGTTGCATTTGCCACAACATTTGAAAGAGAATGGTGAAAGGAGGTCAGGGGTGGATTCTATCTAGCTTTGCTACCGGTTCACAACAAAAGCGTGCGGAGAAGCTTCTGCGCATGCGCAGATTGTTCATGATGATGTCTGGGTGGGTGGGTGGAGCCTCCCACCGCTGTTACAGTTTGGTTTGCAAGAACCAGACCAAACCAGGAGCAACCCATTTTTTATTTCAGGAATTCCATCTTCCCTGAAAGAAAAGTTCTTTTGGAGTAACAGATTCTATACCCTAACAAAGATCTGTTGGAGTACCTGATTCTGCACCACAGCATAATGTTTTGGCTGAAGATAACAAAATATCCTGCCTTCCTTGTTCTGCTGCCCACTGGGAACATCTAGAGTCAGAGATGTAGCACTGTACATTCCCAGCATTACGCAGGACATCTGTAACTCAATTCCCTTGCATGCTTCAAATCTAATATGTCCAATTTCTGAAAGATAAGAAACAAGGATGATATGGTTAATCAGTCCCATATTTCTCACTGGAGGTCAGATTCAGGAACATAACATTATACTACGGAAGACAAAGCAATAAGGCAGGGCAAAAATAATAACGATGGTATTAAGAACAATAACCTTGTTATAATTGAAGAATTACAGGGGGAAAAGAAACCAAGAAGAATGATTCTGCCAGTTTTTCCCTGGAGAACCAGAATGTTTGATATTACTCAAAAAGTGGTATAACAAATAGTATCAATGCGTATTGGTTCATAACTCATCACTCATTGTTGTATCATTTTCTGTCCTATCAGCTGAACTTATATATATGACTAATGTGGGATAGTTCATATTCTTAATGCAAATAATAATAAAAAATGTCATTAATCCAGCAGGGAGGGAGTTTGGTTGGGAATCCATAGTTGAATGATTGCTAGCCAAATGCAAAGTTGATCCAACATTTGAACTTGTATTTCCAATTTTAAAATTAGTAATGACTCCATTACTAATTGACCAAACAAGGTAGCTGAGATTATTCCATTTTCTGTGCCTTAATAGTTAACACTGCACATTCACAATAAGTAAGATAGCACTAGTCAGTAGGACTGATTCACACAGCTCAGTCCCCCCAGTACTGATATAACTTCTCAACCATCACAGGGGTATGCCAAAACTAAAGGTTTGTCAAAATGATGTAATATGAAGTAACAGTAACAGTAACAGAGTTGGAAGGGATCTTGGAGGTCATCTAGTCCAACCCCCTGCTCACAAAGGAGATCTATACTAGGAATTCGAACCTGCCGAACTGCAGACCTTTCTGATCGACAAGCTCAGTGTCTTAGCCACTGAGCCACCTAGTTAGGCATAATGAAAGCTCAGTCCATGTGACATCACTGTGTATCAAGATGTAGTTGACACACCTTCAGTCATTTGCTTGTTCCTGTGCCCTACGGATGAATCAGCAATGTCCGCAAAAAAACTAATATGTGCAGTATTATCACCATACAGATACCACCATAAAGTGCTTAACTTCCTGATGTTTGATGCAAATGTAAACACTGCTGTATTTGCATGATTGTAACATAATATAGTTAGTCATTCACCCCCAACTCCTGCTTTGGATACTCATACAGTCAATATGACTTCTATGAATGAAGACAAATATACATGTTCCAGGACAATGTTCCAGGATCCAATCTGGGTTGATCATCGGGACCAGAGGTTTAGTCTTCTGAGCTTTCGGATTTGTGCTGGAGCCCATTCTCAGGGAACTTTTCTATACCAAACATTCTGGCAGAAAGGAGTTCCCTGAGGATGGTTCCAGCATTAGTCAGAAATGTCAAAAGACTAAACCTCTGGTTCCGGTGACCGATCCAGATTGGATCCATGACTTCTATGAATTAAACTATGCTCCTTCATGGAATTACAGTTCTATCTCCTGTCCATTTATTTTTATTGACTCTTTCTATGAGAGCCAATAAAAATATGGGAATATGAGATGATCCTTTAATTACATTCATATACTGTTTTTTTTTGGGGGGGAACCCCTCTCATCTTGGTATCAGATAATACACACCTATATAGTTTGTGTTGTTCTAGGATGGGAAAAAATCAAAGGTGTAAGGGACTTGTTTTGAATTTCATTTACTTCTAATACTAGAGATGCTTTAGGAATTTTGTTCCTGTTGGATTACCCTTGATTTATTTCCAATGTAATGTTCAAAGCTGTGCTGTACATTTTGCTAAAGCTGTATATAGTGTCACATTTTGTAGCATCTCAAAGCTCTAAGGGATCCAGTCTTGATTAGAGTTTTAAGATGGTATGGTGGATGAGATGATGGACTTTCCTGAACTGAACAAACACTTGGTCTTAGCCCACTATAACTCTCACCCTGGTTTTGACCTATAAAGCCCTTCATGGCATGGGCCCGGGATATTTGCAGGACCACCTCCTACCGGCCTCCCACTGCCTAGTGCGCTCACATAGAGCTGCTCTCCTCCGGGTGCCATCGGCCAGACAATGTCGGCTGACGGTGCCCAGGATGAGGGCGTTCTCTGTGGCTGCACCGACCCTCTGGAATGAGTTACCCACCGAGCTCCGGACGGCCCCTGATCTCCGTTCCTTCCGCAAGGACCTGAAGACATGGCTCTTTAAGCAAACTGGCTGAGTCTGTTCTGGGAGTTTTAATTAATTGTGAGTTTTAAACTGAATTTTAATTGTAAATTTTAATCATATTTATTATTGTTGTTTTTATTGTGATTTTATTGCTGTGAGCCACCCTGAGTCCTTTGGGAGAAGGGCGGCATATAAATTTTAATAAACTTAAATTTAAACTTTCAGAAATGTGAAAAGAGATGGCCATATAAGCAACCAGGAGTTTAAGTAGAATGTGGGGGGGAGTCAACATAATGGCTAAAGTAGTGCATGTTTCACATGTGTATCACAAACACCTTCTTGACTTTTTTAAAAAAATCTTGCCCTCCAGATAACTCTGTAAAGAAGGCTATCAATTTAATACATACATAAAGCCCACCACTCAAATCAGATTGAAAGAAAAACATGTTTTTGTCTCTGACATTTTGACAATCTAACAATAATTTGTGTGGTTAATAATGTGATATTAATCATAAATTATTATTGGTAATAAATAAGGAATTATAATATTACTACAGTTACTAATGTGATATTTCTTAGGAGCGATCTGCATAGTTTATGTACTTGTCTAAGTTTTAGAATACTTTCATTAAAAAAAAAAACTATAGTTCTTTTATTCACCAGTTCTTTCCTATGTTCTATGCTTATGCAAGCATCTTTGCATTTATTGCCAATTTCACCAGCCTTATTGATTGCATTTTTCTCACTTCTGTCATCAGTTTTGCTTCATGAGTATTCAACGGTATTTATGACTCATCAGTGGAAGCATAATCATATCCATTCCCTTCCAATGCATTTTTTCTTCACTTAAATACATTTCTTCCATATCCTCTTTGCAACCAAACCATCTAGCAGGAACATTTTACCTGCAGAATATTTTGCAGAAATATGAAATGGCTCTTTATGATAGGCGCTGATTACAAAATTCAACGTAGTAACTGGGTTCAGAGCTTTGGAAATGGCACTATTTTGTGCTATACAAACTACATATTGTATATATCTTGGGAAATGTATGGCTTTTTTTTCCTCAGCAAAAAAATATCCTATACGGTCAGAAAAATGAAGTCCTTAGGCACAGCTTCTTCCATGAATAACTTTTTGAAATGACTATATGATCACAGAAAACTGCCCCAGGATGCCAAAAGATCATTTCAAATATCTTGCTTAACTTCTGAATTTATGGTTCAGCAATTCCCATGCTTCTGCTAAATACGATTGCTTACTGATTTTCTTAAGTTTGCTTCAAATTATCATTTCTTTCAGCATTTTAGTTTATCTGAATTGGTGATGATGGTTTGCATATCATTGTAGCTGTCGGGGTTATGATGCTACAATGGGCTAAATACTATGTGCCAAGACAGTTTAGAAAGCTGGATCTTTCTTTAGGGAAGACCACACTATGTTTTTTTTAATGTTCTTCTTGGTACATCTGCTTAAGGACTGTCATTTTGTTGTTTCAAAATTATTTTACATTCCTGAGATATGAAATATAGCTCCATATATGTCCATTATATCCAAGGAAGGACCAAAGCCATTCCCGAAATACAGCAGAGTTGTTATAGCCGACAGTACTAAGCTAAATAGCCAATGACCTCATTCAGTAGAAGACAGCTTTTTGTATTCCTAACATCAAATAACTTCTCTCTCCCCCTTCTTTGCATCCTTCTTTCTTCTTTCTTTGTTATTTTAATTTTTTTAATTAATAAAAAAATTCCCCTTCATTTTTTCTGGTGATTAATTAAAATTAATTAATTAAAATATGTTTAACAATTCTTTAATAATTCTAAATAAAGTTATACGCATAATAAAATCAGGTGGTTTTTTTGGGTTGTTTACTTTGGTGGCCCTAGCTAATTTCTTAAAGATCCAGTGATACATTGATAGTCTAGATAAATATTTTAAATATATGCAAACAACTAAAAATTGCTGTCATAGTTACAAAATAAAAATAAAATTCTATTTGCGCATTTTCATACAAATTGTATTTTTCACTATTCATTGAATTCTAGGATTGATCCAAAATCAATCCATCCAGAGCCAATTGATATATTGATTTATTCATCCAGAGTTGCATTGCAAGGAATTGCACTGGGAATAATATTTGCATTGATTTGCACTGGGAGTAATATCTGAACTCTTCTTCCCACTTTCTGAATACAATTTTAGGCAACAATAACACTAAAGTTAATCCCAGAGAAATAAAGCAACATGCAATAAATGATTCTTCCACATGGTATGATTCAGAGAGTCACTTTGGTATAATGGTTAAGGGACCAGGCTAGAAACCAGGAGACTATGATTTCTAGTACTACCATGGGCACAAAGCCAGCTGAGTGACCTTGAATCAGGCATTCCCTCTCTCAACTCTAGAAAGGAAGCAATGGTGAATCACTGCTAAAATTTTTGCCAAGAAAACTCCAAGCCAATCTAAGCAATCACGAGGAGTCAAAAATTGACTCGAGGTCATTCCCGCCCCCCCCCCCCGAACACCAGCCTGAAGATGACGAATGAGACTTCGTCGAAACGTCGCCAAGACACTTCCAATTTTACGTGGGAGAAGACCCGAATAACCAAAGACCTACATATATATATATATATATATATATATATATATATATATATATATATATATATATTTCATCATAGGCAAGAAGTACTACACGATATAGGTGATAAATATCCTAAATCAAATGACCAGTTTCTACTTCAACAGGCATATCTGTTGAACTGTGTCTGACTAAACATAAAATATCAACATAGTTTCCATTCGAAATATAAAAAAGTGTATCTAATACAAGCTAAAACATCTTTCTGGTATAGTTTTATAGGGATAAACCATTAGCAGTTATTTGGACCTCCTCAGCCATTAATCACTGGAAGTAAAACCTCATAAACATAGTGACACAAACTTAAAGCAATCGTTTTATTCCAGAAAAGGTCAATCAAAAATAGACTCTGGTAGAAATGTCTAGTCAATAAATAATCTCACAGGCTAAACACTGCACTTATTCTTTTCTAGGTACCTATTAGTCATATTCTGATCTTCCAACAATATTTTTAACTATAGTGTGTCTGTATGTAAGTGTGTGTGTGTGAGGGAGGGAGGGAGGGAGAGAGAGAGAGGTGGGAAGGATGGGAAGAAGAGAGGGAGAGATACCCAGAACTTGAAAGAAATGCACTATTGATGAGTGAATGTAATCACAGGAATATTAAAAGCTACCTGTTTTTGAGTCAGATAGCTGTTCCATCTTATTCAGTATTGTCAACCAGCAGCAGATTAATCCAAGGATCTTTTGCATCCTTCTTATGGCAACATTTATGTACAAAATAGGGAATTAGAGCCCAACCAAATCAGGAATCATCCATTGTAAATGTCATTTTCTGGAAACAGGTTTTTTTTTAGGAATGATGCATGTTATGAACTATACAAATGAGATTTATGACAGCATTCAGTGTAAGTTTAAATAAATTGCAAAATGTCTTTATATAATACACAAACAAGCCCACACCCAGGAGATTAAAGGCCTCTATGCCATCACTTATCACCTCAGTATATCAGCTGCAGTATGTATGATTTTTTTTTAAAAAAAAATAACATTTATTAATTTGATTTACATGGTCTTCCACTTGTCCAGTGTTCTGGACTACTAACAAATTATAAACATCAAACTCAAATCCACACATTAACACCCCCCCCCCAAAAAAAAGAGTCACGTATAAAGATGTATAAAGATATTTAGCACCAGGAACAATAACTCACATAATATATGCTAACATATGCTAATGGATCATATAAACCCAGGAATCTTTCCTGAAGAGCCAAGTCTTCAGGGTCTTTCTAAAGACCAGCAGGTTAAGGCTATCAGAATCTGATTTACTTAGAAATACTTTGCAGATGTTTATTTCTGAAGGTCAAGTTAGAAATGCTAAATATTAATCTACATAGAGATTAAAAATATTTGTGTAGGGTTTATTTGTACTAGGACTAATACGTAGGGAAGGTGTTATTTAGTTTTACTCCAGCTTCATCCTTGACAACAATTCCCCCTTCATACTCAATTCAGTAATTAGCTTAAGGGATGAAAATTCATATTAGATGCAATCCAAATGAAAATTAACCCCTCCCTAGGCCAGTCAGGGTATTAAAATCTTTTGGAATATTTCTTTAGCCGTTCCATATTTAATCTGGCTTTATATTGTTAATATCCACAATTGCTGTCACTATCCCTCCCCTCCTCTCAAGTATGCAGACACTTATTTAATTTACAGACTATACCTTTAGGCTCAACCAAATATAAGCAAAATATAAGCAAAAAACAAAGGACTGATCTGTAAGCATTTTCTGACAATATTTTTTGCATTTAATACATTTCATTACCAGACATCACTCAAAGCACATTCAATAACATTGACAAACTGTGGCTGCCATATCCATCATACCTTTTCTCCAATAGAAAGTAAATAGTCCACTACAGTAATTCAGCTTAGTATCATTAAAACTGTCAAAAAGGAATTGTATTACAAGTGCAGAGTGCAGTATGTTCAATGAGATTTCTTTCCTCAGGTACCCCACTGTTCAGCACTGAACTTCAACTTCTATTGCCTATAAACGCCAAGATTCAGATGTAATGAACTAATTCAAATAGGCTGTTTATTAGGCATGATAGCAGAAAGGAAGTGTGAGAGTGTTATGGTAGGGGTACCAGATAATCTCTGTTGACTTGGAAAATCACAAACTGGATGTCTAAAAAAATACAGATTTGGGCTTCCCAAAACAAAAGAATTCTTCAACATTAGGAAAATATTGCAAAATACTTTTTTTTTTCATTTTTAAAATGAAATAGCCGCATTTTGGCTAATATTATTATTATTATTATTATTCCTTATTCTGATCTATTTATTTGGATAATTCCCAAATAGTTTACATCACAATTCATTCCATGACATTTCTTTGGTGCTCTTTGAGCTTGGTTG
This sequence comes from Arizona elegans, assembly GCA_022577455.1. NCBI lineage: Eukaryota > Metazoa > Chordata > Lepidosauria > Squamata > Colubridae > Arizona > Arizona elegans. Next base: position 42,932,963 of record JAKOOJ010000001.1, read on the forward strand.
TTTTCTTGCAGACATTTCATTATTCAACTAGACAATGCCAAGATTGAATGCTGAATGATGTTACCTAGTTGGGTAATGAAGTATTTGCAAGCAAAAGGACCAAGGACTGCACAGTTCAACCCTGAGCCCTGCATATTGGCTTCTATTGGTGACAGACACACATACATATCAGAGGTGGGTTTCAGCAAATTCTGACCAGTCCTGGAGAACCGGTAGTGGAAATTTTGAGTAGTTCGGAGAACCGGTAGTAAAAATTCTGATTGGCCCTACCCCCATTTATTCTTTACCTCCCAAGTCCCAGCTGATTGGGACTAAATGGGGATTTTGCAGTATCCTTCCCCTGGAGTGGGGTAGGAATGGAGATTTTACAGTATCCTTCCCCTGCCATGCCCACCAAGCCATGCCCACCAAGCCACACCCACAGAACCAGTAGTAATTTTTTTTGAAACCCACCACTGATACATATATACAAAAGTTTTAAATTTGAACTGAATAATGAAATATATTTGGTCAACGTATTTTGAAAAAGAAATAATTTTAATAAATGGTAGTCTAGTTTTAGAAGAAGAAATGAAGAAGCCTGGATGTAGAAGCTTTGGCTTCTGCAGGATTCACTCCTCTTGTAAAAATATGCAACATTATATCATCATCTCATAAACTGAATTGCATTTATATAGATGCATGACATCACCATGCATGTATGAAAGGAGTGGAACTTGTATCGCATCCATGAGAAGTTACTTTCATTATTTGCCTCCCTTGATGTCCCCTGCAGATTATCCACAATTTTGATGTATTCATTGTAAGCCCCTCTCCTTTTAATGAATTCTCATATGAATCAAATATATTAGATTCTGTACATGCATGGGAAGAAAAAAATGCCAATAACACTTTTATGTGCCAATAATATATTAGCTTAAGGTTGATGTAAAAAAAAACCCCACATTATATTGTAATCTAAACATTATTAAATTCAGTAAAACAAATCAACCCTTTGTATATGGTGCCAAAGCATCTAAAGTTTTATTGCTTGCAGATTCTTTGCTTTGTTCACTGTCTTAAAAGTATACTATGTGGTTCATAATGCCTTGCTGAATATAGAAGAGATTTATACTGCAGGGACATTTGGCTTACAATAATTATATTACAGCTTTGATCTTCTTTCTAACTGTACTAACTTGATTTCAATGCAAGGGTCAGTTCTGTAGTGTCTCAAATTCCTTAATAAGCTGTGTCATTAAACAAAATATATTTCAGATCATTTTTAACGCATTCTACTTTTTCTAGAGTCTTAATTTGAGATTTAGGGTCCTAGATGAAGAAAACAGGAGCCAATGCCCTAAGTAGTTTCTAAATATCAGTGTAGAACGTGTTTTTCAACACTGACTGGAGAATTCTGGAAGTTGAAGTCCACACATCTTAAATTTGTCCAGGTTGTAAAACACTGGTTTAGAAGATGAATTTTCTCGAATTACATCTTAATTGTACTGCTAGAGTCTGAACACAAAACTGTGCTTGTTGATTATCAATTCAACTGAATTATATTAGATCTGTTAGTAATGCTTGTGAAGTGAGCTTGACAGAAGGCAGGTAGCATTCTTAAACCCATCTACACTGCTATTATGGAAGATAATTTAAAGGCAAAGAGGTGTTTATGTTTTCCAAATCAAATAGTCCTTCATCTACTCCTCCGCATAATTGCTTTCTCATGAAATTTTAGTTCTAGCATGTTATTCCTTTCTTTTAGAAATGCTTTGACAAGGCCAGCCCTCTGGCAGGGAACATGGAATGGTTGAGCTAGTACCACCTCACACCAACTTTTGAAAACCGCTACAGCAATAAGTGCACTGAATTAGAAGTATGAATTGTTGCAAACTCTGATGCAGAGATGAGAATAAATGATTGGACCCTGGTTGATGCAAGTTTAACAACAGGTTCAGTGAGTGTGTGTGCACATCTAAAGCGCTTGTGCTGAGTACTGCAAATGGAGCATTTAGAGGCTCAGCTTCTTACCTTCCAAATCAGCAATGGTAAGTAGAACTACGAAGGGGGGGGGGGGGAATCAGCTGTGCCACATGAATGAGATGAGCTACAAAGCATGAAATAAAGGACAGGATAGAGCGGGGTGGGTGGGCCTGAACCGGGCTAAACCGGCTGAATACCATCTCTGACCCTGTCATTCAGATGGCTTCCCTTCCTACAAGAGGACTACAACATGGATCTCTTCCCTCCTAGTATAGAAGAACCTTAACCAATGCACCCTACTAGTTCTTATTCACTAGCTGGAATAATCTGGAATATGGGGTGCCAGCTCCCGTAGGGATATGAGTTTCTGTTCTGTATTTTTATTTGTCTATTGAAGAATATTAAGTCTTGTTTTATTGTCTTGTTTATGGATATTTCCTGTCTCCTTATAATTTAAGTTACTCTTTTGTTTTGCTTTGTCCAATAAATCCTTTCAGCTTCTACCTGAAATTTGCATTTGTTTATTGCACTGGAATCCACAATCCTCCTGCCTATATTTTACTGCAGCAAAAGACTACTTTTGATAGTATGGCCTAAGGCTCCCTGAAAGCTCTAAGAGCCTTAAGTACTATCCTATAGGAGGAGAAGAAGCTCCCCCAGGCTTGCCAGTAGCTTCATAGCAATATTTAACAAGCTAATGTATGAGAACAGCTGCCATTTCATTTTCTCCAAAGCTGCAGCTCTGCAAACTTTCTTCCAGTTATAAGGGGGCATTGCTTGGGGGGTGGGGGGCAAAGTTATACTGTAAGTATGGAATTAATCCTGTTTATTCTTTTTAGGATTTCAGTTAATAAAACTTTGCCAACTGCAATGGAATTCTCTAATGGAATTAGAACGGGCATTTCCAAAAGTTTGTGGACAGGCCAAATAGTATCAACAGACCAACAGTATCAAAGAAATAAAGAAAATATAATGGCAATAAAGAATTATGATACTTAACAACCATCCATATGCTCTCAATACAAATCACACATTTGACTGGAAGAACACAGGATTAATAAATCATGCAGAATATTCCTAGAAGTCTGGCACTGAAATAAATAGCCATCAACATATCATGGAATCAAGATATGATTATCACCCTTCCCAGGTGCCAGATCCAGGCCATGCACAGGAAACAGATAAACTAGGTTAATCCAAATATAAGGAATATTATTTCTGGCAACCAAGTATTCAATGCCTCCCAGGAAACCTCCAAGCACCACCAACCTCCCACTCCCAAGTTAAAATCTTATATAAACTTTAAAAACAGTAACCCCCATTTAAATCCCATATAGCTATTTAAACTATAAATAAAGTAATTCTCATTTCTGAATTACTGTAATGAGGAACTAATACATGACATGAAATATCTGTATATATATATATAAATAAACCAACCCAATCATTACCTCAGCATTGATCTTCAAAAGCTCAGAGTTCATCTATCTACTATTGGATATTTTTATGCTTTCAAATAAATGATCAGCATTTTTTCCATTAAAGCAAAACTTTGTTAAAATGATCAAAGATGATAGAGACTTTGCCTTAATGTATTCACTGATAAATAAGGGCCAAGGTAACAGATCCAGTTTCCTAGATTCATAATTTAACACCTCGCTCACTATGATAAATATGCCTTGTGCGAATTTGTGAGAATCTCATTTTCTTGGGTATCAGCTACTAAAGAGGCTTCACACCAAGACTAGGGAAGACTTGCTAACTACGATAGATGCAAATCACATTTACTAGGTACCTTATTTAGAAAAGTAACAAAAAATAATGATTAGCATGGTGATACTATGGGCTGATTACATTGTTTCTAAGTATATTGTCAATCAAAAGAGGGAAAGTAATAAAAATCTGAGGTAAACCAAAATAAATGACATTGACATAAAAGGAGCAAATAAAAAAATACAATAGGATTATTTGAATATCTTTTATTTTATTATGTGATTTCCCTGTAACCTGATCTTGCATTTTTCTTGCATTCTCAAAACCAGCAGTAAAATATGTCAAATAATAAACATGATTTCAATCTAAAGTATTTCTAGGTTTTCTCCCTGATGATCACTCTAGTGTTTTCCTTTCGTGCCTTGTTTTAGGTACTGCTGCTAATGCCTATGGCTGTAAAAGTGGCATAGCCAACTAGCCAATCACCTCTGAATTCTCTGTACCTTCCTTCCCCTTTTGCTTCCACTTAGCTACTGACCTTAAGGCATGACAAATATAAATGACCTACCCAATCTTCCCTGCACCTTCTTTACTATCTCTGTTTAAATATGCACAAAAAATATCTCAGATGTTCTTGGCTAATTCTGTGTCCCTTGAAATTATTTTAATACACATCTCTTAGTTTTATCACAAACTATTTGAAGCCAGCTGTTTCCTGCATGGAATGTTTTGCATTTGCAAAACATTTGCAAAATACTAAATGTTTGTTTTACATATGTGTGTTGGAAGCAATGTCCATCTCGGTTCAGTTCCAAATGAGGAAAAAGACACTGGATTTATGGAAGTTGTTTGGAAAGAAGGTTTATTGATGAACAGGATCACATGGCTTGAGATCCTGGGCAGAAAAGGGCAGAGATTCTGAGACTGCCTGGGTTTTATGCCCTCTGTTGGGCTTTGAATTTGAGCTTGTGTTCTGATTGGTTGTCAGAATTCCATGGGGCCATGCAGGGGTAACTTTGTAGGTTGTCTTTTGAGTCCCAGGCTTGGTTGACTCTTGCTGGGTGATAATGTAATGAAAGGGCTTTGGGCAATTCCTACTATGGCTCTGCCTGAAGAAGGTAGATCTTTGTTATGTAGAATAGACTGGCCCAGGCCTTAATGGCCTATTGACAAAGGTGTGGGAGCTGAGTTTCTGCCACCCTTTTAGGGGAAATATTCTGCCCTTTTTAATATTTCCTAAAGTATCTCATTTTCCTAGGAGAGGAGTGGGTGCTAACTTCCTACATGTGGGTTACCAACAAATAGAAAATCCAAGTGTCAAAGGAATCCATTTTCATCCAAATCCCTGGAAAAAGATGGGAAGTCCGTACTAGAGCACAAAATATTATCTTAGGAGAAATACTAGGTTGAGTATGGAAGGGCATATAGAAAAGTAACTCTGCAAACTTTTATTTTTGATTATAGATAGGGGTTATAGCGACTTCTGAAATAACTGCATGATTTCTATCTCCGGGAGAGGGAATAATTTCATGGTGGGATGCAGAAATACAAACATAATCTACCACTAGCTCTTTCTCCTATGACAGATGTAAGCTTCCAATCAGTATTTTGAGACCATTCCAGTTTAGCTTATAAAGATTTGTTTTGTATAACAGCCTAAGTAATGCTATTTTGCTTTTATTAATATGCACATTTTATAACCTCCAAGTTAGCTGAGAAAAGAAATCCTCTTCAACAATTCCCAAAGTCACCAAAATTAACTTATCATTCCCCATGCTGGCTTTAAAATCTCTACATAAGGATAGCTCATGCAGGGTAGCTTAACTTTACCTGATTGAAAAGCATGTCCCAATGGATCCTTGAATAAATATCTAGATCTAGAAAGGGAATGTAAATTACTCACTAATATAAAGGGCCATTTAGTAGAACCACCTGTTTTGGGGATCAAAGCTAAAAGTCTCTCGGTGGACCTGATATTTGTGCATACCAAATTCCACATTAAGGCAACTAATACCTTGCCTATGTCTGAGGTGAGAGTCTATAAATGATATCCTGGCAGGCATCCTTCCCTATGATTTCTTATATACAAATAATATTTTTCTCCTTGAGGAATGACAAGGAAATAATCTTTCCTTGCATGTGTCCTCCAATGAGGTATCTTCCACAATAAAAATAATAATAACTGAGTATCTATGGAGATTTTCAGTCATCCAGGTCATGGTTGTCCCAAAGATGCTTCTTTTTTCAAGAGGCAACTGGACTTTCTTGTTTTTCTTTGAAGACATTTTGCTTCTTATCCAAGAAGCTTCTTCAGCTCTGACTGGATGGTGGGGAATGGAAGGATATATAGTCCTGGCAGACAGCTGGTCATTTGCATTCTTTTAATGAGTCGTTAAGGCCATCTGGAGGTTTATTTGTGTCATCAAGGTATGACTCCCTAGAATAATGCAAATGACCAGCTGTCTGCACGAAATACAAATCCTTCCATTCCTTACCATCCAGTCAGAGCTGAAGAAGCTTTTTGGATGAGGAGCAAAACGTCTTCAAATAAAAACAAGAAAGTCCAGTTGCCTCTTGAAAAAAACACACCTTTGGGATAATAACTGGATCCTTGCCTTCTTAGGTGGTTTATCTCCCTATCTTAAGAGCTGGAACAGAATAAAATCTACCTGCTGTATTTCTGCTAAGAACTTCCTTTGGGTCAGATTATAGTTAGGAGAACCTCTGATAAATTCTTAATCCTCTAGGACAGGGGTGTCAAACTCACATCATCACAGCAGCGTCACATGACATATTGGGACTTTTTCCCCCTTCGCTAAACTGGGTGTGGGCATGGCCAGTGCATGACACATCTGGCCCATGGGCCAGGAGTTTGACAGCCCTGCTCTAGTAGCATAGAGTCTGATGGAATTCTCTACCTCAGGCCTGTGGGATATGCCTGGGCCTTGTTCAAGATAGGCTGTTCTTCTCCCTTAGTAAAGATTGTGCATCCTCATATATTGGAATATAGAATTACTTTGATTCTCTAGCTACAGATATCCACTACAGATAGTCCTTGACTTACAACAGTTCATTTAGTGACCATTTGAAGTTACAGAGGCACTGAAAAAAAATGACTTATGACCATTTTTCACTCTTATGATTGTTGCAGTATCCCCACAGTCATGTAAATAAAATTTGGATGCTTGGTAACTGACTCATATTTATGACAGTTACAGTGCCCCAGTGTCTCTTTTGTGACCTTCTGACAAGCAAAGTCAATGGTGAAACCAGATTCACTTAACAAACATATTACTAAGTTATTAACAAGCATTGATTTACTTAACAAATATGGCAATAAAAGTCGTAAAACTGGGGCAAAACTATTAGATTTTGCAGCAATCCAAGTAAACAATTCACAAGTAAACAATTACACAAGTAAACAATTCAGCAGGGTTCATTTACATAAGAAACCTTTTTATATAAAATACCATACAGCAGAAGCCAGAACCAGAACTCAGAATACAGAAGTACATAATCAATAATCACAGAAGCAATATAATACAGAGGCAATAATGCAAGGACAAACCAACTCTTTTATACATAACAGTCAAGCTAAGCCACGCCCAGGCTCCGAACTGTTTGAGTCACCGAACAGTTTCCACTGGCTGACCTGTTACTATATTTATTCCAATTCATGAACTCTCACACCCTGACAAAAACACATTCTCACTTAACGACATAAATTTGGTGCTCAATTGTGTTGTAAATTGAGGACTACCTATATTAATAAAAGTGTCTCAGGATCTCTTCTGCTCTGGGATTTTCTAAGGTGATGACCTTCTAACTATGAAAAACAGGTGTCCCTTCCCATTTAAGGGGCTGTCTAGGTGAAGAGGATTTATATTTTCTCTGCCTGACATTAAAGTTTCCATCAACCCTCTTTTTTTCCCATAATGGAAGAAATGACTGTTTTTCAAAGGGATATTTTCAACTATAATTCATGTCTTCTGGAGAAGTAGGAAGGTCCTTGGCCTTTTAACACATAAATTTTGACTCAAGCTTTTCTTTCTGCCCTCTAGAGCAATGAACTTTACACAGCTCCACTTCATATGTCTCTAGAGGGAGACCCTAAATCTGAACCAAATATTTCATCAAAGCTGCTTTTCCAAAGAAAAATCATTTTGGTTCATAATTATCCATTTGTGTATCAGGCTTTTATAGTGAGTATAATGCATCAACATACCATGTCTTGAAAGACATTGTGGTTGAAATGTATGGCTTTTATCATCTTTTAAAACCATTTTCAATACACACACACCCTCCCTGTAGGACTAGCATGGTACATAAAATCATCTGGTACAATGTCCTACCAGCCAATGACTACTTCAGCTTCAACAACACAAGAGCACACAATAGATACAAACTCATGGTAAAACAATCCAAACTAGACTGCAGAAAATACAACTTCAGTAACAGAGTTGTCAATGCCTGGAATGCACTACCTGACTCTGTGGTTTCTTCCCCAAATCCCCAAAACTTTAACCTTAGACTGTCTACTGTAGACCTCACCCCATTCCTAAGAGGTCTGTAAGGGGCGTGCATAAGCGCACCAATGTGTCTACCATCCCTGTCCTAATGTTTTCTTTTATTTGTATCCTTTTCATGTATTTATAATTATGTTTATACTTGTATCTGTCATAAAATACATGCTTGACAAAATAAAATAAATAAAAAATAAAAATATATGGAAAACTATCCCTGCACTCACCTATTCTCAGTAGATAGTCCTTCAGCCAAGACTTTAGTGATAAAATACTTACTCCTGCATCAGTCCACACTACTTGCCTGCTTAGTTTATGGCTGTCTCTTTTAAGTAACAGCAAAATCAGCATTGTCATTCTACATCGTTTCAGCAACATCCTTCAGTTTCTCATCAGGATGCCATTTTTATTTTATTTATTTATTTATAAAATTTGTATGCTGCCCTATCTCCAAGGACTCAGAGTGGCTCACAACAACAATTGAGCAAGCAACTGTTAAAATCAACAAATATACACAAAAATATGAAAAGTTTTAAAAATTTTAAAATATATTACCCCATCAGTCCAGGCTGGGGGACATAAATAGCCAGGTTTTCAATTCACGGTGGAAGATACGAAGGTCAGGGGCCAACCGGAGCCCCAAGGGAAGTTGATTCCAAAGGGTAGGGGTGCTCACAGAGAAAGCTCTACCCCTGGGGGTCACCAGCCGACATTGTCTAGCTCACGGCATCCTGAGTAGGCCCCCTCTGTGAGAGCGCACCGGGCGATGGGAAGTTGATGCTGGTAGCAGGTGGTCCGATAAATAGCTTGGGCCTAAGCCATGAAGGGCTTTATAGATTAACACCAGCACCTTGAATCTCACCCAGCGGGCAACCGGCAACCAATGCAAGCCATGCAGGAGAGGTGTAATATGGGAGTATCGGGTCCCTCCCGCAACAACCCGCGTGGCCACATTCTGTACCAGCTGAAGCCTCCGGGTGGTCTTCACGGGCAGCTCCAGGTAGACAACATTGCAGTAGTCAATCCGGGAGGTGACTAGAGCATGAGTGACTGTGTGTAGGGCATCTCGGTCCAAGCCATATCATAAGTGGAGGAGTATAGAATAGCATTTCTATTTTTATAAATAGTCATATGGCTATCATTGCGTAACATGGAGACAGGACACTGGCTTTTTCAATAACGTTAATTTTAAATATTTCTATATCGTGTATTAGAGATTTTACAGAGATAGTTTTACAGAAATTTACAGAGATTTGACCACATTAACTCATTCCCTTGACTTATATAGAATAGAATAGAATAGAATAGAATAGAATAGAATAGAATAGAATAGAATAGAATAGAATAGAATAGAATAGAATAGAATTCTTTATTGGCCAAGTGTGATTGGACCCACAAGGAATTTGTCTTGGTGTATACGCTGTTGGTGTACATAAAAGAAAAGATACACTTGTCAAAAATCATAAGGTATAACACTTAATGATAGTCATAGGGAAACAATCAATATAAATCTTAAGGATACCAGTAACAAGGTTACAGACATACAGTCATAAGTGGGTGATAGGAACAATGAGAAGATTAATAGTAATGCAGACTAGTTTGACAGTGTTGAGGAAATTATTTGTTTAGCAGAGTGATGGTGTTTGGGAAAAAACTGTAGTTGGGTCTATATTCCAGTCATTGAATTTCTGCTGTACTTAGGATGACTATATTCCAGTCATTGAATTTCTGCTGTACTTAGGACTGACTATAGACACTTGGTTCAAACAAGAATTGCTGCATGAATGTGGGGTATGAATGTTTTTGCACACTTTCTCTCTTTCTCCCTCAAATATTATGGATCCATCAGTTGATCCTGACATCCTGCATTTGTTGTAGATTTGTGGACTAAACCTATAGTGATGTGGGTCTATCAGTTAACACTGATGTCTAGGAATCTCTTTCCAAATATCCTACATTTACCTGAGGTTTGCAGGCAAACCTATACTTTAGAAACAACTCTTTGAATTTCCTACATTTACCTCCAGTAATATTTCTGCCAAGATATGCATTAATTTCACCTTTCATGCAGTCATACACTCAATTCCATCAGGCATAATCATGCCATAAATATCCAGATTATACCCATTATAAAAGAACCCACTATTTAAGTAAATTTTATGCATAAAGCTTAAGAATCAGGTCAAGTTTTACACTACATTGTTCCTTGACTCAAGGCTTAGTAGATACTTACCAAGTTCAGTATCTTAATCTCAGGACAAGGGGAAAAAGGGGGGAGCGAAGGAAGGAAGCTGGGCATGTCATGGGAGAGAGTCTAATAGTCCTTCTAAGGAGGAGTGATTTCCTTTCTGACTTAAACTCTCACAACCTGTTGCAAAAACTTTTCAGAGTTAAAAAAAAAGCATCTTCCTTTGTGTTATGTTGACCTCTCCAAAATCAGGTACAGTGGAAGAGAGATGACTGGGAAAACGTCAACTTTTGGACTAGTCATTCTATCTTTGGACCTTCCTTTTACCTCTACTTCATTTGTGTGTTTTTCTTTAAACATGGGATACTATCTTTTCATGGACACTTTTCTTTTGTTGATTCTGTACTTATTTTTCCAATCCAAGAAGTGACCTGCATTATCTTTTTTCAAACTTCATCTTCTCTGCCTGCACAAGCATTTCTTCTAGTAATTGTTTGGAGTGAGCAACTATCTGCTTTTGTTTATCATGGTTAGCTGACATCTGATTGTGTACCTCAAAAATGTAATGAAGGTATGAAGAGGGAGGTGAAAAAAATACTAATCAGAGAAGCAGGTAGTAAACAAAATCAGTTCTTGTAAAATTTAAGCACAGTAAAATTTTAACATGGTTTGTCTCATTAACTATACCCATGCTTAGAATTAGAAGTTTGCTAACCTCCTTTTCCACAAGTTGCCTTGAGCTTATTGAATCAGTCTTCTTCTTCAAGAGCTGCTAAATCACCCACCTGGATCCCTTCTTTTTCAGTTACCTCAGGAAAAGGACTAGAAATTAGAACAAAACAACTTGAACCTGCATTTTTGGAGATAAACCTGAGGTAAAGCAGAAAGGTTATTTTGCCTAGGCTACAGAAAAGGTATATTTACCTGTATTAAATAACATTATTATTCTCCAAGCAGTCACAGTTGCACTCTTTTGCAATACTTTCTCCAGTGGTGAAATCCGAACCGGTTTGCTACCAGTTTGCTAGCCGCCCATGCACACTGCACACCAAACAAGCATTCTGCACATGCATGTGCATGTGCAGTACATGCCAAAAGGAGGCTTGAGAAGGTAAGTAGAAGTGAGGAGGGGGATCAGCTGTGGTGCGCGATTTAGCTTTGCTAGAAAGCAGGATTTCCTGCTTTCTAGCAAAGCTAAACCGCGCTGCACATTTGATCTCCCCCCCCCCAGCTGTTTTACTTACCTTCCCAAGCCTCCTTTTGGCACGTGTTGCATGTTTAGCTTTTGTAGAAAGCAGGATTTCCTGCTTTCTAGCAAAGCTAAACCCTGCTGCATAGCTGATCATCAGAAATACCGGTTCGGAGGAACCAGTAGCTTTTTTTTTACTACCAGTTTGCCCAATACGGTAATTTTTATCACTACCAGTTTGCCCGAATCAGAGTGAACCAGTAGCATTTCTCCCCTGCTTTCTCCCCACAAAAAAGCCCTCCCTTAAGGAGCAAGACCAGAAATGGACAATAAACACAATAAAAAATTCCTCCAACGACTGGTAGCAGAATATCAGTCCTTTATTCCAAGGCTTCTGAAAAGAAATGATACGCGTAAAAGCAGCAGGAGAATACAAGCCAGATCTTTAGTTACCAACTCAAGAGTCTCAGTCCTTTCTGAAGCCAGACTTCTAGATTATTAGATCATGGAGGTCTGGTAATAGCTACATTCCTTGGCTTGGTGCTAAAGAGAAGGTAGGGGTAATTTTCTTCTGGAAAGAGAAGATGTGGAAAGTTAATTAGCAAGATCCACCAGAGATGCCTTATGGAACCAATTGCTTTCTGTGAGCATATGGAGTCTTGCAAAGCAATCCTAGCAGGCAATTCCAGTTGCACTCAGAGCATCTCTGGAATATACAAAGGGCAAGAGCAATGGATGAGATTGCCTGAGTACTGGTAAAAGAGAATATTTGTAGCTCAGGGTTGAACTGTGGGGTCCTTGGTGTTTTCTGAGCTTTGCGGTTTTCTTGCAAACATTTTATTAGCAAGCTAGGTAACATCATCAGTTACCAAGGACCCCATTGTTTGAGTAGCCTCTTTCTATCTACTAATCAAAGAGTGCTCTATATTTTATGTAGCAGCTCCAGAGGGTGAAGCAGCAGAAGATGCCTAGAACACTGATGGTAGAAGGGGCTGCTACAAAGAAGAGGGGGTTACCCTACTCTCCAAAATACCTGAAGGCAGGAGATGAAGCAATGAATGGAAACTAATCAAGAAGAGAACCAACTTAGAACTAAGGAGAAATTTCCTGACAATTAGAACAATTAATTGGTGAAATCACTTGCCTCCAGAAGTTGTGAGTACTCCAACACTGGAGAGGTTTTTAAGAAGAGATTGGACAACCATTTGTCCAAAATTATATAGGGTTTCATGCCTCAGTAGGGAGTTGGACTAGAAGACCTACACGGTCCCTCCCAACTCCCAATCTATTATCTGTAGATTGTCAACCAGCAATATCATTTAAGGTACCAGAATGCTGTTGGGTGATGGTAGGTGAGAAGTGTTTCCCTCAAGCCACTTTGATGTGCAGGTTTGAGAATAAAATTGACTGTATTTATTCAGCTTTGGAGATGTTGTTTACTTTCATATGGCAGAGAGGAGGAGAAAGAGGAGGACACAATATGAATAGCTGTTTGATATGCTTCAACTTTTTAATGTTCATTTTCTATAACTGCAGAATTAATAATTACATTTTTAGTGGTGGCTCTGAAAATGTGCTTTGATTGAAACATGACAAATGACTACCAGTAACTCAGTAATGTGTTTTACCCTAAAAAGTGAATTATGAAAAAGATGGGAAGTGGCATCCTATTTAACATCTGTATGAAATGCTGTGAAAGGTCATCTACATGTTCAAAATGAGTTATTGTCAAAATGTGTATGATTCCTATCTCTAATGTGGGCTGAATGGGACTCAGTAGAAGCTCTGACCCAGTATCTGGAGAATCTGGATGGGGAGAAATAGTTTCAGAGTTAGGGTTAGCCAAGAAAAATGTAGGGGCTATTTATTCAGAAGTCTACTGATGCTGGGGATGCACTGATTCTGGTTCTTAATGGAGTTGTCCTGCTGCATTCCAGCTGGCAGACCAACTACAGACTTAACTAAAACAGGAGGTACTGAAGGTGGCCATTCAGGTCCTTGTCATTTTCTGCCAGAGTTTGAACAGCTCAAAACACAACAGCTCATGTGCTCATCAGGCTGCTTTATTACTGCCAGAGAATGCCTTTGATGTTGAAGCTAAACTGGTTAATAGTGTGCTTCCAAGGGCAATTTGGACTCTGACTGGGTAGATTTGGGCAGGGTGGCAAGGAATAGTCTTGAGAACGTTATCTGGGAAGAGTTTGACTCTGTGACCCCTGATGACGTAGACAGGATTCTGGGGAGACTTAGTGCGGCCACATGTTTACTGGATCCGTGTCCCTCCTGGTTAGTACTGGCTTCCCGGGAGGTTACACGAGGCTGGCTCCAGGGAATTATTAACACTTCGTTGAGTGAGGGTTACTTCCCCTGGCCTTGAAAGAGGCGGTGGTGAAGCCTCTCCTCAAGAAGTCTTCCTTGGACCCGGCAGTATTAGCCAACTATCGTCCTGTCTCCAACCTTCGCTTTGGGGCGAAGGTTGTCGAGAGTGTGGTCGCACGACAGTTTCTGCAGTACCTGGAGGAAACGTCTTATCTAGATCTGTTCCAGTCAGGTTTCAGGCCCGGGCACAGCACAGAAACGGCATTGGTCGCATTGGTAGATGATCTCTGGAGGGCTCAGGACAGGGGTTGCTCTTCTGTTCTGACCCTGTTAGATCTCTCAGCGGCTTTTGATACCATCAACCATGGTATCATGCTGCACCAGTTGGAAGAGTTGGGGATGGGGGGCACCGTGTTACAGTGGTTCTCCTCCTTTCGCTCAGACCGGTCGCAGTTTGTGCTGGCAGCGGGGCAGAGGTCGACCTCGAGGCCTCTTATATGTGGAGTGCCTCAGGGGTCAGTTCTCTTGCCCCTTCTGTTCAACATTTATGTGAAGCCGCTGGGTGAGATCATCTGTGGCTTTGGGGTGAAGTACCATCAGTACGCTGATGATACCCAGCTGTACATCTCCACCCCAGGCCACCCAATGATGCCCTTGAAGTGATGTCCCAGTGCCTGGAGGCTGTGCGGATCTGGATGGGGAGACACAGGCTCAAGCTTAACCCTTCCAAGACTGAGTGGCTGTGGTTCCCGGCATCCCGATATAGTCAGTTGACTCCATCACTGACTATTGGGGGCGAGTCTTTGGCCCCCTCAGAGAGGGCTCGCAATCTGGGAGTCCTCCTGGATACGCATCTGTCCTTGGAGGAATATCTGACGGCTGTTGCCAGGGGGACTTTTGGTCAGGTTCGGCTGATCTGCCAGTTGCGGCCCTTTCTTGATCGGGATTCCCTGTGCACAGTCACTCATGCTCTCGTCACCTCTTGCCTGGACTACTGCAACACTCTCTACATGGGGCTCCCCTTGAAGAGCACCCGGAGGCTCCAACTGGTCCAGAATGTGGCCGCGTGGGTAGTCACGGGAGCTGCATGGCACTCCCATACAACACCTCTCCTGCGTGAGCTGCACTGGCTCCCAGTGGTCTTCCGAGTGTGCTTCAAAGTGTTGGTTATCACCTTTAAAGCACTCCATGGCATAGGACCTAGTTATCTTCGAGACTGCCTGCTGCTACCGACGGCCTCCCATCGACCTGTGCGCTCCCACAGAGAGGGCCTCCTCAGGGTGCCATCAGCCAAACAATGTAGGCTGGTGACCCCCCAGGGGGAGGGCCTTGTCTGTGGGGGCACCTACCCTCTGGAATCAGCTGCCCCCAGAGATAAGGAGAATCCAAGACCTTGGTGCCTTCCACCGTGCCCTAACACTTTTTAAAATGTTTTTAATTGTTTGTTATTTTTTTTAATCATGGGGCCAAATTTATATATATCTTTTTAATTGTATTTTAATGTTTGTAGTTTATGCTTTTACTTGGCTGTTCACCGCCCTGAGTCCTCAGGGAGAAGAGTGGTATACAAATTTAAAAATAAATAAATAAATAAATAAATAAATAAATAAATAAATAAATAAATAAATAAATTAATTCCAAAATCTGGTATCTTTTATGTAGCTGAGGAACTGGGTATCTACAAGTCTTCCTATCATATAAAGATTCCCAACCTTGACCAAGTGAAAAAAATGCCTACTGGAGATCCCCATTTTATTTATAGGGTTTATTTATTTATTTACAGGACTATATGGCTGCCTATCTCATACAGTGACTTTAGGTGGCTCATAACAATCAATGAAACATAGTTAAAAACAAAGATGCCCTTTTATCCAGGTGCTAGACCAGGCCTTCTCACATATCAACCCCCATCCTAGTCCAATACTTGACAGAAGAGCCAGCTTGGCTAAGGGAACATCTGGTCTCAGTTGGGAGGCTGTTCCAAAAGGGCTGGGATAACCACCAAAACCAAAAGAGCACATTCCAAAAGGACATTTTCATCCCTCTCTCTCATGCACACAAAAGCACTGAAAGCTCTCCAATGGGACAATTTGCCCTCTGAAACCAGTGGTCTCCATATTCATGAGTTTCCAGAATCTTGTAAAAGTTTAGTGCTCCAGAAGATCTCTGGGACCTGATTAATATGGAGGTGTTGGAGCTAAATATGTGGCATTATGTTATTATGCATTAGGTTTTAATATATTTTATTTATGATTTTACACCAGTTTATGTCACTATTTAGTCACTGCTACTCTCCTAGAATGTAAAGAAGATCTTTGATATTGAAACTGTATTTTGGAAGTCAAAAATGGTGGGAAAGAGAAGAAGCAGCAAGGTGGAAGGACTCAATTTCATTGGTGATAGATTGCCAATGGAAAACAGGAAGGGTCATACTCTTAGTGATTGCTAAGAATCAACACCAACTTGATGGCACATAAAGCAGACATTTGATCCAAATAAACATTTTCTTAGATATTGCATATATTCAGTATGTATTCTTTTCATTAATAATTTGAACCATGCTGTGTTTATTTTTTCAGTAAACAATGGTGTTGATCATAAAGAATTGTGCAAATTTGGGTAATGAATGGAAATGGGCTTTTGAATAAAGGAAAGATAACCACCTAGATTAAAAAAGGGAACAACCCAGTAATGGGTTTCAAATCTTGGTGCTACTGGTTCGCTATCGGGAGAGAGCGCGTGCGCACACTTGCTTTGCGAGCACGTGGTGCTTCGGCACAGGCGCAGAAGGTTCTATACATGCGCAGAGCATTTTTGATGATGTCTGGGCGGGTGGAAGGAGCCTCCCACCACTGCCGCTACTGCTTCACCAGAACAGGAGCGACCGGTAGCAACCCATCACTGGAACAACCTCTTAGAAAACTAGGTTGTTGGCTGTATCACTCTGAATTCTTAAATGAATTCTTAAATTCATTATTTCCTCAGTGCTTACCTGACATGATGGGATTTGAATTCAGAAAGTGTTGAACATTCGCAACTGCAACTGAGTCCAACAGGACATTTATTCCTAAAATTCAAAGCATAAAACTTAAAAATCTGAGCAGTTTTGAACAAATAACTAAGTTGGTAAAAATCACTTTAAATATAAATATAAGGAAAAGTATAAATCTCCTGCCTTACTTGAATGACACTCATACTGTAGTGTATATTATTCCATGAATGGCCTGGACAACCTGGTGGCAATTATATTTTCCTCCGAGAACCATAAATCCAGCAGCATTAAGATTTTAGTACAGTATATCAGCATGTCAGCTAAAGAATTCAGTATTAATGTCCAAAATAAGTATATAAATCTGTTATTTCTCCTTGGATGAGACAGCAAGGTTTTTCTCCCCTCAAATAATTACTACTGAATTAAGGAAGTTGCCTTACATGGTCTGAGAAGAAAAGAAGAAGCTGTTGAACAAAGGAATGGGTAGGAATGTAAATATCTGTAATTTTCTCTGTTTTCAGGATGCCTGAAAACTGGATTCCTCTGGAAAGATTAGCGATTGCTCCTGAGGAATTTCTCACGAAGTAAATTTTAATGTTTTTTGGAACACAATAAACAGACATTACTTTTCTTTGTGATTTCTGCTATAAAGGAGATAGGTGTTTGTGTGAGAGAGAGATAAGTGGTTTTGTATTTCTGTGCAGGAGCAAGGTAGTAACTGGTATGTACAGATAGAGTCTTAATTTTACAAATTCAATATTTGTATCTGCTATAGGTCAAATGGCCTTAGGCATTGTGGACATCCACAGCCACCTAAGGGTCTTTGGTTGTTGGATTGAATTATATAATCCTTTCCAAATTCTGTAGTACTGAATTGTACTACATTCTAAGTACCGAATTGTAGGTTTTCACAATCAGTGTCATTCTAAATACAGTATTGCATCAGTGTAGGCCAGTGACTCAAGAAATTATAAGCTTTCAGGCTGGATGGCCTTGGTCTACAGTAGCTGTCTGAACTCTTTATTTGAATTTTGCAAATTGATGTCTAACTGGTCCTTGTCACATAGTCCAAGAAAGCTGGTTCAAAGCGAATCTTGTAGACTTCTGATTGGTCTACTTTGGAAGACCTTCCTACACAAAGAACTAGTTGAAGTCAGGCCAATAAGGAATATGTGCTCTTGAAATGTCTTCAAAATGAATCTATCAGAAATCTACCTACATCAGGGCTGTCAAACTCGCGGCCCATGGGTCGGATGCATCACACACTGGCCACGCCCACACCTGGTTTAACAAAGGGGGGGAAAATTGACAATACATCATGTGATGACGCTGGAATAATGCGAGTTTGACACCCCTCACCTAGATGAATAATCAAACACTAACCAGGATTGTTGGACGTCCATGACATGGGCATATCAGAGATCAGCTTGCCATATTTAGATACAAGACCCAGTCCATTACCTGAAAGTTACATGACATAGGATCTTCTGAACCAGAAAAATAAACTCTGATCATTCAACATGAAAGCTCATTGCTATTTGACAGTAGTGTATTCTTATTTCATACCAATATTGAGGACTTATGGATTGTGAATTCACTGATATGAATGGAAACAGATATGAATATCAGCACTAGTCTTCCTTATTACTACCAAACTGCAAATGTTATGCCAGACTGGTAGAAAATCCTAGGAGTCCCAACAGTTCTGCAGGGTACAAAGTTAAAGATGACTATTATATAAAAACTTGTGGGGAAAAAAATACGTGATTGCTCATAATATGAGTTATAGTTTAGCACATGTGCCTTCAGCATAGCTTATTGCCCTTTGTCAAGAGCTACCAGAGATATACTTAAGATTTAGCATTCTTCTGGACTACCTGAATTTATGAGGATCTGAAACAGTCTTTCACTCACTCTTGACCTTGATAATGGCCTCAATTTCCTGAACAATCACAATCACAGGATATGTGGCTGTCTCATCGCAGTACTGTGATACAATGTCAGCTATCACTAAAAACTCTGGAATAATAAAACAGGCATAAGGACCTGTTGCTGTTTATGTTGAGAAAAAGATATAAGAACTTCAAGGAAAATATTATCAGGTCAAGCAGATTTTATAGATTCGCTTCTTTCCCATTTATAGCCATGGATGTCTTTTCCCTTCCTTATTCAAGAATTTAAATAAAGTTTATTCACTGAGGTATCAAGATGTGCAGTCTTTTAGAATAGCCAGTTTTAATTTATAATATGAAGATTTGCACTGTTCATCTATAAATAGGACATTAGATGTTTTGGGCACATAAGTCAAGAACAATCTTTATATTATGATCATTTATGACTATGTACTATTCTTTTTTCTAAACAAGCATTGAATTATATATTAATTAAACATTTATTACATTTATTAAATAACTCATAAAATAAATTCTCTAGGCACTGTGCAACTTGATCAAAAAAACAAATGCCACAATACATAACCATAACTGATGAATAAAATCAAATATAATATTGAGAAAGTCTTACATACACGGATAGTACAAAATAAAGTTAATATATATTTTAATGCAAAAAGCCTGATCAAATCACCTAAAGTCCATATAATAGTGACTAAAATTATTAATGAATAATTGAATAATCCATATAAATATGATATATAAAGTTATCCAAAGTTTCTAAAGCTCTTACCATAACTTCTAGCATCACCCAATACTTAGGCAATAGTAGCAGAGAGAAGGATTATCTTTTTCTTCTAAAGTAATGCTTTTCAGCACATAAGTGAGCTGTATAGATAATGAGTTTGGAATTCTTGCTTTGTAGTTATAAGTGTTATGGGATCAGATCAAAAGCAAAAGTAGAAATGATATAAAAAAAACTAGTTACAGGATTATGATTTGGTCACTAACAGTGCAATTCTAAAATAATAAAAAGAAGGGATATCAGCACAGTGCAGCATTATGTTTCTTAATAACCAGGTGTGTTGGATTACATCTTCCAGGTTATATAGGAAGAGAATTGTATTAGTCTATGGCAGTTCTCTTGAACCTACCTATCAGCCCCCCCTCCCTTCCTTCTCTCTCTGTCTCTGCTACTCTGTAGATTTGATGATTTGAGCTATAATTATGAAAAGCCTATCCTTTCTAATATTTGTTTTTAATCTGAAAAGTTTGTAAACCATCCAGAGACACTGAGATTGAGTTGGGCAGCCATAGAAATTTTCTTCAAATGATCAATCAAGGTGCTACCATCTTTTAGACTGAGGGGGTGGTGGTTGGTATTTTATTTCAGTCTTATTGATCAGACTTTCTGATCAATGATTTTCTCTTCAGAACTGTAGCTGGACAGTCATGTGACATTAATAGCAAAGGGAGGGGCATTTATTGACTTTAGATGAAAACAGGCTTCTGATAACGGAGATTTGCTATTGGTGAAACATGCTGACAACCTCAAGGTTGGATTATTGAAATGCAGACTTCATGGGATAGTCCTTAAAGAGAACCCAGAAAGTGCAATTGACCCAGATCTCAGCAAACAAGCTGTGATAAACCTCCTGGGCTCAATTCAGAATATTGAGTAAGGGATACAAATTGTAAGTGGTTTAGATACAGTGTGTTTGGAAGATCCCATCACCAACATGTTTATATTAAATGATTATATTTTTTTCATTCTTAAACTCTGAAATAATATGCCCTCTGATTGTTACAGGCACCTTCCTTAAATTATAACAATTTAAGTGGGAGAAGGAAACCTGTGTTTTGCTTCTTCCAGGTCTTTCTGAGTTTTGATGCTGGTGGGTTGGGTAATTTGAAAATTTATTTAATTTCTGCTGACAATATTGTGAGATGGGCAATATATAAGTGAGTGGGACTTTTGTAGCGCGGGAATAACGAGAGGCACAAGCAGGCTAGTAACAACAGCTCTTTAATTCAGGGTGAGACTTCAGCAAAAACTCACAGGCAACCAATCAGGATTCACTATGCATTTGAATTTCCTGCACAAAATAGATACATACACAACACCCCTCCCTTCCCAGAAGGCACTTATTCTATCTATTTACATATTTACATACAAAATCACGCAGGTGACCAGGGCGTGTCTTAATCCTGGTTGACCTGCGCAGTTCAGTTGTTGGCGAGGCGTCGAGCCAGTCGGAGGGACCTCCTGTCTCTCCCGGCTCCGCCAATGGAACCTCCTGGATTTCTCCGGAGGTGTGGCGATCTCCGGCTGGGAGTGTCGGCTCGCTGGACAGCGCTGGAACTCAGGGTTACCAGATAAGTATTCCGGCTTACTCGGGCTTGAGGTAGCTGTGTCCGAGAGACTTGGGTAGTTAGGACATGGTGTTTCGTTAGGTAAACGTTTTCGTAATTGATCTATATGTCTCCTCCAGATTTTACCATGCCCAATATCTACTGTGTATGACTTTGGACCAGTAATTCCTACGATGGTTCCTTCTACCCATAGCGGTCCATTAGTGTAGCTTCTAGCAAAGACTAGTGAACCTACTTCGAAGTGTCTTAGTCTTCCCCCTTCCCCAGTGAAACTATCAGAGGAGTAGTTTGGATGCAGTCTGTCTAGAACGCATCGTAGCTTTTGGCCCATTAAAAGTTCAGCCGAGCTGCGGCCCGAAGTGGGGCACGGGGTGGCATGTTGTACTGCTAGGAACGCGTCTATTCTAGCCTGCCAGTCCCCAGCATTGAGTTGGGAGAGGGCTTCTTTGGCCGTTCTTACAAATCGTTCAGCAAGGCCATTAGAAGCCGGATGAAAAGGAGCAGATAGTGTGTGTCTAATGCCTAGTTCGGCTAGGTAGCCTTCGAATTGAGTTGCCGTAAATTGGGGCCCATTGTTGGACACCAGTGTGTCCGGCAACCCGTGTGTTGCGAAAAGTTTTCTGAGTACTTTGATTACTGTCTCAGAAGTGGTCGATGGCATTAGGGCAATTTCAAGCCACTTAGAATATGCATCTACAATTATTAAAAAGTTTTGGCCATGGAAGGGCCAGCAAAATCTATTTGAATCCTCCCCCATGGTCCTTTTGGTTTCTCCCACTCCTGAATGGGTGCAATGGGGGGATCTGGGCGGGACTCCTGGCAGGGCCTACACTTCCCTACCCACTCAGTGACATCTTGGTCGAGATGCGCCCACCAAACATAGCTACGAGCTAGGCCTTTCATGCGAACAACCCCAGGGTGACCCTCGTGCAACATTTCTAGGACCCTGTGCCTTAATCACGAAGGAATGTCACCCTGTCACCCCACAACAAGCACCCCCCCAACATTGACGGTTCATTTTTCTTGTTGAAATACAATTGGAAGTCACCACCATCCACCTTGGTAGGCCAACCCCTTGTCACCCAGCCCATTACTGTGCGCAAAACAGAGTATCTGGCAGAAGCCCTCACCACCTCGTTTGAAGAAATGGGGCCCGGGGAAACAATGTCTAGCAGTAAAACCGGGGCTTCCGGGGTCGGGTTGTCCAATAGTTCTGGTAGAGGACATCGGCTGAGGGCGTCAGCATGTCCTAAGGTTTTGCCTGGTTGGTGGAGCAGTTTGTATGAGTATGCAGCTAAAAATATGGACCATCTGGTCATCCGGGGGGAGAGAGCCGCCAGGGTCGGTTTATCTCCAGCCAAAAGTCCCAAAAGAGGCTGGTGGTCTGTAATGAGTTCAAAAGTGCGGCCAAACAAGTACTCATGAAATTTTTTGACCCCCCACTACAGCCGCTAGTGCCTCCCTATCTAGCTGGCTATAGTTCCGTTCAGCACTAGACAGAGTGCGAGAGTAATAGGCGATGGGCGCCTCTAACCCATTTGGCAGTCTATGGCCTAAAACTGCGCCAACACCAAAGGGGGAAGCGTCACAGACTAACACCAGAGGTAGTTCAGCATTGTACTGAATGAGGAAACTGTTCTCGGATAAAAGTCTCTTTACTGCGTTGAAAGCGGTCACTTCTCGCTTGCCCCAAACCCACGGAACATTTTTTCCAAGGAGGCTGTGCAGAGGCTCTGCAACGGTGGCTTTTTGTTTCAAAAACATCGTATAGAAATTGAGTAGGCCCAAGAAGGCCTGCAGCTCAGCTTTTGACTTGGGGGTGGGCGCGCCTTGGATGGCCCTCACTTTGCTCTCTGTGGGGTGAATGCCTGAGCCGTCGATTCTGTAGCCTAAGAATTCTACTGATGGCACTGCTATCCTGAATTTATTCCGTTTAAGCTTGAGTCCCGCTTCTCTGAATCTGGTTAGGACTTGTCTACCCTTTGGCCCAACTGAATTTCGTCTTGGCCACTAATCAAAACGTTGTCGAAGTACGGGACGATGCCTGGGATGCCTTATAGAAGGTGCTCCATCATACTCTGAAAAAGTCCCGGGGCGATGCTGACCCCAAACTGAAGGCTGGTGCATTTAAAGGCACCTCTGTGAGTTACTATTGTCTGTGATTCTGCCGTAGCGTCATCTACTGGCAGTTGCTGGTATGCCTGCGCAAGATCTAGTTTTGCAAATAGCTTGCCAGGGCCCAGGGAGTGTAGTAGATGGTGGACTATTGGAACCGGATAGGCACTCTGCTGCAACGCCTTGTTAATCGAACACTTATAGTCAGCGCAAATTCTAATTGAGCCGTCCGATTTGACTGGTGTAACTATTGGGGTCTCCCACTTAGCATGATCCACGGGAACAAGCACCCCTTGCTTAATGAGCTTGTCGAGCTCCACATCAATTTTGGGCTTTAAGGCAAAGGGAACTCACCTCACCTTCAATCTAATTGGCGCTACATTGGGGTCTAAATTGAAAGAAATAGGGGTCCCCACGTACTTGCCTAGATTCTCTTCGAAAATGTCCCGAAACTCATGAAGCAGTGTTTCTTTCAGTGATGATCCGTTGATGTTGTGGACGCCCGTGAAGCCCATGCCAAGGGCTCGGAACCATTTCATGCCCAGTAGACTCGGAAGGGGCTTGCTGACGACGGTCAGAGGCAGCTCTTTCTGAAACTCGCCGTAGGTGACCCGGAACGTGCCCACTCCTTCAACGGAAACTCGGTTTCCCTGGTAGTCGAGTAGGCGGATTTTCTTCGGGATAGCTGGCTTTTCTGAAGCTTGGGCAGGAGTGCCTTGAGTGTCGACCAGGACATGATCGATAGCGTAGACCCGTGTCGATCTCCATTTCGCACAATTTGCCATCGATTTCTACTTTCGTGTAGACTTTCTCATCGTCGGGTGTGCTGGCTTGGCCAATTGTCATGCTGTAGGGTTCCCGCTTTTGAGGTTCGTGCCATTTTCTCGCGCCATCATCTTTGATTGGCTGTTTTGAACGAGCCGATTTTGGTTGACTACGTGGTCACGTGGTTTTTGACTACGCGGAAGTTGAGCTCTGCAAACTCGTGCTAGATGGCCTGTTCTATCGCAACGCCTGCAGATGGCTTATCTGTACTTACACGACTGTCACTCGTGATCCCCGCCACAGCTGGGGCAGTTCTCGTGGCGGCGGCTTTGTTCACTCAATCTCTTTTCTGTATGGAAGACGTCCTCGTCTGACTCTTCCTCTATGCTGGTTCGCACCTCTTCTCTGTGGACAGGGGCTGTTTTTGGCCCGTCCTTCCTTGAATTGGGATGCTGCAGCGCTTCTGACACCTTCGTTGATGCCTCATGTGCTCAGGCTTCATCTAGCGCGCTGGCTAGCATTAAGTCTGGCTTGGCTAGAAGACGCCTTTGTAACCGGGTATCACGAACCCCGCAAATCAGTTGTTCAAGCAATGCGTCGTCTAAGTCTCTGTAGTCACAATGCGTAGTGGGTTTTCGAAGCACGGCCACATAAGCACTGACCGGCTCCCCTTCTTTTTGAACTCTTTGCCGGAGTTCGTAGCGCTGGATGAATTTGGATGGAACTGGAGCATAGTGAGCCTTCAGGTTGGCTTGAAGGATGTCCCAGGGGACCGTCTGGACTGGGGTTGGCTCGCAGAGGGATTCTGCCATCTCAAATACGTCTGGCCCACAGTGGCTAAGAACAGAGCCCGTTTTCTGTTTGCGGAGAGCCCTTGCATTTCGCTCGCTTCCAAGGAGCACTCGAACCTTGTCAGATACGATCCCCACTTCTCTCGGGTCGGGTTGAAGGGTTTTGGCAGAACGTAGGCAGACATGCCGTGTCTCCGTGTTCACCAGTCACCCTGGCTGAAACTCCAAGCTCTTTTCAATTTGCCTCTTGTGGCCTCTATCCCACCTTCGTCGCCAATGTTGTAGTGCGGGAATAACGAGAGGCACAAGCAGGCTAGTAACAACAGCTCTTTAATTCAGGGTGAGACTTCAGCAAAAACTCACAGGCAACAGCCCTCTTTATATACTTTCCAGAGATGACCAAGAACCAATCAGGATTCACTATGCATTTGAATTTCCCGCACAAAATAGATACATACACAACAGGGACTTTCTTGAATAAGCAAATACATTAAGAAATGCCTATTGCAAGTTGCCTAGAGTCACTGGGAGTGAGTGATATATCAGTCAGTTACAGAGAAATATAATAGATGAGAACATCTATTATTGTAAGTGATACAATAAGATTGGTATACATTTTTTTATGATTGTGAATGAATAAAGGCTGAAAAAAGCAGATTGAACCTAGCATGAAAACAGTGACATCAAGTCAAGATGGACTGCTTATCTTCCTGCAGCAATGATATTTTTTTATAAAAAAAAATTTCATATCTCAAATGCAATATTATTTCATACACAAATAACAGCATGATTCTCCAAGAATTTTAGTCTTCAGGAACAGCAAGGTATTTCACATTAAGAACAATGGGTGGCAAGATTTTTAATTCAGTCCGTTCTGTCTCACAGCAGTAGAAGTACAATTATTCCAGATAACCAAATGGAAGTACCAACCTTTAGATAAATATCATTTGTACATAGTTTTGGCCTAATACAAGGAGACAGTGATTGATGAGTCTTCTAAACTAAATACTGAACTCTCAAGAAACAGATAGCTCTCTCTGTCTGTCTCATTTCATATTCATCCATTGCAGATGGAAGTCCTCATTATTACAGATTATGTGCTCCTGTAATCTATGAAACTTGTCCAGTGTGGGTTGATAAATAGATTATTTTTAATTCCTAGTTTAAAAATAATTGATTGGCCCAAAGTCACCTAGCAAGCTTGTATGCTAAGAGAGGGCTACAACCTAGGTCCAGAATCTTAACCACTGCATCACAGACCACACACCCATCTCCTCCCACTTATGACTGTATGACTGTAACCTTGTTCTGGTATCCTTAAGATTTATATTGACTGTTTCCCTATGACTATCATTAAGTGTTGTACCTTATGATTCTTGATGAATTTATCTTTTCTTTTATGTACACCAAGAGCATATGAACCAAGGCAAATTCCTTGTGTGTCCAATCACACTTGACCAATAAAGAATTGTATTGTATTGTTTTGTTTTGTTTTGTTTTGTTTTGTTTTGTTTTGTTTTGTTTTGTTTTGTATTGTATTGTATTGTATTGTATTGTATTGTATTGTATTCTATTCTATTCTATTCTATTCTATTCTATTCTATTCTATTCTATTCTATTCCATTCCATTCCATTCCATTCCATTCCATTCCATTCCATTCTATACAATGTGATACACACATACAAAATGGGGAATGTATTGTATTGTATTGTATTGTATTGTATTGTATTGTATTGTATTGTATTCTATTCTATTCTATTCTATTCTATTCTATTCTATTCTATTCTATACAATGTGATACACACATACAAAATGGGGAAAATATTAGGCTGATTTTTGCAAACCTGAGTGGTTGCTGGACATTCCTTCTGGATAAGAACATATGCCTTCTAAATGAAAGCATAATAGAAAGAGAAAAATAGAAAATGGAAAGTGCATAGAAGAGCAAAACAAAGATGATAGAGAGTCTGGAGGCTAAATTGCATGATGAACAGTTGAGGGACCTAGGTATGCGTAGCTTAGGGAAGAGAAGAATCAGGAAGGACATGATAAGTGTCTTGCAGTACTTGAGAAGCTGTCACAAAGAAGAGGGGATTGACCTATTATCTAGGATACCAGAGGGCAGGACAAGAAGTAATTCATGGAAGCTTGTCAAAAAGAGATACAACCTAGAAGTAAGGAGAAATTTTCTGACAGTGAAAGCAATGGAATAGCTTGCCTACTGCGGTTGTGGGTGACCAGCAGGTTAGACTAGAAGACTTCCGAGATCCCTTCCAGGCATATGATGCTATGAGTCTATAATAAATAAGATGCTAAATGTTAGAGAGAGAAATGACTACTACTTTGCAATAGTGAATAGTTTGGGGAAGCTTCTATGCACTTGTCTGTAACTGCTCAGCTTGAGATCTTGGGCAACATGGTCACAAAGAACCATGAATAGCTTTATTAAAAGTACATTCATGGATGATAACTTTGGAATAGACTTAATTTAGCTGCTGAAGAAAGAGATCCAGGGTAGTTTAAAGGTAAAGCCCAGTAAATCTTCTCTGCTCTTCTAATATCATTACTTGAAAGAAAAAAAAAATAGAAGGACCAGCAAGAACTGAAGACAACAAAAGAAACTTGTCTTAGTTTTGGTTTTTTCTGCCTTCCTCTCATCCCCAAAATTCATTTTTTTTGCATGAGTTAATCCAATTTATTCATTTAAAGCTGATAAGAGAAGTATAATGAACAGTAACATTAATAACTTAGAGTTTAATGATATTATTCATGTAATGAATTTGGGGTTGAATTTAGATGTGTAGTATCTGTGGTGAGATCGGTGACCATACATATTGAATAAATATGTGCATTAAAGACACACAAACATGTATGAGATATGTAAAGAACTTAGAACTTTAAAGTTTCAAATTATATATTACTATGTTTCTCAACCTTGGCAACTTCAAGGTGGGTGAATTTCTACTCCTAGAATTCCCTCGCCAACAGCAGTTGAAGTCTACATATTTTAAAATTGCCAAGGTGGAAAAGCATTGATTTATAGCCTTGAAACTTGAATTTAAGATGACTGTGTCCCTTTTGCCTTGAGTAATCCTAAACTGATTCAAAACACAATGTTTCCCTTACATTTATTACAACATAGCTGGGCAGTCTAACTTTTGCTAAGCCTTTGAACATGATCTCTGAAAGACATAAAGCTACATTTCAGATTTATACCGTGGAGATGTTGAAGAGTCCCAGTTTACATAGATGTAAACCTTTCCTATACAATAATATGGCATCTGCTATAGTTCTCCATTGTGCATTTATACCAGTTGGTCAATTTTCAGCTATACACTGCTCACTCTTCTTGGCCATTACCTACTGAAAGAGCACACACTTTCTCGATCTCTGTGGATTGCCTTGTTTTTGCTGCAAAGAACTAAACTGCCTTCCTAAAATTATTTACAAGTGCACTATCCAGGGAATTCAATGCAGCTTGGACATACTGAGTGAGAAATATTAAAGGAGAAATGAAAGCAAATGATAGATTGGGGAGTTTTAAAAGAAGGAAAATACAAGAGAAGATGATTTATACTCTGTTTTTCATTTCAGGAGCTCAACATAGGATAAGTAGAGTTCCTGCTTCCTGTTTCCCCAAAAGCAATAGGCCTGAGTGGAGTAGGTTGGGATGAAAGAAAGTGACTGCCCCAGAGTCAAACACTTCACTAAGTTTTTATAGATGAGGAAGCAGATGAATTGCCTCAGTATCAGCCCAACATCTTAAATACAACACTGCACTAGTTCTATCCTTTCTGGACAAACAACTTATACATTTCAGTTAATGTGTAAAGTCTATGCACTCTTATTTTAAAAAAATAATAATGGAAGGGGTGCCAGGAATGGTTAAGTTCTGATTACCTGACTGCATTTACATCCTATCCCATGTAAAAGAAGCTGTTGGGGTAAAAAAAATCCCAGTAGCAGAATTGTTTATCTAATTTCACCTTGTGTTTGTGTGAATGTGTGCATTTACATTTGGGAGGGGGATTGTATTTTCTGTGAAGTGATTCTTTTCCCTCAGAATATGCTGCCTTCACAATAAAAAAATCCCTTTATCCAAGGCAGTAATAATAATTAAAAATGATGAAACGACATGCTGTTCATTAGGAAAAACTGTATCTAACTACCCCCAAATTGCAGTCCTTCGCATCCAGTCTTATGTTTATATCTTGGGCAGGGTTGGGGGTAAATTGATTAATAATAAAGGGTGCCAATACAAAAAATGCTAAATTGCAGCAAAAGCTTCTTATACTGATTTCCACCTTTCAAAAAAGGGCAAGTCCAAACAAATTGTTCTTACTTTCCCAAAGTTCTGAAGCATAATAAAAACCTCCACAAGTAATTATTTTCTATTAGAATAAAATATGCAATTCTCTCTGTGCTTCCTGGTTAATTTGGTCATATTTAGTTTAAATTATACAAAATTCTCTATCTCCATTTTCTGTGGCTTGTGCTAACAAAGATAAATGAAAGCCAGGATTTCAATAAAACTTTGCAAACAATTCCATTATGACTTGTCAAATGTGCACCCAATCTCCGCTGCAAAGTCTTTTCATTTACATGTCACCTTTTCCAAAATCAGCGAATGAAAGGATGGACTTCAGGATACAATGTCTATACAAAAGAGCAATAAAATGACAATTTGAGCAGGGAGCTTTTCATTCTTAACTATGTCTTTGGCTTTGACATTTTTTCTTCAGGCTTATCAACTATTGCAGCTCAATAATACAATTTTGTGACATCTTTGACCTGGTAGGGACCACTGTAGCTTACATTTTTCATGAATTGAATAGTCTATTAATAAACCATCTGCACTAATCTCTGTTGAAGAATTTACCTCTCTTAAGCAGCATTTTAGTTTGGAACCAATATTGTACACAGCAAGAGGGTTCCAAGTTTCTATCAGACAAATTATGTACGTATGTGGACACATGCATACAAACTATTTACTGTATATCTGTAGACTTATCTGTATTAGATATATAAAGTGGGTAACTAAATGGCTCTATGACTGACAGGGGCTAGATCACTTATAGTTTTCTCAGTGTTATATATCTGTGCCAGTGGTGGGTTTCAATTTTTTTTACTACCAGTTCTGTGGGTGTGGCTTGGTGGGTGTGGCAGGGGAAGGATACTGTAAAATCTCCATTACCTCCCCAATTCAGGGGAAGGTTACTGCAAAATCCCCATTTCCTCCTAATCAGGAGGAAATCCCCATTTCCTCCTATTCTCTGCCTTGGGAGGCAGATAATAGATGGAAATGGGGCCAGTCAAAATTTTTACTACTGGTTCTTCGAACTACTCAAAATTTCCAGTACCAGTTCTCCAGAACTGGTCAGAACCTGCTGAAACCCACCTTTGATCTGCAGCCCTTGCATAGGGTCTAAAGGCAAAGTATTGATCTCAAGACCTTCAGTGCTGCCCAATGTTTCCTCCTCCTCCTCCTCTTCCAATTTTTCCAATTGGAAGATATATATTTATTAACATGTCTGAAATGAGAGAAAGAGAGCATGCATATTTGCAGAAAATATCTTCTGAAGTACTTGTGGGGCATGGTTTACAGACCATTTATTATTTCAACTTTTGAAAAAGTGGGCTCTTGTTGGGCTCTTTCCAATTCTAAAAGGAGAGATCTGAAAAAGATAGGATAGATCTAACATCATATAGTTCTAGTATGGAACAGAATCATAGAGCTGGAAGGGGTCTTGAAGTTCTAGTCCAACCCCCTCGTCAAGGCAGGAGCCTTACATCACCCAAGTCAAATGGTTGTCCAATCTATTTCAAAGCTAATACTATGGACAATGAAACTCAGTATGGTTTCTTGGGTCCTTCTAACCAGAATGGCACACGTCTAAAGCAGGATTGCTACTGGTAGAAATCTCCACTTACATTAGAATGAAAATGTACATTCCAATATTGAGTGTGAGCTAAATCTATCTGGATCAGACACAGTGCTTAAATTGTATTTTTTCTTTTTGTAAAAAAATCTGTACTCTGGAATAATGCAATCTTCGGGAGCAATCTTCCCCAAGCCCTTGCTTGACTCTGCTAAAAGCATATCTTTCCCTCAAGATTAAGCCATGCATGTCTAAGTGCACATGGGAGATACTGTGCAAATGGCTCATTAATTAATTGTAAATAAACAACTTTTCTTTGTCATATTCATATCAGCTCTCTGGGAACATTCTTCCTGTCAGTATCACATTGATTCTGCCTTAACCCCAGGCATTAACTGGAAATCATGCATATCAAAATGCACATGGATGTTACCTTGACACTATGAATGGCTTGGTAAATCAGAAGCACCTTTTTTTTTGCATTGAAAATATAGCTACCAGTTTTCCATTCTGTGCAGTCTATTTGAAGTTCCATTCTTTTCAGATTATAAAATGAATACACAGTTTGGTTTTGTGTTCTTTCTTGAAGGGGAGAGGGAAGAAGATCTAGTACAACAAAATTCAGTTGAAGCTGTTGGAGAAAATTACTTGTTTCCTCCACCACTAAAGTGTCAAAATTCAAGTTCATTTCTCTACTTAATCAGAATGCAGATTGCAAAGTTTCCAATAACTTTATTAAGAGTCTAGATAACCTGGTCCAGCACACAAAAACACACACTGACTGGATAATGTTTCTTTGGGCAAGACCTCAGACACAGAAGTAACCCCTATATAGACAATTTAGAGACAAGGAAACAGAGAGGGGGGTCACACTGAGCTATTATAGATATTTACACAATATCCCTCATTCTTGTCCAAGAACAAGAACCTTTTCCTTGCAGTTACAGCAGAAAGTTCTGCCAATTGCAATAGTAGCAATTGATTCCAGTGTTAACTGGATCCTGGCCTTTGCAAGGACATCTTGATCAAAAGCAAGAAATGTTGGATTTTTTTTTTTTTAATTTGATTTATATGCCGCCCTTCTCCGGAGACTCAGGGCGGCTTACAATACATTAAGCAATAGCCTTCATACTTTTGTATATTTTATACAAAGTCAGCTTATTGCCCCCACAAACTGGGCGCTCATTTCATCTACCTTAGAAAGGATGGAAGGGTGAGTCAACCTTGAGCCTTGGAGAGATTCGAACCAGCAGAAATTGCAGGCAGTTGTGTTAATGACAGGGTGCATTAAACCACTGTACCATCAAGGCTCTCACATGGTGAAGTAATATTCTGTTTTAGATTTCACTGACAGGAACTTAATACTAATATAATCTTCAGAATATTTGGTGCACTTCTCTTGTAGCAAATGATTGCACTTTTCATCATATTGTAACCTTCCATGAACCGATCAAACCTATCACATCTTTAGCTAGTATCCTTGTCTATCAAATATTGGACACACAAGAGTCCCATCATTCCAGTTTTAATATCTCATGTACAATCTCATTCCATATGTACAATCATGAGTACAATCCACATGAAACATGAGAAAGCTTTCAGAGAATTTGTCCTGTTCTCTAAATATTCTAAATATACTGCACGTTGGAGAAACAACTTACAGCATTTGCTTCTTTGCACTGGAGTTCTAATAGTGGCTGAACTTTCAAGGACATGAAATTTCAAGTCTTCCATTTATGAAGGGTAGTCTAAATGGAGGTGTTCCAGAACAGAATTTTCTTCTACAGTTTTCTGAACGTGTGATTGGAATACATTCATGAGTGAGTGCATGCACAAAAGGTAAATGTCACTGAACTCATGTCTGAAAAATGTCTTGACAGAGAGCAGTTTATGCTGTCAGAGAAAGAATTTCTTCAAGGCCAAAAAGTGAGGCTTGTAATAACTGGAAATAGCACCAGCTATTGTGAGCTATTTTGAGAAAGCTTTTTCCAGTTGGTAACTTACAAACTCATAGTTGTTGCTGTTGTTCTTTTTCTTAGCATTTCTCTGTCATGGTTGCACAGTCTGCTTGTTTTTGCACTCTGGTCGCCTAATTGTTATAGAAAATCTATCCAATGCATAATGCAAGATGGTATTTTATGTGTCATGCTGATAGAATAAAGTACTCTTTTAAAATTAACTATCTCAGTGTCAACACCCTTTGTTCTTGTCACATGATGAACACAATTTTTCAAAATGTTTACTGGGCAATGCATACCAATTATTACCTTCTTCTTCAATTTTAAATTTACAAACTCCATTTTTCTATTTATTGCCCCAGAATCCTCTGAACATTGTTTGGTAGTTATCATCTATAAATTCAGTAAACTTCTTAAACAAATGCTTCTTTTCTAGATTCTAAAAAAAAAAAATTATTGAGCACCTGTATTGACCATCTCACTACATGTATTCAGAAGCTTAATTGATTTTTAAAGTAAAGTACCATAAGATGACTGACATATAGCTTCAAAATAAGTAAAGAAATAACAAATAGCATCTTTAACTAAATACCATCCTGATATACAGATAATTGGAAATATAATGCCATTTCTGAAATTTGGATATTATTTGCCATATAACACTGTGATGATGTTCGTCCATCATGTTCAAAGAGGACCTTGACATCTAACAGGTATGAAACTACTGGCTCTGCAAATGGTCATTAGTTACAAGTTAGAACTTGTTAAATAATAAGCTGACAACCTCACTTCTCCATGTCAGAGCACTGATGATGCTACATTCTGTGGTAATGAAATGTCTGCAAGAAGAAAATATTGGAGCTTGGAATGGAATTTCAATCATTCTTATACTTTCTGAGGAAGGTCTTCCAAGACTTATAAAAGATTAGCTTTCATGATAAGAAAATAATTTAATTAATGCTAAATGCCACTAGCATTACTCTGTAAATTATTTTAAGCCCAGTTGAGGTTTCTTTTCCCTTCTTTCCTATCCTTATCGTGCAATACTGTATCCAGACACTATTGTTATTTAACATTAGTATTATGTTTGACTTTTTTATATATTTTAAGATTTTTCCCCCAGTTTTCCTACTTGCCTTGGGGTTTTACCACAGTAGCCATTATAAAAGAATATATGTATGTATAATGGAGTTTGTAAATTTAAATTGAAGAAAACGGTGATATATTTCTCTCTCTCTCTCTCTCTCTCTCTCTCTCTCTCTCTCTCTCTCTCTCTCTCTCTCTCTCTCTGTGTGTGTGTGTGTGTGTGTATGTGTGTGTGTGTGTATTTGAATGAAAAAAAATATAAAGGCAAAGTATAAAAACACTTTCAACTCCTGAAATTTAAAATATTTTTTACTTCTAAGGTTACTAACTTAAGAACTCAGGATTGGGAAAATGTAGTCCTATTTGTGTTTTGCTCCCAAAGAAATCCACCTAATGTTGTGTTATATATAACAATACTTGTGCCTTTTATTCTGTATTAGATTTATAAAGTGGGTAACAAAATGGCTCTATGACTGACAGGCGCTAGATCACTTATAGTTTTCTCACTGTGCCAGTGGCGGGTTTCAAATTTTTTTACTGTGGGTGTGGCTTGGTGGGCGTAGCATGGCTTGGTGGGCGTGGCAGGGGAAGGATACTGTAAAATCTCCATTACCTCCCCAATCCAGGGGAAGGTTACTGCAAAATCACCATTTCCTCCTGATCAGCTGGGACTTGGTAGGCAGAGAATAGATGGGGGTGGGGCCAGTCAGAATTTTTACTACCGGTTCTTCGAACTACTCAAAATTTCCGCTACTGGTTCTCCAGAACTGGTCAGAACCTGCTGAACCCCACCTCTGATCTGTGTGTGTGTGTGTGTATGTGTGTGTGAATGCATTCATTAGACAACAGGACAATATATATGATGCAGGTAGTACATTCTGTGGTTTGCTTGGAAGTACATTTCTAATTTTTCCCTTCATTTCTTCATTATATAAGAACTTGAAAGTAATTTATAGACATTTCTTGCTCAAAATGTAGGGAAAAAACTTGAGCAAATTATAGGACACATATGACCTTGCCACCTCTAAAGGAATTTAGATCAATGTACTTGTAATCCTGTCTAATATATAACAAAGCTATGAAGAATAATGAAGCAAATTTACATTTCTGGACATTAGCACAGTAATTTAGGAGTTTGCTTCATTGCTTTGTTGTGAGCTGCAGATTACAATGAAAGTGAAGGACACTAATCTTATTTTTGTGAAAGAGGCAAGGTTCTTATCCACTCTAGCCAAATTCAGTAGAGAATGCTGGTTCCTGAGAATATTGGTCTCTGGATAGTCATTTTTTCAAGGATATTAAAGTAAAAATGACTGCTTCTTATAGTTAAGAATTATTAAGACTCTTCAAAGTTAAACATTGTGCAGGAATGGAGAGACTAGTTTGATGATAATTTAAACTGCAGATGATAATTTAAAATGTTGCAGATTTCAGGGACAAAGTTGTTTTGAATAGTGTCCTCCAATTTCCTGCTAATTTATTTTATACTTACAAGTAAAATGTAATATTTTATCAAACTATAAATTCATAAAGAAAATATATTGGATCAGAATACAGACAATAAGCTGAGCAGCTGCTCTTTTTTTTTATCAAATGAAATAATATAATAATGTGTGAAGTGAAGGAATAATGTCACAAAAAGAAACATACACCTAACCTAGCACCATGTTTTCTATTCTCCAAATAGGTCACTGAGAAAACACAAATGTCATGAAATCAGTAGCTTTCTCAGTCTTGCTTTCTACCATAGAATACAGGATCATATTGTAGGAATATGCAATATACAATTCCTACAGTACTGCAGAGGTACTGTATATCTAAAATGAAACTTCAGATAAAATATAGATTGGTTACTCTTAGTATTTCTTACTTACTTAGGATAGTCTGCTCCTGAGAAATCATCACTTATGAACTGAAGCAAACAAGGTGGGGTACACAGTTTCTTAAAGGAAGAATTACTATCCTATTGCTGGCTTGGTTTTGTAGCATCTGTCAGGTTTAATAACAAAGTTATTAAAGCTGACAGATGCTACAAAACAAAGACAGCAATAGGGAAATAATTCTTGAGGTACATAACATTTATTGCCCAGTTCTTTAGCTAGCAAATCTGCAGGAGCCCACTTTCACTTAGAGTGTGCAGTGTAAAGAAGTGTCACACAATTAAAGACATCTTTTGCTGGTTTTAGCTGGCTAGAGAATGAAATTTTGAAGTGCTACATGTGTTATTCTGTCCGGTAATGACCATTCATTTATTAATTTACAAATCAAACCTTCTCCAGTATTTCAAGTACTTTAGTATTAAAATGACCTATGTTAATGTTTGCAATATATTTAAATTCAACTAATTGAACAATGAGTGAAAAGGCAAATGATAAAAAATAAGAATACACCCCACACCTTATCTATCTATCTATCTATCTATCTATCTATCTATCTATCTACCTATTATCTATCTATCTATCTATCTATCCATCCATCCATCCATCCATCCATCCATCCATTCATCCATCTATCTATCTTAGTTTAGAAGCGCTAGAGCAGCACAAAATAGGCACCAAGTGCTAGATTCATAGAAGAAGGAGACATACAATGTGACACAGGACCGAAGGGGCAGTCTACGCAGAGATGTCTCACAGGCAGTCTAGCACATAGTAGCAGAGTATAAAACATACAGGCAGGAATAGCATACACAATACAAAGGGTGATTCCATAGAAAGTCATAGAGAGTTATAGAGCTAAGATCCTGTGGGACTTCCAAATCCAGGCAGACAAGCATATACTGGCCAATCAACTTGATACCATGATAGTAGATCAGTAGGACCAGAAGACAGTGGTGGTGACAGATGTAATGGTGCCAAGTGTGGCAGAAACATGAGGATGAACTAATATGAGAAACTAGAGAAGTTACCAGGGCCTGAAGGAAGAATTAGAGAGGATGAGGAAAGTAAAGGACAAAGGGGTCCCAGTGGTGGTAGGAGCACTTGAGGTCGTGACTCCTAATCTTGGAGAGTGGCTCCAACAGACTCCAGGAACAACATTAGAGTTGTCTGTTCAGAAGAGTGCAGTGCTAGGAAGAGCTAAAATACTGTGCAGAACTCTGAAACTCCCAGAATTCTGGTAAAAGACTGGAGATTGAAGTGAACACATACTACCCATAGAAGTGAGAAGGGATACATACATACACACATATTTATTCTTATTATTATAGGTCCTATCGATGTTTCTATTGACATATAAACTAAATATGTAAAACCAAGTCACACTCATTCATTGATAACTTTATTGATACAAAATGTAATTTCCTTGAAAAGAGTAAAAGAGAATACTTAACACTATCTTCTCCCAGGTTGTTTTTTTCCCCCTCTGAATTTCAAGTGTACCTATTATCATAATATTATATAATCAACTCCCATCCAATTATCAGTCATGGAACATCAAGCTTTTTCCATCCCCATATCTCCTGAAAACAAACCCTTTTTTTATTCACTGTGTTTAATGTTTACAGCTTTGACTTGCATTGTGACTGGAAATAATGATAAATTGGGTTTTCTGGTTATTTTAAGATTTCTATTAGCATTCAGTTGAAAGTGGCTACTTGTTCCTTGAAGATCTGCCTGCATTTTATAACTTGTTCCTGCTCTAAACAATGCAGGTGGTCCTTGGGTTATGGTGGCAATTGATGCAGACATAAGGCATGACATCATGTGACATCATTGCTTAGTGACTGCAATCCCAGCAGTCTTGGTTGCCATCATATCCCACATAGGTTGTTAAGAGAGGACCTCTGTGACCAGAGTTCTAAGTAGGCAGGCAAGCAGGTGAAAGTTTGGGTGGATGTAGGAAGGTCAACATGGACCACTATCTTTATCATATATGGTGTCATAATAGTCTAGATATATGATAGCTTCCTATAAGTGATGGGCATGCTCATCTCATCTATATCTTGCTTCTCCTTGATTTCTCTTTCATTGGAAACAGCATATAGGAAGGCCAGTAAGGAAGCCTGGAAGGAACATATAATATAACAGCATTTATATGGTACTTCTGTATAAATAAGGAGAGGGAAGTTACAGGTTGTTACTCCACATCCATATTAAGATTTGCCTCTAGTTTTTCTGCATATCATAGTACAAAAAATAAGATATTAATATATATTTATTTTATATTAAGAATTAGAGATTTATAGTATTATGGGAGTGCAAAATAAGATGTACAGCATACAGATTGAGGTCTCCTGATTTTAATTTTGGTCCTATATGATGTTCAGTAAGATAAAAATATTGTGAAGACTAATTCCAAATGAAATAATAATTATTATAAATATAGAACATCTTCAGTGTTACTATAACAGCAAAATGGAAGGGCAACCTTGAAAATGTACTCAAAAGCACAGGAATTGTGCTTTTGCTATTTTTTGTTTGAGGCAACAGCAAGGAATGTCAGAATGGCAACAAGAGATAAATGGGATTGTAGAATAGTTGAAAGGTCAGGAGTGAAGAAATGAACGTAAGAGTCATAAGAAAAAAAATGGTACCAGTTGCTTCATCTAAATTAATCTGTTAATGCTAGCACAATCCATGCATTTGGCTTGGGGCCAAGATCTAAAATCACAAACCCTTGATTTCTCTCCCAGACCCTCCCCTTCCTTTTATCCTTCCTCCCCTCTTGAGCTGCCTATTAACCTGCCTATTTTAAGGACATATTCTGGAAACTCTTACCATATTTAAATTTCTTTGGATTCCTTCCATTTTATTTTCTTTTTCTGCTGCATCATACAATCTGTGATAATTGTTAAATAAATACTGCTGAAATTGTATTCTGAACAAGTATTATACACTGTCACTAAACACAAACTATTGTGAGTTGCTCATTTACTCAGAATGAACATAAAGTAATTAGAGAATAATTGTAGCCATAGCAAGAAGGTCAAGTTCAGGATTATTTTTTATGTATAAAGATGACAAATAGAACCTGGAACATGAATGATTCCTAAAGCCACAGGAAGTCCCATTTATAGTTTCTTTGTATGCATCAGTCTTAAGTGGCACTTATTTATAGAAAATGTGATTCTCTACTATTTTTTATTGGAATTGGACATGCAGGCTTACCATAAAGCTCACTACTTAAATCCTACTCAAACTAAATAACCATTAAATGTCACCCCCATCCCCCAGCAGGGCAACATGTCTTTTGTATAACTCTCTTTTTTTCCCTCCAAGTGTGCCCTTCACTAAATTTCCTATTTAAATGAAAGAAAGTCTGTCAGGAAAGTACTGGTCCTTGCAATTGTTATTTATAATTTTGTTTCCAAATTGGTCTTAGACCACTTATGTTTTACATTGTAACTCAGAATACAAATTCCTGACAATATGTAGGAAGGCACAGCTAACACAGCTTCTTATTTCCAAATGTGCATCAGATCAACATTTCCTTGATCATGACCTGACCCAGTTAGTTCATGACCCTAGTCACAGGGGAGGTCACACTCTGGATCTGATTTTTGTCTCTGGCCAGTGGTTGAGTGGTCTTGTTATTGGGGATATAGACGTGGAACCCTTGTCGTGGACAGACCACTCACTCCTTTGCCTGGATTTTCGAACCGCTGCCCCCGCCGCAGGGAGGCGGATCCAATTAGATGGATCCTGAGAGGTTCCAGATGGAGCTTGGGCCATTTCCTGAGGTTCTAGCACATGACTCGGCCGAGGAGCTGGTAGCCGCCTGGGACCAGGTGGCTGGTGGGGCCTTGGACCGAGTCGTGCTTTTGCGGCCTCTGACCCGGTGCCGATCCCGCGCGGCTCCTTGGTTCACTGAGGAGCTGAGGGAAATGGAGCGCTGGAAAAGTCGCCTGGAGAGCGGTTGGAGGGCCAGTCTCGCTGAATCTGATCGAACACGGGTAAGGTCGCATATTAAGGCCTGCCTAGTGGCGATAAAGACGGCAAAGTTTAATTACTTTTCCGCCTCTATTGCGTCATCAGGGAATCGTCCGGCCGCCCTGTTCAGGGTTACTCGCTCCCTGCTCCATCCGGGAGTGCGGGAGGATCCCTTGGAAGGCAGGGCGGAGGATTACGGACAATACCTGTATGACAAAATTGCTCAGATCCGGGTGGATTTGGACTCTGACTGAGTAGATCAGGGCAGGGTGACGAGGAATAGTCTTGAGAATGTTATCTGGGAGGAGTTTGATGCTGTGACTCCTGATGATGTGGACAGGATTTTGGGGAGACTTAGTGCGGCCACATGTTTACTGGACCCGTGTCCCTCCTGGTTGGTACTGGCTTCCCGGGAGGTTACACAAGGCTGGCTCCAGGGTGTTATCAATGCTTCGTTGAGTGAGGTTACTTCCCCACTGCCTTGAAAGAGGAGGTGGTGAGGCCTCTCCTCAAGAAGCTGTCCCTGGATCCGGCAATATTGGCGAACTATCGTCCTGTCTCCAACCTTCGCTTTATGGTGAAGGTTGTTGAGAGTGTGGTCACACGACAGTTTCCGCAATTCCTGGAGGAAACATCTTATCTAGATCCGTTCCAGTCGGGTTTCAGGTCTGGGTACAGCACGGAAACGGCATTGGTTGCATTGGTTGATGATCTCTGGAGGACTCGGGACAGGGGTTGTTCCTCTGTTCTGGTCCTGTTAGACCTCTCAGCGGCTTTTGATACCATCAACCACGGTATCATGCTGCACCGGCTGGAAGAGTTGGGGGTGGGAGGCACCGTGTTGCGGTGGTTCTCCTCCTTTCTCTCTGACCGGTCACAGTTTGTGTTGGCAGGGGGGCAGAGGTCGACCTCGAGGCCTCTCATTTGTGAAGTGCCGCAGGGATCGGTCCTCTCGCCCCTTCTGTTCAACATTTATGTGAAGCCGCTGGGTGAGATCATCTGTGGCTTTGGGGTGAGATACCACCAGTACACTGATGACACCCAGCTGTACATCTCCACCCCAGGCCACCCCAATGATGCCCTTGAAGTGATGTCCCAGTGCCTGGAGGCTGTACGGGTCTGGATGGGGAGGAACAAGCTCAAACTCAACCCTTCCAAGACTGAGCGGCTGTGGCTCCCAGCATCCCGATATAGTCAGTTGACTCCATCACTGACTATTGGGGGCGAGTCATTGGCCCCCAAAGAGAGGGCTCGCAATCTGGGAGTCCTCCTGGATACGCAGCTGTCCTTGGAGGAACATCTGATGGCTGTAACCAGGGGGACCTTTTGTCAGGTTCACCTGATTCGCTAGTTGCGGCCCTTTCTTGATCGGGATTCCCTGTGCACAGTCACTCACGCCCCCGTCACCTCTCGCCTTGACTACTGCAACACTATCTACATGGGGCTCCCCTTGAGGAGCACCCGGAGGCTCCAGCTGGTCCAGAACACAGCAGCACTGGTAGTGACGGGAGCGGCATGGCGCTCCCATGTAACACCGCTCCTGCGCGAGCTGCACTGGCTCCCGGTGGTCTTCCGGGTGCACTTCAAGGTGCTGGTTATCACCTTCAAAGTGCTCCATGGCATAGGACCTAGCTATCTTCGAGACCGCCTGCTGCTACCGACCACCTCCCATCGACCCGTGTGCTCCCACAGAGAGGGCCTCCTCAGGGTGCCATCAGCCAGACAGTGTAGGCTGGTGACCCCCAGGGGGAGGGCCTTCTCTGTGGGGGCACCTACCCTCTGGAATCAGCTCCCCCCAGAGATAAGGAGAATCCAGGACCTCAGTGCCTTCCGTCGTGCCCTTAAAACCCATTTTTTCAAACAAGCCGGGCTGGCTTAAGATGAAATTTTTAACTGTTTTTAAATGTTTTAAACGTTTTAATTGGTAATGAGTTTTAATTGGGCCAAATTTATATATCTTTTAATTGTTTTTTTTAATATTTGTCCTGCATGTTTTTTAATTTTGGCTGTACACCGCCCTGAGTCCTCAGGGAGAAGGGCGGTATAGAAATTCAATAATAAATAAATAAATGTGCTTTCTCAAACATATCACCAACCAATGATAAGGTCAAATTCTATATTGATCCAGAAGGCTGATTAAATGATCATGTTAAAGAAACTCACCTGCTGCATCATGCAACATGTCAACTCATGCTCTCAGTAAAATGCTAATAATCTTCACATTTGTCTTCTAAAAGAAAGGATGTGTCCATGGCACCTGTGCAATTGTATTTATGTTCAAATGTGCAGGCTTCATGGCATAGCAGTTCATCCTCCACAACAAATCAGTAGAATTTAGGTTCCTGCAATGAAAGATCTTGTTTTATATATTGACTGAAAAATTTATTTTTAAGTCCATAAAGTCCTGCATATAAGATGCAAATATGCTGTACTTACAAGAAGTGTTTTGAAAGAAAATTAAATGGGATGTCTTGGAGAAAAATCTGCTTGGGATTTAACAGGGCTTGAGTAACTCCAAGCTTTCTCACTTCACATTTCCAAAATCAGAGCCACCCACCTTGCAGGCAGAAACTTTTTTCTCCTTCTAAACCTAGCATGGTGGTGGTGGGGAAAGATGAAGTAGGAATCTTTAAGGAATTAAGCAGAATACTCTATGAGCTGGAAGAAGTTATGTGACATCAAATCCCTGTAATAATATTAATTTTCTAGGGTTTGTAATTACTTGCTCACAATATTAACTTGTGCAGTTTATGAAGCTTAGCTTCATCTCAAAGTGAACACTGCTTCTTGGAATGTTCTTCTGCTCAGATTAAAAAAAAACAAGCTTCAAGTTCCTGTATTGCTTCTCCTGAGGTTTATAAATTCCAGTGGCAATATTCCAGGGCCTGATAAATGGGTGTCAAGACAGAATTTAAGTGAAGGTTTTAGACAGTAAGAATTACATTCCTGCACCAGAGATTTTATATTCCTCCCATAGTTGTCAGGGAAAAAGAAGGGGAGGAGAAGTATTCCAGCCTGAAATATTCTTACCTCTGGCATCTGTAATACAACTATTTGGCTTTGTTTGAGAAACCATTCATTTCCAGACAAGTTTGCTGAGGCAATTCTATTGCAAGTTAAAAATCAGATCAACATATAGTATCAGGAGATTCTAATTACAGATCCACTCTTCCTTTGTCAAAATATTTAGCACCATCCGTTGCAAAGCAATTATGCAGCCAACATTAAAATGTATCTTTCATTCTGGTGTTATTGGTCTCTGCCTTGTGGAACTCCTGTAAGTAAAATTCATCGTATGCCTTTAAAATTAAATAAGATCGGGCCCTTTTTTTTTAAAGGAAAATGCCTACAAAAGTTACCTCAACTATTATCTCAATAAAAATGTGAAGACATTTCACATGTGAAGACTTGGGTTGGTGAGAACATTAGAGAGGACTTAATATCTCCAGCATTTCTTCTTATGTACTGAGGGAGTTCTTCCTTTTGAAAAAGGTGCTGAGAATGTCAGGGGAATAGAAAAAGGTATCATGACCAGTGTCTGGAAAAGACCAGTTCTAACAAGAACTATGGCATGGCATCTAGAATAAGATTACCTGTGGTTTTTTTTTTTTTTTTTTGGTTTTTTTTCAATTTCTATAGCTGCTCAGCTCAGACAAGTAATTCCAGGTGGCAAAATATCATAAAATTAATTAAAAACCAAGCACAAGCACAATACATATGTACATGCATATGCACGCACACACACGCACACACACACACACACACACACACATATTGCAGTATGTTCCCTCCCACATATTGGGAGGTGCCTCAATAGAAAAACACTTAATCTCTCCCTTGGCTCAAGTTGATAAAGAGAGGAGAACTTGTGTCTCAGAGGTTAATACAACTGCCTAGCATGCAGACAGCCCAAGTTCGAATCCAAGTAAGGGTATGGTAGCTGATGAGAGCTAAATAGATCTATACTAGTCTCTCTTTATTTCTTTATCAGCAAAATATAAATTTAAATATAAATTTTATATATATCAAAATATATTGGGTATCAAGTGCTCTCAGGAAGGTGATTGCAAAAAAAATATGATTCTTCCAACCTCCCCTTCCCAACCTGTCAGAACTAATCTCTTCATAGCCCCCACTATCCTGCCAGAACCGATGAAGCTTCTTGGATGAAAAGCAAAACATCTTCTTCCTCAAGGAAAAAAACAGTCCAGTTGCTTTTGAAAAAAAAAACACTTTTAAGATATCTGGGACTAGGTTTTGCAAGATGCAGTTCAATCCACA
This sequence comes from Arizona elegans, assembly GCA_022577455.1. Lineage (NCBI taxonomy): Eukaryota > Metazoa > Chordata > Lepidosauria > Squamata > Colubridae > Arizona > Arizona elegans. The sequence goes on from JAKOOJ010000001.1 coordinate 42,976,863, forward strand.
GGTCCATGAGGATGTTCTGGGTAACTTGCATGGGAATGCAGAGCTACATAGCATTTTTCTTGGTTGGAAAAATCATATAACCAGCAGCAATACATTGCTTGTAGCTAACTATATGAGCCAACAGTATATTCTGGCTGCAACGTAGGCAAATGAAAGCTTAGGTTGCATTAATAGAAGTGCATTTTCATATCATGAGAAGCAATGGTTTTACTTATGCTGCTTTGATCAGATTTCACCTCATGTATTATGTCTTATTCTGAATACTATACTTTTCTGGTCATTGGAGAAATTGGAACAGGTTCAGAAAAGGGCAAGGAGGCTGATCAAGAGATTAAAAACAAAGTCCTATAAAGAGAGATTGAAAGTGCTGATTACAGACGTGTTTGAGAAATAGAAGAGTGAGAGGGCAGGAGTATATGATAACATTCTTCAAATATCTAAAAGGTTGGCTACAAAATAATGCCAAGACTTGTTATCTCCCATTCCAGAGTTCAAGAGGCATAATAATGAATTTAATTTACAAGAACACAGATGGCAACTGTTAGAATGTCAGCAAACAGTTCTTAACAATAAAGAAACTTGATACTTTGAGAGAATGTAATAAATTGGAACCAGAGACAGCAATTTGCCCAAGATATTTTGTATTCCTGCACTGAGCTAAGCTTAGATGATTTCTTCCGGGTCCATAACACTATGATCTATCAAGATACTGTATATTGGTTTTATGTATTGGTATTATTATTTTTCTCTATGGTTGAACAAGAAGACGACACTTGATATGAAATGTTTCTTTGTATACTCAAATTCTTTGCTTTTGCTTTTCACTGAGGTGTAGTTTTCACCTATGCAGACCCATATGACAATAGTCATCATTACCACCATCGTTATGGAGAAATTATCATAGTAATGCTTTCTCTTTCTCATTAAATGCAATTAATACATCAAAATTAAGATATTTTTAGTTTAAAAAAGCGTAAAATGTATGGTTAAAATACAAACTATAAATGTGGTTATCTGGGCCATTTATTATTGAATGAAATCTGCACACAGCTAATTTAAATCTCTTGAATGATTGAGGTATATTTCTTCCTTGAATAAAACAAATGACAAATTACAGATAGTCCTTATAGTTTATTTAGTGACCCTTCAAAGTTACAATGGCTCTGAAAAATATGACGTATGACCATTTTTCATAGTTATGACTTTTGCAGCATCCCCATGATGATGTGATCAAAATTCAGACACTTGGCAACTGTTCATATTTATGACCACTGTTGTGTCCCAAGTTCATGTGATCACCTTTTGTGACCTTCTGACAAGCAAGTGAATGGGAAAGCCAGATTCACTTAACAACCATGTAACTAATTTATCAAGGTGCAGTGATTCACTTAACAACTGTGGCAAGAAAGGTCATAAAATGGGGCAAAACTCACTTAACAAATGTCTCAATTAACCACATAAATTTTGGGCTGAATTGTGTTCGTAAGCAGAGGACTGCCTGTACTGGATGAATCTTACACTTCACTTCTTATTGCAAGTAGAATAATCTGTCTCCCAAGCAAATGTTTCCAAAAGGGTTCACTCATTCTGACTGGGAGAGAGAACAAAATTTTTGGGGATCCTTTGACTTGACGGAACATAACTATCATCAGTGTGCAAGAGATGATGATCTCTGCTTGTGCCTAGAATCCAAAATATTCAAGTCATAATCAACTATCACTAACAATAAAGCAGACTCACCCATAAGGAAAATGTATAGCAGGATTTTTTTTTTAAATAAAATTGGATCACACTTTATGGTTTTGTACAAGAAACACAATATTCCTTCCTTCCTTCCTTCCTTCCTTCCTTCCTTCCTTCCTTCCTTCCTTCCTTTCCTCCTTCCTTTCCTCTTGTGGTAAATTGTGGCTGAATTTGTGAAGCAAGGTTTTTAAAAAAGGTCACTAGAGGATTCTGCTGAAATAACTGAAGGAATTCTCAATAGTGAATTAACAATAGAAAGCCATCAAGGCCATCTGAAAGTCTTGTAATAGTGTGCTTGAAGAAATGTAATATTTGCATTTCTCTTACTGAGACAGATGGGTCTCTACAGATTTGTCAAGGATTCTAAAGGAAAAAAAATGAAACAATAACCTAAATGAAGTATTCATATCTTTCTCTGTTTGTCTTCAGTGTCTCTCTGGAATAAAATACAGTTTCAATTTTTCTGAAGCCAGGACTGGATTATTATGTGAAAAGGGAAGATTAGAATAGCAACAGATTGCTGCACAAGAATGCCTGAGGAGAGGGTACAGTTGCTTAACACATCAAAGTCTAGGGCAAGGGGAAAAAAGGCACAACTAGGCTTTTTAATGAATATACAGCAGGCCTGGGAGCAATTTCTGTTACAGATGCATAAAAACTCAGAAGGCAGAGAATAAAGAATATCTGGCTGAAATTAAAACCCTAGTTCTCCTACTGCAGACATGCATGGAATTAAACAGAAGTCCCAAGGTAAGACAGCTATACATGCTCAGGACATTATTTAACAAAGGGCCTCCGTGATATTATTCATCCACCTTCATGCTATCGGAGAACAATCTTTGGAAAAATATGCAGGAAGAATGAAGAGTTGCAAGAAAAGTGCAAAGCTGCCTTGAACTTAAGCCATGCAGTGTTGTCTGGTATAAGCTAAGGAACAGCAGGAGTCCCATCTAGGCATACTCGAAAGATCTATCAACATTCTATTCATTTCAGCAGATTGTAAATAAAATCAAATCTGGCACACACAATTTTCTGCCTCAAGGATGCCTCCAAAGACCTGCTATCCATTGGGAACAGTCTGCTCACCGGCATTTTGATGAGCTCTTCCATATGGAGCAAAACCATAATAAAATGAATAAACTCAATCTTTTTCACATTGCTCCATTTCAGATTTGTAGGAAAAACTCCATGGCTGCATTCACATCATACAACTCACCTAGTGAAGATGTTCCTTCTGATCAGAATGTGAGCTTAGCCTGGTTATCCTAGGGTAACCTTCATTAATATCCCACTCTTTTTAACATCATCTGGTTGTTGTCTTCACCCTCCACTACTGCATAAAACAAACAAACATTCAGTTGAATTCAAAGCCACCATGGATTTATTTTCACTTTTTTCCATTATGTCCTGTTTCATCCTCTACTGAGTTGGGTGGATGATTTAAAATGAAAATAAAACTAGTGAGATGGAGTATCAATTTAAGAGTTCTAAGTTCCCACTTATGGGCAAGCAACCAGGGCTGACTCTGTCTTCTATGTTTCTATAACATCACCAGTTGGAATAAAGTACATTGTCAGTCCTTTAAGGTAATCAAGATTAGGAAGCTAATGACATATATGTCAGCACTATCTTTACTATAAAGCTATACTAAGAGAATCTTGCAAGTGTGATGGGTTTCCCACTCCCTCCCTTTATTTTTGTATGAACTAGAGAGGGGCTTATCTGAAATACTTATTCATGTTATTTTTTTGGCCTGACTTCAGACCCTTTTTATCTGAAGGTTGCCTGGTAGACCTTCTCCCTCCTCTCCTTCAAGGCCATTTCTTCTTCCCTTTGCAGAATTTAGTCCTAACAAAATTGGACACTGTTTGGTTTAAAACTAAACCTTTTCTGCTGCAGTGCTGAGTAGGTTTTCTGTTTACATAATTCTGTCCTAGACCGCGTTCAATATGTTATGCAATCTTAATTGATGCAGGATGGCATGGATCCTCAAAGATAGAACATGCATGAGACATGCAGAAATGGCTGTGTTAAATATCCCACATCTTGTAGGATCTCATACTGCAGGGTAAACGTGCCCTGTTCCTGAGACTTTGTGATAGAACAAAGGACATTGTGTCACAGTGACATACAATCTGACTTGAAAGTATTTTCCTTTATTACAGGACTTTTGTGAATAGTCTATTTTTGACACTTCATAACCTTTGCACAGCACTAAAGTAAGGCTCCTTTGACAACTGAGATGACTAATAAACTGAATAAATAAATAAGTTTGTGTGAACATTTACACTCTACAGCTTGTTTTACTATATTTTAGGGCTGTAAGGCAATACAAAGTGCTAGTATTTGTTGATTTATTGTTACATGTGTCTTTGCCACTCTAAAGTCTATTTGGCTGCTCACATTTCTTGATCTGAAGGCTCTCCTTGGGAGGAATTTTTCCATGGTGTCTTCCTTTGGAAATGAGGAAATGCTATAGAGTGGTGACTGCACAAGGAATAGAGCATTCCCAGAACTCACCAAACTGCACAATAGACTGGATAAATTCCAGAATTCCACATCTTATCCACCAGCATTTCATCATTTTTCATAGGGAGAGGGAGGGGAATCACTTTTCTTCCATTAAATGAAATGAGAATGATTGGAAGGAAAAAAGGCATGGTACTTTTTAAACATAATATAAATATTTTTATGTGTGGAGCTGAAGTATGAAAAGAAGTTTCTACTTTCTGTTTCCTAAGGAATGAAGAAAGCCACTACTCTCATGTTTCTATGAAATGATGATGGAGAGGAGGATGATGATGATGATGATCATCATCATCATCATCATCCTTCATAAGTAAATATTTCATGTCTTTGATGTCTTGTGATTTTCTGCTGGTTATCCATATAATATCTATGTGAACTTGCATTCCTCTGGTCACTGCCGTGTTCCAAGACACAATAGGTTATATAAGTGGAAACCTGATTTATGACATCTAGTCATCCAACAGGCTTGTATACTGTATTGTACATCCTTGACAAGCAATTAGATGTTTATGAAGACACCGGTTGCTTATAATTATAATCCTGCTAATTTCCTTCAGTCCCCAAAGCAACATTAGTGTTTGCTAATGAACTGCAGATTAATTCACTTTGAATTAGTCTCCTTTTTTCCCTCCTGCACATACAAGACAGCACTAATTTTGCTTTGGGGACTTTAGGTTCTTTGCTAGGAGGGGAAATTCATTCTGCCTACGCTATAATTATTTAAGATTTTGATATACCTTAATTTAAAACCAATGGTTTTCTAATGCTTTTCTATACTTGGAATATGTATTAATAGATGGAAGTATGAATGGTAATAAATTCAGCCATAAGCAAGCTGAAAGTCAAGTAGTGGAAATTACAGGAATCAAAACGTATCATTTTGCTATTCCTCCTGCCCCTGAGATGGTTCTTCTCCTTCTACCAGATAAATCATAGGCCAATAATCAACAGATGAAAATGTTCCTGAACAGGAAATTTTGATGGGAAAGTGTTCATTCACAGAATATTTTTCTGCCATTCATTCATTGCAGCTCTGTACATTAAAATGGCAGCTGTTCTATCAATAGGAATGTATGAATTTGTCTTATTATAATGGAGACTTCTTACATGAAACAACCTCCAGTGAAGTTTATTATACACCTGTTTAATTATCCCAATGACAAATGAATACTTAATCCTAATCTTTAAAGTGCTTCAGGACTGAATTTACTGTTACTGCTGCTTTCATTTACTGCTTTTCATGTTATCTTTGTTTCATTCCATTATTTTGTAAAATAGTTTTGGGAACTATAGGTGGAAATAGTTTTGGGAACTCCCTTTTTCCTTCTCCACTCTCTTTAAATAAATTAATATTACCTGGATTGAAGGTCTTATAGCTCTTAGGGATGGATGGGAAAGGACAACATAGAAGTTCTTGAGGCACTTACAGTTATTTTCGTTCAATAATCACATATAAAGAATAGAACAAAACAGAACACAATTGACTTACTTTCCAGGCTGCATGCCTGAATATATGTTATTGATAGCAATTGGATAGAAAATGTGGTTACAGTTATATTGATTGTGTGAATCCTCCCAGAGATGTGGTTATTAGAGATACAAGTGTTCCATCACTTTACAAAAGAGGATCATTTAATTAAATGTTGATGTGATACATGTCCACTTTATGCCTACAGCATGTAAAGGCATATAAAGGCCCTTCTGAGTCACTTCTGCACTTCTGGCCCTGTCATGAGATTTATGTATTTCTTTATGAAAGTCTGCAAAAGTAAGGTTATACTGCAGACCCCCCAATAATAGTTGTTCCAGAATACATGGACTTCTGATCCCATTATCATTTTAACAGCACATGTCATATTAACAAGTTAAATATAATGTAACATATAAAACAAAGTTGTGCAGCCACGGTGCAAAAGACCAATGAAGGTTTGTGCAGGAAAGTCTTCTTCACGTAATAATAATGTGTAAGGGTACAAGCTAGACTTGTAAACAAGTAAATTCTTGAAATATTTCTAATTCTAAGAGCTGCACAAAGAACTATTGATTCATATACAATGTGGAATGTGATGGACAACATAGTAATCTGGCATTTTGTCATTTAACCTTAAGAGATCTAATCAAGAGAGCATAAAGGGAGAAGACAAATCTGAGTTGTCAGTAAAAACATAAAGTATAATCTCTGTGCCTGCTTCCTTCTCGCTTTTTCTTTCATTATATGTATACAGGCAGACTGTACCTATTGAGATGGTTCACTTCTCCAAATTAATACATGACTACATTTGTAATTTATTTTGATTCTCTAGATCTATACTACATTAACTAAAGACAATTAGAAACACAGAGAAAAAGGTTAGACTATGCTACCCTATTTCCCCCAAAATAAGACATCCCCTGATAATAAGCCCAATCAGGCTTTTGAGCACATGGCAATAAGGCCAAACGCTTATTTCAGGGTTCAAAAAAATATAAGACAGGGTCTTATTTTTGGGAAAACATGGTATATTTGTACAGTTTTATCAAATTCGATAGGCAGAATTGTATGCATTTATAGGGCTGAGGGAGAAAGAGCTTGGAGTCAACAGCTACAGGTACATCATTTTCAATAGTTTCTGGAATTGAGACTGGCTGCTAAGAGAATTAACTTGGATATTGACTCCTGTGGGGACTTGTTAGGTTATACAGAAGAAATCCTGAAATGGCTCTGAATAACAAATAAGCTTGATGGACAGAAATCATTATTATGTCTGTGGATGCTCTAGCTAGTGTCTTCTTGCAAGGTCACTTGATAGGGTGGTGGAAAGAACATGGCAAAGATTTAGAGGGCAATGTTGCTTAGAAACTGACAGAGCCTTTTAGGCAAAGTGAATGTCGACTCTTGGAGCCTTTCAAATCTTTTGTTTCTTTTCTGATACGTTTATGTCCTTTGTGAGTTCATGGCAATCTCAGGAGAAGAGCTGTTATTTATAAAGCAAGGGCACGATGCAAATTTCATGAATGTAAAAATCCATTGATTTCAAAAGACCTACATGAAAGGCACAGAAGAAGCAACATTTTTACATGAGTTTTATGCTCTTCCTAAATCTGATTTGTGCTCTCTATATCGTTTTCATCATTTGTCAATTTAAAGGCCTGCATCAATGATTCAGCCATTTGCAAGCTGACAGGATGACACACAAATACATGAATATATTAAAGTTTAGGGAGCTTGCTAGATATAGATTAATGAGTGCTGTGTCTTTCCTAAATGTGCTCTTGACAAGATTTTTAGAGTACAGCCAGCATAAAATATATGATTTGTAAGCGGCATGGTAAGATACATTAAAAAGGTATGCTGAAAATAACACAGCCTAGTTATAATATAAAGCATTTAACTGCTTCTTTAATTGCCTAGCTTCAATTCAGAGTTGATCAGTAGGAGTCTGTAAAAATACCATTCAGTCAGTGCCAGGCCTCAATCTGCAATATATACATTAGAAACAAAAGTCCCCTCAACTCCAACTCCATGAAAAAAGAAAATACATCTCCCCCAAAAAAACATATACATACACACATGTACATACACATTTTCTTTACATGTTGTATGTGATTTCCTCATCATGTGCCAGATAATTTGAACATCTGTGACAAGAAAAGCATTGTGACTATCGAGCCATTATTCCTCCTGTAATAAAATTGCTACTGAGAATTGTGAAAGTACCATGATCAGAGGTGGTATTCAGAAGTTCTGGAGAACCTGTAGTGGAAATTTTGAGTAGTTTGGAGAACGGTAAATACCATCTCTGACTGATCCTGCCCTCATCTATTCTCTGCCTCCCGAGTCCCAGCTGATCGGGAGAAAATGGGGATTTTGCTGTAACCTTCCCCTGGAGTGGGGTGGAAATAGAGATTTTACAGTATCCTTCCCCTGCCTCACCCACCAAGCCACAAACATTAAGCCATGCCATGCCCACCAAGCCATGCCCACAGAACCGGTATTAAAAAATGTTGAATCCCACCAGTGACCATGATGTTATATATTACCAAATCTGCAACCAACTGTTTTCCTTAATGACTCAGCTGTGCTTATAAACTACTTTGGCAGAAGTAAGAGAAAGGAGGTAATACATTCCAAACAATGCCTTTGTCTGATAATTTGCAAAAGAAGCTGGACTATTGTAATGTTCTGGAACTGCCAGGCTACAAAATCATTGTCCTGAAGCCTTCCAAATCACTTGAGGGCTATCGAGGTGGAATGATTTGATGTCATCAATATTGCACCCTAACCCTTTCCCTGAACCTTCTAAGCTTGGTTGCAGTAGTAGCTGAAATAAAGGGAAAGGAATAATTACATTCTAAAACAAAATGAATACCTTCTAAGCTGCTGCAACTCATGATAAGACATTCCAACAGTTTCCTCCAACTACCTTATCTTACTACCCATACCACATAAAAGGGGAAATAAACACAATTTAAAATAAATAAATAAGAAACAAGCAGCTGTGTGCTTTGCAAGCTACCAGACAGAACTTGGATTTATTCTTGCTAAATCACCAGCATTTCTTTTAAAGCACCTGCTTGAGCATTTGAAATTCAGAAGCTGGGAGGAGATGAGACAACATTTCTCTCCAGCTGGGGAAATGGATCATCCATAAACTCTGCATAAGAAAGCTTCTGATTGTCTAACCTAACTTACTAAATGCAATATACTATTTTAAAACCTTTGGTTTCTCTCAACATCTACTGCGACTGCATCAAATGTTAAAATGTGCCAGTTCCTCTGCCAGTTCAACATAACCAAGTGCCCTACTGTATCTGAAATCTTGGTCATTGTTTAATGACCAGTGACCTTTCAAAGTGTTATTGAACTAATGGTACTTAATGTCCTCAAAGTTCCAGATGTCTCAGCACCTCATGGTCATGTGATCAGGATCTGGGCACTTGGCAACCAACCCACACTTATGAGGGTTGCAGCATCCTATGATCACCATTTGCAGCACCATTTGTGATCACCATTTGCCAGCTTCCTACTAGCAAAGTCCATGGGATACTGGCAGAGAAGGCAGCCAATTGTTCTGATAAGTCTCTCACACCGTCCCTTACCAGGTAGCATCCATCCCTAGCATGGCTAGGGATCTCATCGGGTACCCATGCACTCTTCCCATTCAGCAGCAACTACCCCTGGCCCTGCCTTGCCAATGCTCTGCCCACTCCTCTCTACTTGCAGGAGCCATTTATCTTTCTGTCAATCTGCTCGCAAGCTACCTGGATCGTGGGATTTCCTGTTTCTTTCACCATTGGCTTTGCTTGTTGACCCACAATCTTCACTTAATGATGGTAATGGGAAGTGCCAAGATTGCTATTGCTAAGTGATGCAGGCAATGTCATGTTTTACAAGTGCATCACTTTATGATAGAAACTCTGGCCCCAACTATCATGGTTAAATAAGAACTACATGTAAATACATTAGTTCATTATGGAAACCATTATATTGAATGTAGTTGATGTTTTATTATGGATGGGCTGGTATATAATATTAGTACCAACTGATGGATTCATTACTGACAGATCACATAGAAACTGCTGGCTTTAGGAAGGAGAGCTAACTTCAAAAGTGTATCTCCCCTAATGACCTCCTATATCCTCTACACCCCCTGACAGTTATGGCCTTATACGTTTTGGGGGAAGGCATGGATGAGACTGTTTTTGACTGATTTTTATAGCCTACAGACAGTCCTTGAGTTATGAACCTAATGGAGCCTGTCCATTAGGGTTGAAACTCAGAACAATGTTAAATGAATTATGTCAAGACATACCTGCTCTGCCTGGTACATTCATTAAACAAATGCACTGGTTGTTAAGTGGAGTTCAGGGATGGGGAAGATCTTGAGAGGCCTAGTGCACCCTGAGCCTTCCAACATTTTAATGCTGGGGGGGGGGGCGGGGTGGTATTTACCTAATTAGTTTAATGGGGTGCAAGTTGAAGATTGTTTTTTTGCTAGAACTGTCAATAGTTTTGGAGAGGAAATGAGTTTTGTTTAAAAAAAAAGCTCCTATTGGCCAACTGAAAGAAGAGTACTGATTGGTTCATGTGTTTTTTTTCCCCCTGTGGATTCTTTACAAATGAAGATCAGCAACAGTAGAAATGATTAGAGGTTTACATTCCATTTAACTAATAAATAACTGGAAATAGAAATGGAGGCTATATGAAACTTAGTCTCCTGTGTGAAACTTCAAAGAGCTCTCTGCTATTAATAAACTGCAAACTAAAGTACAGAATGAATGTATGCATGATTAGACAATACCCAATAGGGTCTATAAATTATTAGTATCAAAATGCTTTGAGAATGTAATCAACTAAATTTCAAACCCAGACTCAAACTGAGCATTGAATCAAATTACCAGTTATAATATGGCAGCACAATCAAAGAAGGCATATAAAATTACCTCAAGAGTAATAATATAGATTAGAATAGAATAACAGTATTGGAAGGGATCCTGAAGGTCTTCTAGTCCAATCCCCTGCTTAGGCAAGAAACCCTATACCATTTCAGACAAATGGTTGTCCAATCTCTTCTTAAAAACTTCCAGTGTTGGAGCATTTACAACTTCTAGAAGTGGGTTGTTCCACTGATTACTTGTTCTGTCAGAAAATTTCTCCTTAGTTCTAAGCTGCCTCTCTCCTTGATTAGTTTCCATCCATTGCTTCTTGTCCTGCCTTCATGTGCTTTAGAGAATAGCTTGACTCCCTCTTCTTTGTGGCAGCCCCTTAGATATTGGAACACTGTTATCATGTCTCCCCTAGTCCTTCTTTTCATCAAACTAGACATACCCAATTCCAGCAACTGTTCTTTATATATATTAGCTTCCAATTCCCTAATTATCTTTGTTGCTCTTCTCTGAGCTCTTTCTAGAGTTTCAACATCTTTTTTACATTGTGACAACCAAATAAACAACATATACAAATTCTGCCCTCTTCCAGTCTTGGAACAGTCTTGCCGCTTTTTCTCTTTTTAGTTGGTTGTGTTGGCTATAAATAAGGAGAGGTTGTCTGAAGGAGTCCTAGCTTGCATGTCTCATTTCACTATACCTTTTACTTATGATCTCTTGTTTTAAGAGCCTATTTAATTAAAAAGATGTAATCACTTTGATCACCAATGCAATGCTTTCCTGAAATAATAAAAAAATCTCATAACTAAGTGGAAAACTAACATAAATCTTCAATTTTGACTGCAGAATAGACAAGATATAGGTCTGACCCAAGTAAATTTGCTGAATGAAGCAGAATGAACCAATGGTGGTTCCAAATCAAAATGTATTATAATAGTACCAAGACAATTACTTTTTTTTTTAACAAAAGAGATTATGGAATAGATATCATCTTTTAATGGTATGCTTAAATAAATTGTTGTCCAATCAGGTTAGATAAATTTTGAGAAATGGTTGTATGATATTTTGGAATGACAGCCTAAGGAATGAAAACTTGTTGCTTTTGTGCTTTGCACCTGGCCAAAGTTGTTTGAACTCAGAAGCTAAGGACAGAATCTGATTTTTATTGCTATGGATGCCCACCAAGGAATTCCAGTGATGTAAATTAGCCTGGAAGGTTTGAAAATGCACCAACACTTCCATATTATTGTAAAACAACAACACCCTACATATATGTGTTCAGGCAGTCATCAAGAACCAAGCTTAACTTTAATGCATCTGTAGTATTAATGCGTTCCTAGGCTGCATTAATAGAGGGATAGAATCAAGATCATGCAAAATATTAATACTACTTTAGTAAGGCCACACTTGGAAAACTGAAACCAGTTTTGGTCACCATAATATTAAAAAAAAGATGTTGAGACTCTGGAAAGACTGCAGAGAAAAGCAACAAAGATGATTAGGGTCTGGAACCTAGAACTAAGGAGAAATTTTTTGACAGTGAGAACCAGTAGAAAGCTTCCCTTCAAATATTGTAGGTCTCCATTACTGGATGCTTTTCAGAAGAGATCAGAGAGCCATTTGTCTAAAATGATATAGACTCTCCTGCCTTGACTAGAAAATCTCCAAGACCTCTTCTAACTCTGTTAGTCTATTCTGTTCTGTTCTGAATGTACTTCTCATAAAAAAGCACAGCTTGGCATCTTTATTGTTCAGGTAACTAGTCTCAAAGTGCTTGGATTTATTTTTGACTGATTCAGTCCTGCTAAGTATTGAAACTAGGCTCTTAACTATATCCTTCCTATTGTATATCTGAATCAGTGGGTGTATGAAAACATGACAAAATATGGCCCAAGGCTGTTTGCTTATATTCGAAACAACAACAGCAAACATTTAGAAGCTGTTGCCATCTAGGATTTTTTTATATAGAGAGAGAGAATGTGCATTGTTCATAAACACTGTATTGACTAAGCAGGTGGGATAAGAAAGGGTATGGATATGTCCATTTTTTTTATTCTAAATCGTAACAGTTTCTCTGAACACCACAGATAGCAATTTATCATTCAAATGTATGTAAATGCCAAAGACTTGGGAATAAGGTAGGTAGTGAAAGAAGATAAAAGGGTTCAAGGGAGAAACCACATTTTCAGGACTTTGCCAAATTAAACTGTACTCCAGAAATTTAGCACTCTTAAAAAAGGTCCAGGTATTATAAACAACTAATTCATTAACATGACCGTTATTACAGCAAAGGCTTTTCTGTATGCAGTGCCTGATGCTGAATTCTCATGAGTTTGGATTCATACAAAAACCATTTCCAAAAGAAGAATAATTATGTGATTATAGAATGTATTATAGAATAATACAATACAATACAATACATTAATACAATATTATTCTATTGTTCCTTGTTGGAGGACAAAGTGAGATTTTACAAACAAGAAATTTCGGGATGACCACAAGGAGGAATCTTATCTCAGCTTCCTGTTATTAACAAAAACAATCTCTTTCTAATTCTAATAAGAATTAGGATAGTTTTATAACCCAAAGACCCAGAGGTTCACATGGATTACACCTTTTGAGACCAGAAATATGATGTTAAACCAGGGGTGAAATCCAGCAGGTTCTTATAGGTTCTGGAGAACCGGTAGCGGAAATTTTGAGCAGTTCAGAGAACTGGCAAATACCACCTCTGGTTGGCCCCAGAGTGGGGAGGAAATGGAGGTTTTGCAGTATCACGCCCACCAAGCCACGCCCACCAAGTCACACCCTGCCCACCAAGCCATGCCATAGAACCGGTAGTAAAAAAAATTGGATTTCGCCACTGTGTTAAACTCAGATGAAGGAATCCATCCTCTCTTGCTTTTCTTATGTCGACATATTCACTGCAGAAAAACTCACACCATGTCCCTAGAATAGATTCCATTGTGATGGCCTTTAATCGTTATGAATTTTTCCTAATGTTCAGTGTGACAATTTCTTCCTATAATTCATTAAACTGGTCCACATGGTATAGTATTTCCTGCATGAGCAATGCCCCTTCCACCTCTGTTATTATGTTTTGTTATTTTCAGACAAGTTTTCTAAAATGTCAAGTCATTTTGAATGTTATTTCAATCTTTGGGGAGATTTTCTGTTTCACCCATTTTTTTATTTTTTTTTTATTTTTTTTGCCATTTGTAGATTTATCAGGCACACCATCCTTTACTTCTTCCAGTGTATAAGTAAAAATAGCAAAGAACACAATGCCAAGAACTGAACTTTGTATGACTTCAGTCAATATTCTAGCTTATTGAAGAATCTTGTTGAACGTTGAGTGGCATTGTCAGAGTAGTTATGAATCCATTTACTTGTTATCAGATCTAGACTGCACTTAATTTGCTTGCTAATCAGAATGCCATACAGTACTTTGCCAAATGCTTTGCTCAAATTAAAATGTGTTACATCTATAGCATTTTTACAATTTATTAAACAGGTTAGCTGAGCAAAATATAAACGTGTTCATGATACATCTATGCTGTGATATTACGGTATTATTTTCAAGGTGCTTGCAAATTGATCTCTTTATGATCTGTTTTAGTACAGATAGTTCTCAACTTGCAAACATTTAGCAACTTTCAAAATTACAATGGCACTGAAAAAAGTTCATTTACAAGTCGTCCTTGTGCTTACTGTATAACCATCACAGCATCCCTATGGTCACATGATCAAAATTCAGGCACCCGGCAACCAAAATGTATTTACTATTGTTGCAGCCTCCCAGGGTCATGCGATACCATTTGCAACTTTCCCAGATGACTTCTAACAAGCAAAGTCAGTGGGAGAAGCCAAATTTGCTTAATGACCACATGATTCAGTTAACAACTGAATGGCAAAAATGGCAAAAAAAAAAATATTTTATTTTTTATTTTACTTCAAATTTATATACCACCCTTCTCCCTAGGGACACAGGGCGGTGTACAGCCAAATAAAAACACATAATAAATACATTAAGAACAGATTAAAAGGAAATATCTCAATTTGGCCCAAAATTTAAAAAGACATAAATGTCATAAAATAGGGTGCAGCTCATTTAGCAAGTGCCTTGTTTAACAATGGAAGTCCTTATCCCAGTTATGGTTGTAAGCTGAGGACTACCTATATTCCCCAGGTACAGCTGCATTCATCTGTAGTTCTCAGCATCTTCCTTTCTCCCTTTTTTGCAGATAGGAAGATTTGCCCTTGTTTAACTATCATTCACACAGGATTTTTCAAAAGTGATAGAGGTTTGGCTAGATAATCAGCAAATTCCTTCAGTATCCTAGGACTCAATACATCTATAATGGAGACTTAAATACATTAAAATAAATTAGTATCGATGTATTTCTATCAACCTCAATCTTTTTCCTTTGTCCTGTTTTTTACAATTATCTGGTGTAATAATGTCCTCTGGTTTCAAGAGCAGGTTGAAGCGAGAACTAGGTAAGTCACTTTATCTTATTTTTTGAAATAAAATAACGTATATCCAAAGAAGCTTTTTTTCCCCTCTGTGTGTTGTTTTTAGCATCCTTCAATAACCTCAGCTTACTCAGAGCTTTTAGGTCTTTCTCACTCTGTTTCTACAGTTCCTGGCTATTTTTCTGTATCCTTTCTTGATTATTTGTTGCTCTTTCCACTTGCTATATGTATTATATTTTGTCCTCATATCTTGTTTGTTTTCAAAGAAAACTCAAAAATAATTTGATATACTATGGAACAATAAAAAGCTTTTGTGAACTATGGTCCACTTTGTTATATCGATGTACCATGCTGTCAGATATATGAATAGAAGACAAACCCATAAACTTTCTCTTATGATGACTAGGAAAACCAAGTTAAGTTACAAAGAAGAAGAAGAAGAAGAAGAAGAAAAGAAGAAGAAAAAGAAGAAGAAGAAGAAGAAGAAGAAGAAGAAGAAGGAGGAGGAGGAGGAGGAGGAGGAGGAGGAGGAGGAGGAGGAGGAGGAGGAGGAGGAGGAGGAGAAGGAGGAGGAGGAGGAGGATTGGGCTGAGAGGGAACGACTGGTATAAAAGGGAGTGAGAGTAGAACTGGAGATTCCTAATCCTAATTCTTGAGTGTGACAGATATTATTGAACTGAAATTCGTTTTATCCAAAGCTCTACCTCCAGCCGAGCACTTACCCAGATAGAAATTAAAAGGCTACATTTTTACATAATATCCTATTGGGGATTTATATGGTGAGTGCCCCTTAACAATGCTTATTGTTTTTGGAGTCATTCTCTTGGCTCTGAGGAATTAATTTTGAAATTGAACAGCTATGCTTTTATTACATTTTACTCAGGATGCAACACACAACTGCAAACAAAACTGTCAGTTTTCAAATAATTTACTCAGTATTTATACCTCTATTGCACTCCATTTAACACATGGCTCGGTGAAACAGCTATTTCAGACTAATTCTCAGACTAGACTTAAGAATTCAGCACTGATTCATATATATCTGTGATGGCAAACCTATGGCATACATGCCAGACATGGCACTCAGAGCTCTCTCTGTGGGCATTGCCCCAGCCCAGCTCCATCATGTTTCTCCATTGCGCTTCACTCAATCAATTCCAACTTCTCATGAAAGAAAAAAATATTGCGAAGTTGGAATTGATTGAGTGAACTTTTTCACTCATACGCTTCACAACGATGAAGCGATGAAGCGATGAAGCCCAACGATGCCCTTGAAGTGATGTCCCGGTGCCTGGAGGCCGTACGGATCTGGATGGGGAGGAACAGGCTCAGGCTCAACCCAT
Source organism: Arizona elegans (assembly GCA_022577455.1). Classification (NCBI taxonomy): domain Eukaryota; kingdom Metazoa; phylum Chordata; class Lepidosauria; order Squamata; family Colubridae; genus Arizona; species Arizona elegans. Next base: position 42,993,320 of record JAKOOJ010000001.1, read on the forward strand.
CCAAGACCAAGTGGCTGTGGTTTCTGATGTCCCGATATAGTCAGTTGACGCCATCACTGACTATTAGGGGCGAATCATTGGCCCCCAGGGAGAGGGCTCGCAACTTGGGCGTCCTTCTGGATTCACGGCTGTCTTTAGAAGAGCACGTGACCGGGAGGATTTTTCATCAGGTTCGCCTGATTCGCCAGTTGCATCCCTTTCTGGATCGGGACTCGTTACGCACGGTCACTCATGCCCTCGTCACCTCCCGCCTGGACTATTGCAACGCTCTCTACATGGGGCTCCCCTTGAGGAGCACCCGGAGGCTCCAACTGGCGCAGAGTGTGGCCGCGCGGGTGGTAATGGGAGCAACATGGCGCTCCCATGTAACACCTCTCCTGCGCGAGCTGCACTGGCTCCCGGTGGTCTTCCGGGTGCGCTTCAAGGTTTTGGTTACCACCTTTAAAGCGCTCCATGGCTTAGGACCTGGTTATTTACGGGACCGCCTATTACCACCAATAGCCTCCCACCGGCCAGTACGCTCTCATAGAGAGGGACTCCTCCAGGTGCCGTCAGCCAAACAGTGTCGACTGGCGGACCCTAGGGGGAGAGCCTTCTCTGTGGGGGCACCTACCATCTGGAATGAGCTCCCCCCGGAGATACGGAGGATCCCGGATCTGCGCACCTTCCGCCGCGCTGTGAAGACCTTTTTATTCCATCAGGCGGGCTTGGCCTAATCTCTTCCCTTTTTTAAATATGTAAATTTTAATCTGTTTTTAAATTATTGGGGTGTTTTAATCTGTCTGGGCCAAAATGATTTAATTTGATTTTATCTGGTTTTTAATTTTTTTGTATCTATGTATTTTATTGTTTGGCTGTTCACCGCCCTGAGTCCTTTGGGAGTAGGGTGGTATACAAATCAAATAAACTAACTAAACTAACTAACTAACAATATGGGAGGCAGGGTCCCGTCCTCCTCCTGAATCCCATTACAACGTGGAACCACAATGCAACCCAATGCAGCACTTTCACCCCTCTGCTGTGGCTCCCTGTTACCCTATCACAGCAGAGGGATGAAAGAGCTGCTGCCCTGTCACGACAGTGGTGATGGGTGGAGCCCATGGAAAGAAGTGCCCCTGCACTTGCCTTTGTGTGGCAATACGATTCCGTCTTCATTGTGATACATTTGCTGTTGCCGCCAGCAAAGAGGGCTGGGAGAGATCAGTGGGGGTGGATCTTGCAGGGTTGGGGCCATCCCCCAAGCCTTTCTTCTCCCTCATCGGTGGGGCCAAAAGAAAGAAGTGGGTGGCATGGGGAAGCACTCCCCTCCTACGGCCAAGCGCTGAGCACAAAAGCCCAGTGGGGGGTGGCCCAACAGAAGCACCTCTATTGGTGAGTCAGACGTTGGGGAGGCCTGGCCCGGCTCTCACAGTGGGACACTGTTCAGCACCTCCAGACATGAGCTGCCACCTTCGAAATGCACCGCACCTTTGAGGAAGCTGGGCAGCAATGGCTGGGCCGTGGGGTGGAGGTGGAGGCATCAGGGCTGCTTTCCCCCTCCTCAGCAAGCCAGGCCTGGAGAAGCATGGAGAGTTGTGGGCCAAGCACTGGAAGGTCAGAAGGCGCACTTTCATGTAGGCCCAACATATGTTTCCAGAGCTCGCCTCTGTCCTGAAGTGGGATTGAATGGGGGGGGGGGTGTAGGGAGCAGGGAGCAGGGAACAGGGGGAAGGGTAGGGGGATTTCTAGGAGGAGAAGCCTGGCTGGCTTTCCTTTGGTATGGGGTGGGGGAAGATCCAATAAAAACCCAATATCCCCAATAAATGGGGAAAATAAAGGGAAAACAAATGAGAAGGCCGGCAGTCCAGAGTCCAAAAGGGGGCATGGGGTCTATTCATTGGAGGATAGGGGAGGAAATCAGTTGAAATCTCAGTGGGAGACTATTCAGAGAGGGATCTGCCTGGGTCTCTTCTTCCTCTTAGATTCCCCCCCCCTTGGCTTCCCCCCCAGCCTCATTTTAAGGGGAGGGGGAAGCAAGGTGGTACAATAGTAGCTGTGAGGGGTGTTAGGGTTTATTAAAGACGGGGATGGGGAAAAGATGCCATTCCTTTCCCAAGGACCCAGGGAAAGTAGAATAAAAATAGGTGTGAGAATGTGTGTATGTAAATAACAGCCCGGGATAGCTTCAGCCACAAACAACAGCTGCTGTTATTTTGCTGGGAGATTCGAAGCTACATAGCATTATTCAATAAATATTAACAATAACAAACCATAATATACAGGATTAAAGGAAAGAAGGTGAAATCAGAGGAGGGAGGGACGGAGGGAGGGAGGAGGAAGGAAGGAAGGAAGGAAGGAAGGAAGGAAGGAAGGAAGGAAGGAAGGAAGGAAGGAAGGAAGGAATTAGGATGTGATGCCCCTCCAGAGGCTACTGCACTACACTCCCATCATTCCTTAATTGTGCTGTTAAAGAAATCCAGTGTCACCAGAGAGAAGTCAAGTTGTTGAAAGAGTGATTGAAATTTCTCACAAAATCTCATTATTCAGGTTACATTGCCATGTTGTGATAAATAACTGGTTTTGGGTTGCAGCTTGGACACTTGGTCCCTAAAAGGTTCGCTATCACTGACATATATCTTTGAATGGTCTTGGAATGCTGAAGCAAAATATTAAGATGATGATGAAGCTAAATCTTCTATTTAAAAAATAATAATCATATATACTTAATTCTGATACCTGAAAGATATGTCCTCAGAAAGAAGAGGTGTATTTGATCTATGTTTTATTTGCCAATTCTGATAATTTGTTTTTGTTTTGTTTTGTTTTTTATGATAGTTTTGCTTCAGGAAATTTGGAAATTAAGATGAATGCATACAGAGGACATTTTATTATGCCCAATACAATCATCCAGTACTTAAATATTGGATGTATCTTACAGGGCAATGTAAGTATTTTCTTACATTGCCCTGTAAGCAAAGTAATTGTTATTGACTACAGGAGGTAAAAGAAAATGGAAAGTATCTTAAAAAAAAAAAATCTAGTTTATACTACAAAGTGAATTTATTAAACACCCCTTTTCTATTTGAAGATATTGAAAGAAAAAATTGTACAATCTTCAAATAAAAAAAACCCTGTTTCTTAATGTTGGTTTCTAGCTTTGTTCTTCATGTTTCTACAATTAAAGCCTCTTGCTTTACAAAGCTCATGCCTGATGCAAACTGGGCTGTTGCTAGGATTCCTGATTCAATAAAATGCAAGGAGTATTCATAAAATCAGCTGAAAGAGGTTCCAGTTGTAATGAATGAATAGCAGATAATCAAAGTGGTTTAGCTCACTTATAATAGACCTACCAGAATAACAACTGAAAATGCTTTAATTATGTTGACAAATAAAGAATCTTTGTCAGGCTTGACTTTATAAACATAATAGAATTTTTAATTATGATTTTTACATCAACAATATGAACAACACAAGGATAAAAGCCTCTCAGTCTAAGCTGATAATATCAAATACGGCTTCATCTCTAAAGTAATACTTCATTTTAAGTTATTTGGAAACAGGATGGCCACAATATTCTAATAGTATTATAATTTAATATTAGAATATTAAGGCAAATAGATATTCTAATAGTATATTTTCCCTGGAAATGACTTCATAGGTGCTCCCTGTGAATAAAGGACAAATGGAAGAAAGGGCAATCTAAAAATAATTTCCCCCTGAATCAAATTTAGTAGGGAACCTCAGATTATTATTCCTCACCCCCTGATCTTAGATTGTTTGGCTTTCTTTAAATCACATGGAGTTAAAGGAATGGTGGCATTTCTTTTTGAGAAGAACACTAGTCTGTTTGTGAAGTTTAGATTTCCCAGTACCAAAAATGTCCTGTGCTTGGAATTTTCTTGATGAGATCAGGATTTTAAGTCCACAAAATGCAGAAAGCAAGCAATTGCCTTATCCTTATATTGCTCCAGCAACCATTTTTATATGTTGCTTTTACTTTATTCATGGTCTTTAGCTAAAACAGAACGAATTAAACTTCAGTTAAGTTGTATTTTCCCTTTTGTCCAGATAATTAGCTACGTACATAACATAGTGTAGTAATAGTAGTAAATTATTATAAATTGATGATATAGTCAGTGACTGGAACTTCTAGGATTACTGAGGGACTTTTCCAGCCCTCCAGTGTTCACTACCTCCCACTCCCTAACCCTAACCGTCCCCTCAATATTTTGGCTTCAGCCACAGAAAAACTGAATGCATAGCCTTTGCAAAGGCAGCTGCCTATATAACCTCTGACCAGAACTTTCCAAGACTTTGTTGAATCTTATATGGGTTTCTTGTATACATTGAATTAGACCTGATGTAGAGATGATCAGTTTGAGGCAGAAAAGAAAGGTAGATTTTGCTACTTATGCATTGCTTCTTCTATCATCAATGAGCTCACTACAGTTTTCTTGTTGTTGTTGCTTCTGTCAACAAGTAGTTTCCCCTTGCTATACTTTTTAGCAGGCTCCAATTTGCCAAACTCCACAGGCTATTTTATGTAGGTGCTGCTAGTCAATTCCAGATCATCTGAGCTGCCATTCTGTTGTAGTACTAGTTGAGGACACCCTTTATTCATTATTAAATGCTCCTTCCCATTTCATCTTCTGTCCTCTAGGGAGACTGTTAGCCCAAATAAGAGCAATATCTCCAAATTTAACTAGCAAGGCAAGAAACTGAAAATTAAATACAAATTGCTGCAGGATGCAAAAAAAGTGGTGCTGCAGACTAAAGTGCTGTTAAGTAGCACCAGCTGCCTGCAATTACTGAAATTTCAAATCTCACCAGGCTCAAGGTTGACTCAGCCTTCCATCCTTTTGAGGTAGGTAAAATGAGGACCCGGATTGTGGGGGCAATAAGCTGACTTCGTATAAAAAAGAACACTGCTTGGGGGGAGGGGGGGTAAAAGCCCTACTAAGCAGGTATATACAAAAGTATGAAGGCTATTGCTTAACGCATTGTAAGCCGCCCTGAATCTCCGGAGAAGGGCGGCATATAAATCAAACCAATCAATCAATCAATCAATCACTCACTCAATCAATCAATAAATAAATGGGTTAGGATTACCAAACTAACATTGTATTTTGCAATTTGTCATTTAGCATGGATGAAAGAGTGAGTGACTTGATAAATAGAAGATTATTGGAACTGGAAGGATATGATCTAGGATTTGACTGGCATAGCTATTTGTGACATGATAGAGTTAAGATCAGCATAGATATTAAAAGCCATGCTATTATCTGTGTCCTAGTGATAATTTGGAATAGGTATAAGGCAAGATTTTCTTCTAAAATCCCTTTATGGTTGTCACTTCAAGAAGCTTTCCTTAGAAGATAAATGGTAATTAAACAGTGTAGGTTAGCCCACACTGATGTACTAATCTTTTGTCCAGGAGAATTTAAGTTAAAAAAAAAAAAAGACCTAGAATTGAGAAGTTACATTTCATAGGTTTTCTTATATACAGCTAATGGAAAGATTTAAATTTGATAAAAACTACGTGTTTGAAAACAGTAAGGCTGATTTTGATGCGGAATTGTGTACAAAAGAGGATTGTATAATTATGGCTGTATATAAAGATGTACAATTTTTTTTCCTGAAAATGGAAACAGGAGATGTTTAGTTTAACCTACCATAAAAATCCCAAATGAGAGAAGTCTCAAAACAACCTATGTGAGTTTCATTGTGAGCAAATTTCTTTAACTGCAATCCAGTCATACTATTTGCTTATCAACTTTTCCATCTGTTTGAGATGGAAAAGCTAAATAAAAACAAAGAATCTCCCATGCGGTGAAAATTGACATGTAATGGTTTATAAAGGAAGGTTTATGCCAAATCTTGAAAGCCACCATACTTTTAGTTGTTTTTTACTAAACTACCTGTTTAATATTTTAACACATTTAAAATGTTTTCATTTATTCTGTGTAAATGGTTACAAGTTCTATAACCATTTTGGGGACTTACTTTGTTCATAGTCTGGACCTGTACATTTAGTATTTAGTATTTATTTATTTGTCAAACATGTACAAGATAACAGGTATAAGTATAAACATGGACATGAACACAGGAAATGAGTACAAATAAATAGGGATGGTAGGACAGGGATGGTAGGCACACTGGTGCACTTATGCATGCCCCTTTACGGACCTCTAAGGAATGGGGTGAGGTCCACGGAAGACAGTTTAAGGTTGAAGCTATGGGGGTTTGAGGATGTAACAATGGAGTCAGGTAGAGCATTCCAGGCATTGACCATTCTGTTGCTGAAGTTGTATTTTCTGCAGTTGAGTTTGGAGCTGTTTACCTTAAATTTGTATTTATTGTTTGCCCAAGTGTTATTGAGGTTGAAGCTGAAGTAATTGTTGACAGGTAGGACATTGTAGCAGACAATTTTGTGTACTATGCTTTAGTCAGACTATAGGTGGCGTAGTTCCAGGTTGTCCAGGCCCAACATTTCAAGCCTGGTGGCATAAGGGATTCTATTGTGAGAGTAGGAGTGGAGTACTCTTCTCGTGAAATACCTCTGGACCCGCTCAATTGTATATCAAACGCATGATGCATAAGGTCCATTTTACTAACCCTTGCCCAAATTTGAAGACTACACAATTCTTTATCTACTGTAAAGGCCCCATAAGGATCCTATTGGCAACATTCATTCCTTATTGGAGGATTTTCAAGTGCCCAGAACTGTGTTTTGTTGTTGTTGTTTTTAACTTGTCAACTTTAAGATATGAGCCTGGTTTATCTCTGCAGTCTAAAGCACTGTAATTAACATCCAGCTGTCTGCAATTAAACCAGTTCGAATCTCCCCAGGCTCAAGGTTGACTCAGCCTTCCATCCTTTCTAAGGTAGGTAAATTGAGGACCCAGTTTGTGGGGGCAATAAGCTGACTTTGTATAAATATACAAAAGTATGAAGGCTATTGCTTAACACATTGTAAGACGCCCTGAGTCTTTGGAGAAGGGCGGCATATAAATCAAATTTAAAAAAAAAAGATGGATGGACTTAGAATACTTGTATTTAATTTATATTTTCATTGTATTTTCATTTCTTTTTTTTCAATCCGACTATATTTTCTATTATATAAATACAATAAATAATGAAGTTGGTTTATTTAGGCCAGTCATTCTCTCTCGACTCAATCCACCTCACATGAGTTGTTATTGTGAGGAAAACAGGAGAAGGAAGGAGTATTGGATATGTCCGCTTCCTTGAATTATTTATAAAACAACAAAGGTGGGATAAAAATGAATAACTAAATAATATCACACATTAGTAATGGTAATAAAGCTTTTCAAAACAATCCTGCATGATTTTAGAAGCATCCCACACTACTAATTATGTTTAATACCACAGTTTAACTGTTTAACTTTTACACTTACTTAGGAATAAAGATACTAAAAATTATTCAGTCAGTCATAAATCAAGCAGGGCATTCCATGTGAACTTTAACTTCCTAATGTTTTCATGAAAAATTGTCAGGGAAAGGTATTTTTCTGTATGATTAAAATGTTATATTTTAACTTAAAAGTAATCTAGGTTTTAAATGTAAAATATAAAATTGTGATCTCAAATAAAAGGTAATAGTTTAGAAATCACCTAAACATCACTTTTAAATGGAAGATACTAAAAGATAGATTCCATCACTGCCACATTATCTTACATTATATTGTATATGAAAATTTTCCTAGCGAATCAGCAATCACTCTGTAACTTTAGTATCTGATTTTAGAGGAGACTTTTAACAGTGCATCAGAAGTGGGTTGCTTGAGTAATAAATAAGTTATTGAAGAACTTTTATATTTTCTATTTTTCTCATGTGTATTGTCTACATCTTAATGAGGCAATAAACAACAAAGATGATAAATTTGACTGCTTATTTTCCTTTTGTCTTTTGCTGTCTCTTCAGTTGTTCTTTTAGGATTTTTTAAAATCAGTTTCTATTGAAAAGTTCCGTAAGAAATACATTCTGATCAAACTGTTATATGCCTCATGCACAGTACTAATGAATTTAATTATGAAAGCTGTGCCCAAACAGCTGTTGCAGTTTTGGTGTTGCTTTGGGGGTTTCTGAAAAGGCCAATTGAATGTTTGTTTTTCTGCATTTATTCCCTCAAAATACCTATTCTTTTTTGTTTGTTAGAGCAGTGGTGGATAGAATGGTCTTCCCACAAGCATTTGTGGATCAGTTAACTTCTTAATATCTGTATGTGTGACAGGGAAAGGGAAATGCAGACAATGGAGATCCGATCTACCAACTATCAAAATTTCTCAAAACACCATGTTTTGTAAAGTGCGGATCAGCTATAAAACTCTGAATCTGAAATAAATAAAGGACATTTCTTTGAATTATTTCATGCTGTGCCTCTAAGGCAAGAGTGTCAAACTCACATTGTCGTGTTATCGTCACATGACGTATTGGAACTTTTTTCCCCTTCACTAAACTGGGCAGGGGTGGGACCAGCATGTGATGCATCCGGCCCGTGGGCCACACCCCTGCTCTAAGGCTAAATGTGTCTTTGCCTTTTATTTCACCCACCATATTTTTTCCTAGATGGTTTTACCTGAGTATTTTGGTTTGATGACCATTTTTTTCAGTTGGGGAAATATGTTTTCTCTTGAAAAGTTATTTGAAAGACATATTTCAGACCTACCATCTCTTTGCTATTTATTAAAGCAACCTGACTTTTCTTGGTCTGAGAATGAAAAAAAAAAAAAATGGTGGTGATGCTTTAAGGAATCAACTAATTAAGGTAATGTGACTCTTAAAACAATAGGACTTTGTCTTGGGATGAATCCTGAAAAATGGTTTGCCCTAGTGAACTGAAGGAAGATATTTCGCATGCATGAGTTCCAAAGCATTTCTTCTGGATCATTTTTGAAGTATGTCCTTGCATAATATCTTTCTCCTAGCATTGGAAACATGATCTCTTTGCAGCCAATTAAAATCAAATACAACTTTACAATGATAAATTAATAATGTTGGCCAAATGCTGCCCCCTTTCAGATTAGAACTGGCTATTACTTTTACATTCAGGGCATCAGGAGAGAATTATTAGCTTGAATAATACTAGAAATAGAGGAAATACATTTATGAGTGAGCCTGACTATCTTTCATAAAATGTTAATTCATGCAAAATAAGATACAAGTTATGAATGTATTTTTCTTGCTATTTTGTTAATTTTATAAGCCAAAAAATTAGAAGGAAGAGATGAAGATTTTTTTCCCCTTCTTCTCCTAGAAATGGCTATTAAGTTGCAAATTTAAGTTTCTACATGTACTATGTAAGTTTGTTTTAAAATTGTCCTTTTCAGAAAGTAAGCCCCTAACAACTTAATTGCATTGATATCTGAATAGGCACATATTGGATGGCACTGTGCCAACAGCCATTTAATGGGCTAGTTCAAGCTTGAAAGGCATGCTTTTCTTGAAAGTTGGTTTGAACGTAGCCTCTTTTCAGAGATACTTCATGAAGAAATTCTGTCAATGAAGCAAAATGCCCATGTTGCCTCCTTTTGCCTCCTTTTTAGGCTTCCTCCAGCAGTTAGGAAAGACTTCTATATATATATGGTGCACAGAAGACTCTTCTAACTTCAAGATGTTGAGCTTCTGGGCACACCACTGGAGCTCCTGACTATGTATTTATGTGTAATCTTGTGTGTAATGTATGTATGTATGTGTGTTCATTTATAAATGATGATAAAAGGTGATTCATTTGAACACCTTAACTCTGATTGCTTTTTGGAAGCATATTTAAAAATTTAAGCAGACACAAATCACTAGTTGTGTTTGGATAGTCATCATAGGCTGATGCTGATAATAATGACTGATTTATAGCATTATTATTATGGGATTGTTTGCCTGCATATGAATTGGGACAGCCTACGAATATTTCAAATAAATAAATGTATACCTGTTTGAATCAGGCCCTCATAGAAAATACCAGTTTAGAGTTTGAGCAAACTCAGGGGTGGAATTCAGCTGATTCAGACCAGTTTGGGTAAACCGGTAGTTCTGACGATCAGCTGGCTCTGCCCACCCACCCACCACCGCCCTATCCTATCCTACATTTCCTTCTTTCTGGTTCAGCTGATTCATGCGGCACAGCTGATTTCCGCACCTCCACCTGTTCTGCCCCAGCTCCGGATTCCCAAGGATATAGACGCACACCAACGGTCCTTATCAAATTTATTAAGTAGCAAGAATAAACCAAAGTCTGGAAAGTCTGGAGAGCTGTTGGAGGTCCTGACCGAGCAGAGTTGAGATCTTTTATTCGATCCTACCTGGTAGCGATGAAGGTAGCAAAGCATGCTCACTTCTCCGCCCTCATCCCATCCACAGAGAACCGCCCAGCTGCCCTATTTAGGGTATCCCACTCCCTTTTGAATCAGGGAGCGGGGGACGACCCTGTGAGGGGGCAGGCCGAGGAATTTAGTAAATACCTGCAGGATAAGATCGCTCAGATTCGAGAGAGGCTGGACTCCGACTGGGTGGGGTCTATCGGAGAGGGGACGACAGGTCTGGTGATTTGGGAAGAGTTTGATCCTGTTACTCCCGAGGAAGTGGATAGGATCATGGGGAAGCTGAACGCCACCATGTGTGTGCTGGACCAGTGTCCCTCCTGGCTCATTTATTCAGCTCGGGAGATTACATGCGGCTGGATCCAGGCAGTGATTATGGCTTCTTTGGGTGAGGGGTACTTTCCAACTGCCTTGAAGGTGGTGAGACCCCTCCTCAAGAAGCCGACCCTGGATCTGGCTACTTTGAACAACTTTTGTCCTGTCTCCAACCTTCATTTTCTGGAGAAGGTTGTTGAGAGTGTGGTGGCACATCAGCTCCCATTGGTCCCATTGGTCCTGGATGAAACATCATATCTGGACCCATACCAGTCGGGTTTCAGGCCCAGGTACAGCATGGAGACGGCATTGATTGCGCTGGTGGATGACCTCTGGAGGGCTTGGAACAAGGGATATTCCTTTGTCCTGGTCCTATTAGATCTTTCGGTGACTTTCGATACCATTGACCATGGTATCTTACTGAGGCACCTTGAGGGGTTGGGAATGGGAGGCACCGTTCTTCAGTGGTTCAGCTCCTACCTCTCAGGGAGTATGCAAGCGGTGTTGGCAGGGAGACAGAGGTTGGCCTCAAGGTCCCTCACATGTGGGGTACCTCAGGGGTAGGTCCTCTCTCCCCTTTTGTTCAACATCTATATGAAGCCGCTGGGGGAGATCATCCATGGTTTTGGGGTGAGATATCGTCAGTACGCTGATGATACCCAACTTTTTATATCCACCCCGAACCAGCCCAGGGTTGCCCTCAACATGATGTCCCAGTGCCTGGAAGCAGTGCGGCTCTGGATGGAGAGGAACAGGTTCCAGCTCAACCCCCCACTCCAGACGGAGTGGCTGTGGGTACCGGCATCTCAGTTCCAAGTGAATATTCCATCATTGGTCATAGGGGGTGAGGTATTGCCCTCTGTTGAAAGGGCGTGCAATTTAGGCGTCCTCCTGGATTCATGGTTGACTTTGGAAGATCATGTTGTAACCGTGACCAGGGGGGCATTTGCACAGATTCGTCTGGTGCGCCAATTGCGTCCCTACCTGGACCGTGATGACCTCTGTACAGTCACTCATGCGCTCGTAACCTCCTGGATCAACTACTGCAATGCTCTCTACATGGGGTTGCCCGTGAAGATCACTCGGAGGCTTCAGCTGGTGCAGAATGCAGCCACGTGGGTAGTGATGGGAGTGTCCCGACACTCTCATGTTACACCCCTCCTGCACGACCTGCATTGGCTACCAGTTGCCCTCCGGGTGAGATTCAAGGTGCTGGTTATTACCTATAAAGCCCTACATGGCCTAGGCCCGGGGTACCTGACGGACCATCTGCGGCCAATGACAGCTCCCCATCGCCTGGTGCATTCCTACAGGGAGGGCCTCTCTGGAGTGCCATCAGCCAGGCAGTGTTGTCTGGCAATTCTTGGGAACAAGGTTTCTCTGTGGGCACACCTACCTTATGGAACCAACTCCCCCTCGAGCTTCAGGTGGCCCCTGACCTGTGCTCTTTCTGCCATGACCTTAAGACATGGTTATTTCGCCAGGCCGGATTGGACTGAAGGGGTTTTTAAGGGGAGTTTTAATGGTTTTTAACACTTAATATTGATTTTATCTGTTTTTATTGCTGTGAGCTGCCCTGAGTCCTTTCCGGAGAGAGGACAGCATATAAGCTTAATTAATAAAATAAATAAATAAAATAAATAAATAAAGTCCGGCAAAGGTTGGCAACCAGCCCAGAAAGCAAGATAAGACTTTTCCAAAAATGCTCTGTTGATAATTACAAGTTGTTTTTAGCAAGAAACTTACTAACTGCATGTGACTTAAATAGGCTAAGGGACTGGCCAATTATCCTCAAGCCTTACTCTCGAGGAGACTTCCTCCTCCTGAGTAGCCACTCTTGCCTTTTGGCAGCCCTGCGTGCTCAAGCATTGAGAAGAGGTTCCTCCACTTTGCTCTCTCCACTTGAAGGAGCCTCTGGGGGTTCTGAAGGCCCTGGCTGAGTCTCTGCCTCTGGCACCACATCCTCTTCAGCCTCCTCACTGTCCAACATGAGCGCCGGCTGCACAGACTGCTAGCGCAACACACACCAGCCTCCTCGTCGTCAAGATCAGCCACAATCCGCGCAGGCCGCTGGTGGGCCATAACACCACTGTTACTGGGGCTGTTTTAGAAGGTAAGCAGCTGAGCTTCAAATTGCTGTATTTTGAACGCTGCGCATAAGTGCGGTAGGTGCGCACACGCAAAGCTTGCACTCACCAAACCAGTTGTTAAACCGGTTGCAGCCCACCACTGAGCAAACTGCCCTTATACTTGATTTTGAACATGAAAGTATGGTATATCACTTTGGAAGGGTTTGTTATGTGTTATGAAAATGTTCATGTTCTATGAATGAGTGTGTTTGTGTGTTTGTATGTGAAAGAGAGAGAGAGTAAAGCAAAGGGTGAACTTTTTAAGATGAGCTTTTTTTTTTTTTTACTTTTTCTATTAAAAATACAATACTGTCACATTTAGCAGGGTTATTGCAATTTGAATGCTATGTTTATTTTGGATAGACAATCTGATACCTGTCAACATCAGTTTGCCTCCATACATATCTTTCAGTGCCCAGTGGCTTCCCTGTTCAATCTGAATGTTTTAAGGAAGAAATATGAAAACTCCAGCCCCTAGCAGTTCCACCAGGGTTGTAGGGAGCATACTAGGGCACTATTTTTAGTGGTACACGAAAATATATATATATGAAGGCAGATTGGCTAAAGTAAGCAGTTAGATGCATTCTACAGTAGAGAGACACATTTAAGTCTTGTTAGTTTCACTCAGAAATGTTAACGATGAGCAAAACTTTGCCAGAGAAAGTATTTCGCATGGCTAAATTGTTGATCTTGTTCTCAAAGTAATCAACTGCCACAAAGAAGAGGGAGTCAAGCTATTCTCCAAAGCACCTGAGGGCAGGACAAGATTAATCAAGGAGAGAAGCAATTTAGAACTAAGGAGAAATTTCCTGACAGTTAGAACAATTAATCACTGGAATGATTTGCCTCCATAAGTTGTGAATGCTCCAACACTGGAAGTTTTTAAGAACAGATTGGATAACCATTTGTCTGAAATGGGGTATGGTACCTACCTAACCAAGGTCCCTTCCAACTCTGTTATTCTATTCTATTCTATTCTATTCTATTCTATTCTATTCTATTCTATTCTATTCTATTCTATTCTATTCTATTCTATTCCAAAATAATTCCACCCTCCCCTATATTTCACGCTGCAAGTATTGCGAAAATGTTCCTTCATGCACCTTCCTCTTTTTAGTGACTGAAAGAATTAATGACTAAGATGCTAACCTTACCGTCACCTGGGAATAAGTACTACTGAATGCAGTTTTTCTAAGTTAAATGTGTTTGATATAAATAAACAAGAATAAAAGTGTAATACTATGCAAAAATAATTGCCATTATATTTAGTGAGATTCATTTTTATATAAATGTGGGTTTTTTATTTCCAATTAAGTTTCACTTAAGATTAAAATAACTATTCCCATTAATCAGAATTGTTTTATTTATAGAAACATGTAACCACATATAAATAACACTAAAAAATACAAATGAAAGGGCATGATAATATTTTTTTTATGATTCATACCTAAGTCAAACATGAAGTCACATTCTGCTAGAAAATTGTAAATTATATTTGGAAATAAATCAATTATGACCTTGCTTCATAATAGTACCTTCTTTATATCGCTTAAATTAATTATATTTAAATTGTCTTCCTGAATTATTAACTGAAAACCAATGAATAATGAATATATTTGAGGAAAATGAGCCTCCAAAGATAGAAGTAGAAATATTATAAGAGAGGGAGGGGGAGAGAGAGAGAGAGACTGACCATCTGTAATAATGGCTGATTTAGTGTTTAATTAGTTCAGTTCACAGAAGGAGGTTGCGTTTATGTAAACCTTTCCATGTTTGACTCTGCAGGCTTCAAACGCTGCTCAAAATTGTGCCCAAATCCAGAGGAAGAAGAGGAACACACCACTTGGAAAATGTTCAGAAGTTTATCTTACTACTATCAAGAAAATAGCATCATTTAAGAGTACTTCACACATCCAGCCAAATTCAGCCACATATTTATTCTGACATATCCTCCCAAACTTATAATGTAAAAAAACAAAACAAAAAACCCTGGTGTTTTTTTTGCTAAATGCTAAATGAAAATTTTTGGATCTGTCCTACATTAAACTTAGTGAAACACATATTTTAAAATGATCTATGATGGAAATCATCAGAGGTTTCAGTAATGAAGAATGGCTTTATTAAATGGTTTAACTGAATGTCCATTCATCATTAATTCCTTTTTGTTCTTTCCACCATTGGATGTTGCTGCCTCATTTATGATCTTTCCATTTCCTTTTGTCATCATTAGATCAGCAAATATGTTTGCTGTCTGTGATGCTTCTTGACCTTTTGTTCATAAATGAATGATTGATCGATTAAATAAATAAGCAGTCTTAAATTAAAAGATAGAGCTTCTCTTTTTTTCCTCTGCCTCCCCTCCTTCTTTTTGACTTTCTTCCCATCTACATAATGTCAGAAAAACTTTTCTATGGAAAAAAAAAATTCATTGATATTGTTGCTTGCCTTGTCCACATTCATTTTAAAACAGGATATTTTGTAACTTGAAACAATGTATCCTGCTCCAAATACTTTGGATGGGAAAAAAGCCAAGGGAAAAAACCCAATATAACAGCAGTAGCATTTAGGTTTATATACTACTCCATAGTGCTTTACAACTCTCTCTCTCTCTCTGAGCACTTTATAATGTTAGCATAAGGTAAAGGTTTCCCTCACACATATGTGCTAGTCGTTCCCGACTCTAGGGGGCAGTGCTCATCTCCGTTTCAAAGCCGAAGAGCCAGTGCTGTCCGAAGACGTCTCCGTGGTCATGTGGCCGACATGACTAAATGCCAGAGGTGCACAGAATGCTGTTACCTTCCCACCAAAGGTGGTCCCTATTTTTCTACTTGCATTTTTTATGTGCTTTTGAACTGCTAGGTTGGCAGAAGCTGGGACAAGTAACAGAAGGTCACCCTGTTACGCAGCACTAGGGATTTGAACCGCTGAACTGCCAACCTTTTGATTGACAAGCTCAGCGTCTTAGCCACTGAGCCACCATGTCCCTCAATGTTAGCATATTAACCCCCAAAATCTGGCCCTCATTTTACTGACCTTGGAAGGCTTAGTCAGCCTTGAGCTGGTCAGGATTGAACTCCTGGCAGCACCATATTCAACAAAACCACCCCTCCCCCCTCCCAGTCCTAAATATTAACAAACCCTGCATAGTCAAAAAAATACAATTTCTGATTCATGAATGGAAAGTCCAGAACATTGTGGGACATTCCGCTCTTCCTCAGCACCATGCCATTTTGAAGGTGGTTCTGTGTTTTCTGGAGTAAACAGGAAAATCCTTAAACTGACTTGTTTCATTCAAAATACCATTTGCAGGACACCTTGAACTGCTTTTACTTTCAATATTTTACTTGCAGAAATTGCCATGTCATTCCCAGAATACATGGAATTAGAAGGAAAGGGAATGTTCCTGAATTCTCTGGAACATTCCTCAATGTTTAATTACCTCAAGTTTTGAATATACCGATGCAAAGTCTCTGTCTCTCTCTCTTGTGTGTGTGTGTGTGTGTGAGTGAGTGAGTGGTGAGTTGCCCCCCCTTCGCGCTGGTTCTATAGAACCGGTAGTAAAACCGGCGGGAGGCCCCGCCCACCAACCCCAATGTCACCAAAATGCTTCTGCGCATGCGCAGAAGAGCACACGCACACTCGAGCAAAGTGAGCATGCGTGTGCGGTCCAGTTGCAAACCAGTAGTAACGGTAAGTAGAATCCACCCCTCATGTGTGTGTGTGTGTGTGTGTGTGTGTATGTGTGTGTGTTTGCAAAGTCATGTCGGAGCCAAAAAGCAAATAAAAACTGTCAGTGGCTAGTCTCTAGTTAGTAACATCATCCCTCATTAGTCTTCTCATCAGTACTTCTAAAAGTCATTTAGCCTCCATGGTATTTTCTCTTTTCTCCCCTACACTGAAAGCTCAAAAGTGATGGGCAATGGGTTATTTGGACTGATTTAATGCCACTTGTTTATTTTCATCTGAATGGAAGAGAATCATGCTTCCCATCTTACCAAATCAGGGCTACAGGCAGTGGGAATGTGACTAACATAAAATGTCCTCTCATCTTGATTGCACAAAAACAAGAAGATTTCAGCTTTCTGGCCCCAAGCTGTGCCACCACGACCCTGCCTTAATAGAAGGATTGTCTGTCATCAGCTGGTGATGCTTAGAAGAATGGAGGGTAACAAAATTGGAGAAATCTACTAGCTGCATTGCTTATCACTCCTTACACATCACAAAATTGGAACACCTCAACCCATTGATAAGCTAGAATAGAGGCAGTCTGGGCTGAAAATGGAGACAGCAAAATGTATGTTGACTCAAACCATGAGATGGGCAGCATATAAAATTAAATAAATAACCAAACAAACAAACAAGTTGGTTAAATTTTCTGTCAGTTCAAGAACAATTAGGAGGAATGAGGGCAGACTCTTGATATTTATTTATCTATTTATTTATTTATGTAATTTATATGCCGCCCTTCTCTCGAAGGACTCAGGGCAGCTTACAAAGAAAACATTCAACAATTTGAAAATTACATAAAAAATTAAAATCCAATTAAAATTTATTAAAATTATTTCAATGTAAAAATCCCCCAACGGATCAGCCCATTTGATAAAAGAGCCACGTCTTCAGTTCACGGCAGAAGGAGAGGAAGTCGGGGGCTGTCCTAAGCTCGGTGGGCAAACCGTTCCAGTGGGTCGGCACTCCCACAGAGAATGCTCTCTCCCTGGGGGCCGCCAGCTGACATTGTCTGGCTGACGGCACCCTGAGGAGGGCCTCTCTGGGGGAGCGCATGAGACGATGGGAGGATGGTAATGGTAATGACAGAGACAACTTTGATCATTAATACTGGTAATCTTGGTTACAGTTATCAACAGAATTGGGGTAGAATCAAACTTATACTGAATAAAAGTACAAAAAGTGGTTACACAGATTGAAAAATCCTCCTAGCCCCAGATTTAGAATAGAATAGAATAACAGAGTTGGAAGGGACCTTGGAGGTCTTCTAGTCCAACCCCCTGCTTAGGTAGACACCCTACCAGGGGTTGGTTCTACTTACCTTTACTACCGGTTTGCAATGGGGCCGCACGTATGCGCAGAAGCATTTTGATGATGTCGGGATCAGTGGGCGGAGCCTCCTGCCGGTTTTACTACCAGTTCTATAGAACCGGTGTGAACCGGGGACAACCCACCACTGTACCCTATCCCACTTCAGACAAATGGTTATCCAATCTCTTCTTAAAAGCTTCCAGTGTTGGAGCATTTACAACTTCTGGAGGCAAGTTGTTGCACTGATTAACTGTTCTAACTGTCAGGAAATTTCTCCTTAGTTCTAAGTTGCTTCTCTCCTTGATTAGTTTCCTTCCATTTATCTATGGAAGCATAGGTATTTTTAGTGGCTAGACATGCCTTTTAAAATCTTAATGTATTTCATCAACCTACTGGTTAATAGTAGTTGTATTCATATCAGACTATTGTTATGCTTTCTATGTAGGACTGCACTAATCTGATATAGAATCTTTCTATGTAGGACTGCATTAATATAAAACAAAATACAGTATATAAATATATAATTTATATTTGATATATATATATCAAATATATATATTCAGAAACTAAATTGAAACAAGTTTGGAGCGAAAACCACTACTAAAACCCCGAGCTACAAGTATTTTCTATTCTTTTTTTAAAGAATACTTGTGGAGCTAGTTTGTGAGAATCAAAATTTATATTACTTCAAGTGATTACTTAACACCTCTCATAATCCTATTGCAATGCATTTCTACTAGATTTTAAAATTGTAAACAGCCTGAGATCAAACTTTTAGAATAATATCTTCTGCTATTATGAATTTATTCAGGTCCTAAGATCAGGTTCTCAGATTTTCAGCTCATGTGGAAGGTTTGGGCTGACTGAAAGCCTCCCTGCTGCACATACTAATGAGGACCAACTCTTCCTGATATCTCCAGCATGATAAAAAGAACTTTAGTTAAATATGTATTGATTCAATTATGAGACATAATGAGTGGTAGATCACCAGTTCTACTGGCCAACAGATTAAATTTCCATTTCTTGGATCGACATTGAAGTTTGATTTTAAAAAATCCAGATATACAAATTGAGCCAGAATTACTGAAAAAGTCCAATGTGTTTGGAACACAATTCTCCTAAATAACTGAAATTATATGGGATATATTCAGTAATCTTTGAGACAGTTATTTTGGGGACAGTTGACATAAACCACAATAGTTTCACCATTTCAAGGTTGACTCGGCCTTCCATCCTTCCGAGGTGGGTAAAATGAGGACCGAGATTGTTAGGGGCAATATGCTGACTCTGTAAACTGCTTAGAGAGGGCTGTAAAAGCACTATGAAGTGGTATATAAGTCTAAGTGCTATTGCTATTTGTTTAAGAGTAGTTGTTTTAAGATACGGGCTTAGAAATGCATATATCGAGAAGAATATTTTTATGACGATCTTTAAGATGGGAAGAAATGGAATTGAACAAATCTATGGGAAACACATCCAAGCCACATGGATTTGGAATCATTATTTTGCTAATCCCTTTACAAGGCCCAGGATAACTAAACCTAAATTTTATTTACCATTTTTGCATTTTTTTTAAAAAAATTAAAGGGACAACATAAAGTCTCCCCTCCTCCATACACACTTGGTCATATAGTTCTCTCCTTTTCACTGCCTGTTACACACTCCTTACTCTTTTTTTGCACTTGATTGATGAAATATAGCAGTGATAGCTAACCTTTTTGCCGTTGCGTGCCAAAAGCAAGGGGAGTGTTGGGGGGTTTGCGCTCATGCGTGCCTAAATCCATAAACCAATGTGCCCCACCCCGCCCCCACCCATGCACGCGCAACCCCCCTGCTTTTGGCATGCAATGGCACGTTGCCCGTTTTTGCCAGTAGGCCCGTTTTTTTGCCCTCCCCAGGTTCCAGAGGCTTTCTAGGAGCCTGGGGAGGGCAAAAACGGCCTTCCCCACCCCTCTGGAGGCCCTCTGGAGGCCGGAAGCAGCCCGTTTTCCAACTTAATCAGCTGGCTGCACGCGCATGTGCACTGGAGCTGAGCTAGTGCAACACTCGTGTGCCCGCCAATATGGCTCCACATGCCACCTGTGGCACACGTGCCATAGGTTCGCCATCACAGAAATATAGTTTTGCCCACTGAAAATCAAAGGGTGATTATGTTGGTCCTCTCAAGAAAAAGAAAGGATCAGTGAATAATATTCTTCTCCTTGAGTCCTGAATTTGTCAATTCTGTAACCAGAAAACCAGGAACAAAAACAGCCACTCACTTTCAAAGTACAAGTGTTGTCTGAACAATGATATAACAAGGCCTGTACTTCAGAATGTATCATGACATATACTTACCATTCTTTTATGTGTAAATGTGCATAGTTTCCTCACTCACTTCTCTTTGCATAGCCCTCTAGTGCTTACTGTGTTATTCTTCTTTGGTTTCTGAAGTCATCCTACTAATGCTGCAAATTTATCTATTTATCTTTGACAAATAATTAGCATTTGCATAACTGCTGGTAATTTGATGTTTTACCAACAGTGACCTCAAAATGTTGCCCTGATGGAATACCACTTTTATGAATTTCAAAAAAGGTCGCTTTTCAAAAAAAGAAAAGAAAAGAAAACTGCTCCATTTTGTTGCATGCATAATATTATAATTGCTCAAATGTGTGTCAGAATTAGCCCCTAAATCAATCCTGAACTACTTTCTTTAATAATGAAAGGAAAATGTACAGGTGTACCTACATTTTGCAATGGAAATAGTTATTTTTCCTCATCCTTTAACCTAGATTTCTATTTTGAGTTAATATAGTGAAAAATTAGTATGCTTTAAATCCAGCTGACTTCCTGTTATACAGAAAATGAGATGGCAGTATTGGTAGACTTCAGCTTCAGAAAAGAAAAAAAAATGTAATGTATGTTTATTGTACAGGAGATCTCCTTTGATATCTTTAGTGCAATAAACATATTCAACAATTTTGAAACAAAATAAATTTTAAAAATTAAACATGAATGTAACATTAAATGAAGTAGCCTAAACATAGATTTTTAAGGAACTCAAATTTAGGTCACAAGAAGTAGAAAAGAAATCAAGATAAAATGAATTAATAACATCAAGGATTTTCTGAATTTATTACTTTTACAATTCACTCAATAACCAAATTCTGGGATAGAAGTTGTTACTGTTCTTGTGGGAATCACTGGAATTAGATTTCTTAAGGTAAGAGATGTTGATACCTATCCTAGTAGTTTGCAGATTAATTAAACATAAGGTGTTAAAATGATGACGATGAATCTCTTCTACTTTCTTCCATGTATGACTTTCTTCTACTCTCTTCTACTTCTCTTCCAGAGAAATTAAATAACCTTACTTGGTCATATGTACTTTTTTTATGTTGAATCATCAAACAGCATTGCTTATCTAGCATCTTCAGCACAGAAAGTGTTGTTCCTTTCATACAAAGTGATGGCATCAATGCCCAGTGTAAAACTTCTTGTGTTGCCTAGTACCTGATTATCTTCTTGTGCTGCATTGTGAACAAATTCTCAGTATCAGGTTCCTATATCCTGGACTGAAAACAGCATGATTTTCTGTCATCTCTCCACCTTCTAGCAAGAAGAATAATTTTGCCCAGCAGGAGGTAGGAACTGAACAAGTGAACAGTTAGTAATGGTAGATTAAAAATGGCAATACCTCTGAAATGTTGAAATGGCGAAGTCCTTCACTACAAAAATGAAAACTAGGCTTATAGAGTTGTTTCACTTCTGTTCTCTGCTCAAGGCCTGGAAATTATATTTCAGTATTATGTTTTTGTCACTGTTTTTTTCAGGCTCTATACTCAATTTCTAAGGATTCTATCTTGACCAAATAGATCAGGGTGTAGAAATAGATGTCAAAATTTGGTGGTTCTACTCACAATTTAAGGAAAGATAAATAAATAAATAAATAAAGTAAAGTAAATAAAAGACAGATACCTATTAAAGATTAGATCACTTTAAGATTTGTTTTCAAAAAATATTGTTATTTACTATGATGGCAGTCCCTTGACTAATTTTCAATCATTAAATTGTGAGATGACAAATGGAAGCTCTCCTACTTAAATCTTACTTACATTTCCAATGTATTAATTCAAAACACTTTTACCATCAGTCCTAGTTTTTTACTCCCTCAGTCATTCAAAGTTAAGAACATTTCTTGCCACACAATTTCCTTCTTTTCAATTAATCACATCTTTCTCCTCAAAACTTCTTCAGCCTTGTCTTAACTGCTCTTACACTCCTGATAAAATTTGATGATTGAATAATTGTACCTTCAATCTTTTCCAAGTGCAATCATGCAGAACTGAATCTGTTGCCCTTATAGTAATTATTAGGCCCAATGGAAGAGAATATCCCTATTCTGATAGAGTTCATATCCAGTTCCTTTTTATGTGCTACTGACTATGCACACTTTTCATTCCAAAATTTAGCTCTGGAGAACTGTAAAGCTGAAGAGGAATTTAGGTGCCCATTTAAACATAAAATAAAACACATTTACTTTTATGTGAGTCCCACAGTTAGAACTACTGTGTTTCCCCAAAAATAAGACCCTGTCTTATATTTTTTTGAACCCTGAAATAAGTGTTTGGCCTTATTGCCATGCACTCAAAAGCCTGATTGGGCTTATTTTCAGGGGATGTCTTATTTTGGGGGAAACAGGGATGACCAAATATATGTTTTGCTTTGTTCTTACAACTTGATTCATAAGATAGTGCCTTAACCAAGGATAATTTTCATGCCCACCAAATTCTCTCCTTTATCTGATTTTTAACTAACTAACTAACTAAATTGGAATGAAATAAACAAATGGAAAGCAAAGATAATACAAAGTCTAAAGCTCCAACATTAACTTTATACTGAAGAAAGATTTGAGTTTCCACATTGTCCTATGAGCATTTTCAGAAAATCAAAATAGATACCATTGCTTTACAGAATAGAATAACAGAATGACAGTGTGGGAAGGGACCTTGGAGGTTTTCTAATCCAACCCCTTGCTCAGGCAGGAAACCCTATAGTGTTTTAGACAAGTGGTTGTCCAGTCTCTTTTTTAAAACATCTAATGTTGGAGCATCCACAACTCCTGGGAGCAAGTCATTCCACTGATTAATTGTTCTAACTGTCAGGAAATTTCTCCTTAGTTCTAGATTGCTCCTCTCTTTGATTAGTTTCCACCCATTGTTTCTTGTTCTGCCTTCATATTTGCTTTGTTTGCAAGTATGTTCCCTTTACTCAGAGAAAACCAAACAAAAGTAAACTATGAGAATGGTAAGTATGTAGTACTATGGAGCATCTTTACCAGTTTGTCTTTTAGTGTCTTGTGACCAGGTATATTCACTCAGACAATCATTTGGTGAGAATACTCAATATGTGCTCTCTAAATTCCAGATATGCCCATCAACCCCTAACATTTAAATGCTGCTAATTCTAACCTTTATCTGATGAATGAAAGCAAAAAGTACAGTGCATCAGGGAATCACTAATAAAACTAATATGAGAGACCTAAGAAAACAGAAAAGACAGGTTCAACAAAACAGGTTTTATTAGAAGAAATTATGGGAATGCAGCTGCTACCTCTGATCAATGACTTGATACAATCAGAAGTCTGTTATGAACTGTTTGTATAGCATATGATCTGTTTATGTAGTCCATGGATAATTATCTGAATTCATGCTTGATATTATTTATTTATTTGATTTTTTTTTAAAAAAATCCTGCCTTTATAACTTTATAATTAACTCAAAGTGGCAAATATACCTAATAGTCCTTCCTCCTATTTTCTCCACAACAACTACCCTGTGAATTGGGTTGGTTTGAAAGAAAGGGACTGACCCAAAGTCACCCAGCCAGCTTTCATGGCAAAGGTAGGACCAGAACTCATATTTCTAGTTTCTAGATCAGCACTCTAACAACTATAACAAACATTTTCTTATATGACTTTGTGTGGGATAATACTGTACCTAGTGCATACCGATAACAGGCTAATCAGTTCCATTGCTAGTCTTCTCAAGGGAGTGACCAAGGGTATTTGCTTTGTTCATACCAATATTTGTCTGTTAGATTCCATGCCTCACCCTGCTCAGTTTTTATTACAAGATCCACTATGGATTCTACCCAGCCAGTGGTCACTCAGTTCATTAAGTCTTCATGTTTATAGGCAGAATTCCTTATTTTGACCTAGAGAGAATCCTTGCTTAAGAAGCCATATTTACGGTCAATTAAGTGTAGCAACTATTGGAGTGTGGTATTCCATAATTAATCAATTCTCTGCTAGAGAAGACATGGGTGCATCTTCAGGAATTCTTAAATTTAACATATTAATTTGATCTTTTCCAATATAGATTTACACCTGAATTCAGCACAGAGCCAATCTTGATATACTTGTTGCATTGTGTATACAAGGAAATAGATAGAAGGGTCATAATGTTGTTTTTACATCAGTTTGGCTTTTTAACTTTAAATTTTTGTTGGACCACTTAGAGAAACTAGAGGTTACAATGCCACTCTGCAGTTCTTCAGTTCTTATATCTCAGGATATAATCATACAGTAAATAATACTGGGAGGCTTTTGCTTGACATCTTGGGACCTGCATGGGAGGTCGTGCAATAAGGTTTTTAATAACTAGTAGGTATACTGTGCTTAACATTCAAGTCTAACAAAAGTACTTGTGGGTGGTGTAACACTATTTGCAACTTCTTAAAATCTCTGAGATCGTATAGCAGCTATAGAAAGAAATGTAATCTTATTAAAAACCCTAAAGAGTAGCCCCTATTACAATGAGCCCCAATACAATTATTATTGATCCAGAATATAGCAGCATGAGTGGTAAATGGGATCTACATGGCTTCCCATTTTTCTGGTTGTTAATTGCATCCTGAACCCAATTTTAAATTGTACTATGTACAAATTTAAATTGTATCATAGTACAATTTGTACAAAGTTTATACTGCTTAGACTCAAATTATTTAGAGGACCAGTGATTCATGTATAATCCATGTAGCATTTTGGGGTCATCAAGGGACATTTTTTTTTTCCTATGGGATTACTATAGATAGATTTGACATCAATACTCAATTTACTTTTCTCAATGGAAGGGCCCATTCTATTGAGTGGAATGAAATTGTCACTAGAGTTGAAGCAAAGTCCTTTTTTCCTTGTGCTCTATAAGGGGTCCCAAGATATATCTTTTAGCAGATAGCAGTTCCCTCACTCTACAGGTTCTGAACTTCACAAAGCAAAGCTGAAAGAACTTCATTCCAGTTTAAACTAACAAGGATAATAACACGAAAAACAATTCTTTCTGTTCTGTTAATTTTCCATTATATTAGTTTTTATTTTCTGTTGAAAATCCTTAAAATTATTATTTTTTTTAAATCAACTTTTGAGAACTTGTCTGTTAAAAGGTTATTCTACTCATTTGTGGTCCTTGGTAATAATAGTATAATACATGGGCAGCAAGGAGGTATTTCTACTCAGAGAACTGTTTTTCCGCAGCATAAGGAATTTAACAGTTACTTAATCCTTATTCAAATGAAATTTATTTGGGGATCTACCAGTAAAAATAGTATTCATTTTCAAAATCTTTAGAGCTGCTATTAAAGAATTGTTAAAATGTTTGCTGCTGTTATCAAATTTAACATCTCTTTTTAAAAGATCCAAAATTAACATGTAGCTTTTTCTTCTAATTTGAAGGTTTCTGTTCATTTCAAACACTTAAAGAAAACATATGGAAATCAGCTGTTTGTATTTAGCAAACATTTTTATTACACATCCTACTCAAAATATTGAGTGTGCTAAAATCTTATGAAAAAAGCTTTGTTCTCATTCAATAAAAGAAACACAAAGGGGAACCTCTTCCCACTTTGTCATCTATGTCACAACTTAAATCCCAGCTGTTGCCTTTAACTGTGCAAGACAGCAAGACAGCACATTTTGTAGATTAAACCAATAAACTTTCAAACATAAAAGAAGCAAATTTCATAATTGTGGATTTCAATTAAAGGAAGAGGATCAAAGCAAACATTCTGCTTGAAATTGCACAGCTGCTGTCTACACCAAACTAAAAAGAACATTTGTGGCTGGAAAAGAAAGAGAAAGAAAGAGCTGAAAAGCCTGCAGTGACTCAAATTGGGAATGCACCTCACGTTCAATCAGTAATACAGAAATAATGAGTAATAAATCCCCTACCTCTCCTGTTCCCAACATCTGTGAAAGACAATTTGTAACAGCCTCAGTGTTAACACTGTATAACACTCAGAAATTTGGTGACAAACAGGAACTATGTTTAAAAACAAAGGCTCAACCATGGTTAGGAGGAAAAGTGAAGCAAGCTTTCTTTTAATTGGAAGATTTTCAAGCAAGCAAACGAGCTTGTTTAGTTTGCAGGGGGCTTCCCCCTCACCCATCGCTCACACATGTGTGCACACACTCTGTTTTTCAAACCTGAGCGGCATTCTGGAGATTTCACACCGTTGGCTACATCTGTGGGCTATGGGTGTAGGCCTCATCCAAATGTGTTGAATTATTATTGATGGCTGAGGCAGTTCTGCTCTGCTAGTGAACCAATAATGTCAAGGCAGTACCTGCAAGATTAATTATAGGAGAGACTAGGCTGCAGTTTCCAGGGACTGAGACATTAATAGAGACTGAGCATTAGTTTCAGCGGTTCAAGAGGGAGCGGAACAAACGCCTCAGACAATGTTATACATGCGAAAATCTGACAGTTACTGTTGAACAGCAATGAAAACTTTAGGACAATGTTGTTCACTTGGAAGTGCAAAGCCTTACAAAACGGGAACAACAAAAGGGAAACAACAAAAAGAAAGATGGCAAGGCAGCCTACCTGTTTTGAATTGCAACAGGCTAAAGAAAGAGATGGGAAATGGTTCCCTCTTGTATATGGAGTACAGATGGAGGGAGGGACTGGGACCCACTTTCCTGGATTTATTAATATAACTACAAATCTGGCTGGAGTGCTTTCTTTGTGAATTGCCCTACCTTTGTAAACAATGGCGTCTGAAAAGCAATACTAAACATGAGGCTGGAAATCACATTAGGACTTGAAAGGATTTGAGGCAGTTTTGTTACACTATTACCTGACTTCTGCTGCAGTGGAAATTTATATTCCACAAAGAGTTTAGCTATAGAAAACTGAAGTGATGCAGTGGATGGAATTGCAGCCATAGCAACAGCAGCTTACAGTTCAGCCTCACACTATGAAATATAGGCACCACAATTCCCACGTTGACATCACACTTAAAACCAGATACAGTGATATAAAGACACATTGAATGCTGTTGCTTGTTGTACATTTTACCGAACATAATATTGAAGACCCTGAATTTGAATTTTGTTAGCCATCTTGTACTTAACAATATGTCGAGTTTCTGTAAAAATAAGAATAAATTATTTTGTATGCTTTCTTTTTGCCTTTCAACATGGCTGCTTATGAAGCAAGCTCAGTTACACTCTGTGTAGTTGAATGCTCAATGTCTGATTTTCCTTTTAGATATTTCTAAAGAAGGTTTTGCAAAGCATTTTCCCTCCAATCTGAGTGAGGATAGGATAGCTTGAGGACAGATCCCAGGAAGTTTTCCATACGGTTCTGCTCTGCCATTATTAAGTAGACTTGGCTGCTATATACATTTCCATAACAAACCTCTTTGTTGTGGGGATGGGGTGTGTGTGTATCTCTGTGTTGTGCAACACTATCCAGGGAAAGAAGTAATCCCAAATCAGCTCACATAACCAAAAGCAATGTTTGTATCATGCACAAGGAGACAGCTTCAGTTTCAATGATTCACATTCAGGATGCTGAAATATACAATATTAACTTCTACTGGAACTCACACATTTTTATGATATTGGTGACAGGATTCCCTACACACATATACATCCTTCCTTTACCACTTTCTGAGTCAGGAATTTCCTTTCCTTTTAGCCAAACTGCAGAGACTGGCATTTCTTTTGAATAGCAGAATAGTTCACTGCTTTCACTATGCCTGTAGAACAGATTGGATTCAGTACTTCCTGTTCTGTTTCGTAGTATCTCAATTCATTTCAACATTTGTGAGTCAATGTTGTTTTGATCTATTCGCAGTCCTATTTATATTCATTGAGAAGTTCTACTTTGCTCAACAGGAATAGTTCAGGTTGTATTGTGGCTTCCCTTCAGGTATTTTGCTGCCTGAGGCCAAGCAAAACTGGAATCTTAGGCAGCCATCAAGGTGTATAGTTCAAGGAAAGTCAAACTATTCTACCACTGAGGAAGAATATCCAGCAAGTGCCTCTCTCTATCCCTGGTAGTAAGAATGCAAAAATAGAAAATCCAATAAAGAACAAGTTGTGGCCTTTTCTTAACATCCAAGATTTGTTATTTGAGGCACTCTCCTCATTCTTCTTAAAAGTAACCAGCCCTATCTATAGTCTGCATGATCTGCACTCAATACAGGTAGTCCTCAATTTGCAACCATAATAGAGACAAGAATTTCCATTGCTAAGCAAGGCATTTATTAAATGAGTTGTGCCTTGCAATCCAAGAATTAAAATTATTCCTAAAACCATTGAAAATATGTGTTTTCCTATGGTCTTAGGCGACCCCTGTGAAAGGGTCGTTCGACCCCCAAAGGGGTCCCGACCCACAGGTTGAGAACCACTGCTCTAATGCAATGATTGCAGATGGCTTTTTATGACCTTCTTACCATGGTTGTTAATCATTGCAGTGAACTGAATCACTCAGTTGTTAAGTAAATCCAACTTCCCCCAATGTCTTTTCTTGTTGGAAGCTGGTTGGAAAGGTCACAAATGGCGAATATGTGACCTCTGCATGCTGCAATCATAGTAAACGCATGACCTTGGCTAAGCATTTACATTTTGACCATGTGACTTGGGGACATAGTAATGGTGGTTAAGTGTGAGAATTCAATGTTTTTGCCAAGACGGTATGTAGGGCAAAATCTATGGTTTTACTCAAAGAGTAAGAAGCAGAACTCCAAGATACAAACCGCCTATTTCTTTCATATAAGCGTACCATTGTCTCACTACCAAAAAAAACTGTCCATGGAGCATTATGTTCCCTTATACTCTTCTCTTCACTTTTCAATGTGTTTTGTTTTGAAAACTCCTCTGATTTTATGCTGTAATAAGAACTAGTTTTGGTCTTGCACAGAAATATTTCCTTATGAATGATAATCTGAGACTCATTTTTTTTTTCCAAATTATTTCACTCTTAACCCTGGTCTTTCCTAGATGTATTTCATCCAGGTAGCAAGAAAAAGATGGATATGTTTACTAAATACTTTCATGATGGAGATAGTCTGGTCCAATGTACATTATTTCACTGCTTTGTTGCATTTCCGTTAGCTCATTTCCATATTGAATTTAAACATTCAAGAAATAGTTTTATAATTGTCAGTGCTACAAAACTTTACTTTAGGACTTATGTTGCTTCTGTTATGCAGACTATCAGATTTTTTTTAAACATGCCATCTTAAAATCCTTTTTCTGAATGTAGGCATAAATGTTTAAAAGAAATAAAGCATAAATAACATCAAAGCGAAAATATATGCATTTTTCATTACAGTAATTTGAATGTATTCCCCCTTTGCTCCAGAAAATATTTGTCACTTGCTGTTGTTCTGTTGTCTTTATTAAATATTCTGCAATATTTAAAGTGCTTCATGATTTGGGACCTTAAATATTAAAGAGCGCCTCCCAATGTATGAATAATTTTTATTAAGCCATCATCCAACTCCGTAAGGATATATGCAAATGGTAGAAATGTGTTTTTTTGTACACCAGGTTGTTCCTATTACAACAAGGAATGGGGTAGCCAGTGCAATAGGTTAATGTCAAAGGATGTTTCTTTCCTCTTCTGTGCTATTTAAACATAGACACACACACACACACACAAACAAAAACAGGGAGAAGAAAGAAACAGAGATAGGGACATTTTTTAACCCCCAGTCTATTAATATTGGTGGGTATAAAAATGTTGTTCAGTGATAAAAACCATCAGAATTTATTACATATTTTTTTTAAAAAATTCTTTATATAAGAAAACTTTGTGTGGACACTTGCGTATTATTGATTATATTGGGTAAGGAAAAGGAAGGTAGGATTTTTGGTTTAGGTCAACATATTCTCTTGGCTGAGACTACCATCATCAAAGAATGGTGAAAAAAAATCTTTGAATCATCCCTTTCATCATCATTATCTTAATCTTCATCGATCATCAACATCGTCATCATGCTAAAGGTAATCTGAAAAAAAAATAAAAGTATTGCTTATGATTTGCAAGTGAAAATCTAAAATTATTACATTGTATTTTTTTAATTAATCAAAAGTACTTTGGGCAGTACTTTTCATTAGTGTTCTGTGCTGCATTATTTTAATTGCTTTAAATTAAAATGGCTTTAATGATTAATGATTAATCATTATTGATTAGTTGTATTAGGTTGCCTGTACAGTTCTGAGAGTCACTTTGAAATGATTTAAACAAAGGGGAAAAAATATCAGCCTGAGGTTTTATTTTTTAAAATCATTTTATATGATATTTGACACGTCTTTAGGATAATCAGCTTATTGTTTTTGCATTATAAATGAGAGCATCTATATCTTTACAATAATAATTTCTGTAGATGTCCTTGAGCTATAGTGAATAGTTACTGAAGCCCTAATGTTAAAAGTAGATCTATTTTTTTTCAACTGCATTTTAACATAGGAAATGAAAGTGCACAAAATTATTTGTACACCATGATGAAAGAAATGAGCTTTTCCTAGCGTAAAGTCAGTTTCTAGGAAGAGATATGGTAGAAACGTTCAGTACAAAACGGATTAACTGAGTGAAATAATCTTTAATCTCTATCCACTTTTTCTTCCCCTAGGGAATAATTGAAAACTCTTGCCAACTCAATCTGGCATACTAAATATGATAATATGGCCCAGATTCTGGGTGTGTTGTGTTTATAATTGTTGCTAAGACCCAGTGAAGCTTATTGTTTATAATGGACTACTCAAAGCTACCTGACTACATCTCATCATCCATGGTAGATTAAGTGTACTCATCCTCTTTTTATCTCTCCCTCCTACGGACCTCCAGCTAGTTAAGTAAGAAGGGAAAACTGTACTGCTCAGATTAAAAATAGGAGAGAAAGCTATTAAAATTGTAAATTTAAAATACAGTGAAAGCTTCCCTTCCCCTAGTGCCATATTTAAATCAGGTCAAACAAGTAAATATTTTGTTGCATAAACATATATCCAAAGTGATTCAATTAGCATGTCGGTATATCAGACAAAGCTATGCTATAAATAATATAATAGATTGGTTATTTGTGTCCTTTCTTTCATTATAGCAACTGGTGTTTGAGATTCAAGTTCTTTAAAAACTTAAGAGGATTCTCTCCTTCATGTATTTCTAACACCAATTAAAAGAATTTAGAATTACAAAAGCCAATACGAATGATTTTTAGATATTTAAATGGTATAGTAAAGATTCTTTTCTAAGAAATGCTGGTATAATTTTGGTTTTTAAAATATGCTTCTTGAAGTTGAAGAAGTGAAAAGAGAGACATAGCAAAGTAAGGGTATTAATATTTTAGATAATTTTTTTGCCAATCAAGTTTCTGAACCGTTTGGATTAGGTATCCCTTAGGTATTGGTGGAGTCGCACAGAAATGGGAATTTAACAATGTGGCTACATTGTGTATAACATCTATGTTCTTCCTACCCTTTTGACTTGTTTATTATAATTAAATTTAGAATATTTTTGTATTTTTATGGTGTTATTGTATGCATACAGATTCATGTTGGATGAGTGGCATATAAATATCATAAAGAGATAAACATGGTACTGAGGAACAGCTAAGATCTTTAGAACATTAATAGTGTTTATCATCTAGCTAAATTAAATCTTTTGGTATGTCTAGTTGCTTGTATTGCCATATCAGAAAAGAAAACTGAAGCTGGAAATGTAGAATTACAGTAGAACCATGGAATGTAACAAGGAAACACTAAGGAGAAAGAAGATGTTATAATCTAGGAAACCAAAGTGAAGCAGGAACATCAGTTTGGTCCAATCTTTTGGACTTTCTCATTTCTAACATAGTCTTAAAAAACTAAAATGATACTTAAAGTCATGGGCATCATCATATGGAATATACAGAAATCATGTTGGGCATATTATATTTTCAGGACAGCAAAAGTGTGAGATAAGGTTGTATGTTTTCTCCATATTGAGTCAACCTATATGCTAAAATATATATTAGGAAAATCTGGATCCGCTCTGAGTCTTCGGAGAGGGGCGGCATACAAATTGAATAAATTAATAAATTAATAAGATTAGTGTGGTTTCAAATTTGGATAAAGAAACATCAGCAAACTGTTATGCTGATGACACTATCCTGATAGACAAAATGCAAAAGAACTATAAGGTCCAGTAATACAAGAAAAGGAGTACAGTGAAAAATGAGACTAAAGTTAAATAGATGGGTGGCTATATAAATTTGATTAATAAATAACTTTTTATATTGTACAATTTTTTGTTTTATTTATTGTTCTTTTTGATTCTTGTTTGCCACTCAGAACTGCCTTTGGTGAGATTGGTGGCTATCTAAATTTGATTAATCAATAAATATAAAGAAGGCCAAACTAATGGCAACAGTTCTTGACACTTTTAAACTTATGTTTCAGAAGACTCATGAGAATACAATGATAGCTGAGAAAACAACCAGATGGATCATTGAACAAATCAATCCAGAGTTCTCATTTGAGGTCTAAATGAGCAGATCACAATGATCAAATTTTGGATATTATTTATTTATTTATTTATTTATTTATTTGTTTATTTATTTATTTATTATTGCGATTTATATGCCGCCTTTCTCCCTGGGGACTCAAGGCGGCTTACAAAATGACAATTTCCAATATAAATTACAATGAAATAAAAATTAAAATCAGCAACCCTATTAAAACAATTTAAAATTATAACAGTATATCCCCAAATGGATCAGTTATATTGATGGAAGAGCCACATCTTCAGTTCGCGATGGAAGGAAAGAAGGTCAGGGGCTGTCCTGAGCTCGGTGGGCAATCCATTCCAGAGGGTCAGGGTTCCCACAGAGAACGCTCTCCTCCTGGGGGACATCAGCCGATATTGTTTGGCCGACAGTACCCTGAGGAGGCCCACTCTGTGAGAGTGCACAGGATGATGGGAGAGTGGCTGGAGATGGTTCTGCAAGTACCCCGGGCCTAAGCCTTGAAGGGCTTTATAGATAAGCACCAGCACCTTGAAATGAATCCGGAACACCACCGGCAGCCAGTGCAGCTCACGCAGGAGAGGTGTTACACGGGAGTATCTAGACGCCCCCGTAACTACCCACGCGGCTGCATTCTGGACTAGCTGGAGCCTCCGGACGCATCCCAAGGGCAGCCCCATGTAGAGGGTGTTACAGTAGTCCAACCTAGAGGTAACGAGGGCGTGAGTGACCGTGGCAAGGGCATCCCGGTCTAGAAAAGGGCGCAACTGGAGCACAAGATGCACTTGTACGAAGGCCCCCCTGGTTACGGCTGTCAGATGGTCATTCAAGGACAGCCAAGAATCCAGGAGGACACCCAAGTTGCGGACCCTATCGGAGGGAGCAAGAGTCTCTCCCCCGATCACTAAAGATGGAACCTCTAGATCCCGGGATGCCGGCATCCACAGCCACTCAGTCTTGGAAGGGTTAAGTCTAAGTCTGTTCCTCCTCATCCAAACCCGCCCTGCTTCCAGGCAGTGGGACATCACAGAAAGGGCATCCTTAGGGTGGTCAGGGGTGGAGATGTAAAGCCGGGTATCATCAGCATATTGATGATACCTCACCCCAAAACCACGAATGATCTCACCCAGAGGTTTCATGTAGATGTTAAAGAGCAGAGGGGAGAGAACCGATCCCTGAGGCACCCCACAAGTGAGAGGCCTCTGGGAGGATCCCTGACCCCCACCCCCGCCCAAACAGACTGCAGATGACCAGAGAGATAGGAGGAGAACCACTGTAAAACAGTGCCTCCTAACCCCATCCCCCTGAGCCGCTGCAGCAGGATACCATGGTCGATGGTATCAAAAGCTGCTGAGAGGTCAAGAAGGACCAGGATGGAGGAACAACCTCCATAATAATAATTTACTAGGGCAACCAATGCCGTTTCCGTGCTGTGACCACGCCTGAAACTGGATTGGTAAGGATCGAGGTAGTCTGTTTCCTCCAGGAATTGAGGGAATTATGTGAAGAGCTAGCATTCTGGATAAATCTGCAGTGCTGTGGAAGGAAAGAGGAAAAGAGGATAACTAGCAGCAAGTTTCATGAACTCAGCAGCAATAGGCACACCGCTAAATATTTGAAGGTCCTGGAGAAAATATTTGTGATTGATGAGAGTTGATCCTGACTTGATGACACAGAACCAATCAAGAGAAACTTGGATTGCCTAAAATTTAAAGGGCAATATATCCCATTAAAACAAATCTTTATTGCACAACCTTGGTCCAGATGAGTTAGCAGAAACTAAAACCCTCCATTAATGTATGGAATGTATTTTGGTTAATGTTAAGAATTTTAATAAACAAAAGTTATCACTGAGGCAAGGATTAATTTTGCAAAAGAACTCTAGAAAAGTTGTTTTAATGGAATTGAGTTGGAATATGACCTACCAACAAATGAATGTCAAGTGATTTTAAAGAATATCAAGTACCATATGTTTCTTATTTATATATTTATTTGTTGAATCAAATTATAAGAAAACTCAATTGCTGCAGCATCTCTAGGCAATGCACAAGAATAAATGAAGGGAACTTAAACCAGAAATAGATAGAAAAAAATGTAATAATGAAAGTATGAAGAACTCACATTAGGAAATAATATGATTGCACAATACACCCAAATAAGTCAAGCAATATCCATCAATTCAATTTGATAACAGAATAGGGTCTCAAAGGACTCTTTCCTGAGGCCTGCTGTAAGAGCCAAAATTTCAGGCTTTCCTAAAGGATAGTAAGGGTGATATAAATAGGCACCACTAGATAAAACAAGACCAACCCATCACTATCGATATGTCTTACTTTGAACTAGCTGTAGCTTCAGCATGATCTTCAACAGCAGCCCTATGTAGACCATAGTTTATGTAGAATTCATTTTATTATCTTAAAATGAATCTATTTTAATCCTTGTGGTATAACAGATCATTTAGTGACAGTTCAAAGTTACAACATACCTCCCAAAAGCCACATACAACCATGTTTTGAAGATAAGAATTTTACAAAAGTTACCTGCTCATTTGCACTTATGAATGACTAGGCAGCTTCATAACTTTGCAGAGATGCTGAAGCACACACCCCATCTCTCCCTAACCCATCGTTGCCCTACCAGGTCTCTGGGAGACAGGGCCTGCTTTGCTCTCCTGTTCCAGCCCTCACAATGCCTTGTTTACCTTCTAGAGATCTGCAGAATTCAGTATTATAGGCCATTCTTACTGGTCTATCTGGAGCAGCCATTTGCAAACTGACCTTGGCAAAGCAGCATTTTCCCCACTTTCTGCTTTTCTGCATGGCCTCTTTAACTCAAAAGAGGATAATGAGCCACAGTTTGTGCTTTGCAGTTTCTATATTTACTCATGAAAAAAAATTTCAAATGGAAGGGGGAGAAACAAGAGCAGTGAATGGAGAACAGATAATGAAGATGTTAAGAAGAGCAATGCAGACGGACGGGAAAGAGCAGCTTTGTCTTCCAGGTGAGGTTTCAAACAAGGCAAAGCAGGTCCCTCTGCATCACTCTTTTAACACTTAACCCTTCATTGTCCTGTTTTGAGTTAAAGAGGCCATGCAGAAAGGCAGAAGATGGCCTATCATACGGAGATCTCCAGATCTCCAGAAGGTAAGCAAGACATTATGAGGGGTGGAGATGGCTGTGGGGACCCCAAGGAAAGAAAGCAGAGAACAGGGGTATCTCAGGGGGTGGGGAAGGCCCTGGGAGGCTCAAGGCACCCCATGCACATTTAATGACTCCTACATTCAACCCTACATTCATTTAATGAATGAATTGGGGTGATCCAGGATGAGAGTTCTTTCACTTAAGTTTCCATTAATATACTTCCACCTTACTACCAAAATGGGCACTCTCCATTACTGTTTTAAGTAGAGGATTACCAGTAATTGGACATATCACTGTGTGTTGTTTTTTTTAAAAAAAAATGGTGGTTAACCTCTTTGAGATCTGTTTGCTGTCAATTTTTAGCTTAATATCCATAACTTTATTAATATATAGTAAAAGTTACTAATATAGTAAAATTAATAAGAATAATAATATTTAAATATGTAATGTACTGTAATTTGACTTCTATAACAACATTTAGAATTAACACTTTATGAACAACTATGGAATTATTGAGCGTAGGACAAGCAAAAAAGATTTCTTGAACATCTGAAAGCTAGATTTATGTTCTGGAACTGTTATTTATTTGCTTTGTGTTTATTAATTTTCTTTGTGTTTATTAATTGGATTTCTACTAATATAATGAGAAATTTAACAAAATTATTATATGTGTTTTATTGGCATGTTTAAAAATCTACATAAGTGGTTTCTTTATATATAATTTATTCCAATTTTGTTGTTATTTCTTTTTACTACTTAATCTTCCTTCCTTCCTTCCTTCCTTCCTTCCTTCCTTCCTTCCTTCCTTCCTTCCTTCCTTCCCTCCCTCCCTCCCTCCCTCCCTCCCTCCCTTTCTGGTATATTAAAGAAATAAAAATAAATATATATTTTATAAGAGGTTGAATAAACATATGCACTGTTATGAACATTTCATTATGATAAGCAATTTTGAGGTCATTGTATACTTGCAGCTGGTAATTTAAATAATAAAATGCAACATTCTCTGTTGTCTGCAAAATTTCCCTTTTGTGATGAAGTCTAGGAAACTTCTTTTCTTTGATTTTATGTATATCAAACTTAAAGCAGAACTAAAGGCAAAAACTGAGGGAGATTTTATTTGGCACAATAATTTTAAAATTTCTACCATTAGGTATCTTTTTCAAAACAATTTATTCACTGAGAAAAGTTTGAATTTCTAA
Organism: Arizona elegans; assembly: GCA_022577455.1. NCBI lineage: Eukaryota > Metazoa > Chordata > Lepidosauria > Squamata > Colubridae > Arizona > Arizona elegans. Next base: position 43,030,233 of record JAKOOJ010000001.1, read on the forward strand.
TGAAAGTATAGTCCATTACAAAGTATTCTGTAATACTTTCTAGATTATACAATAAAGACACATCTACATAAATAAATAAGCATCCTTATCTCCAGAAATTATTTTATGCATAATAAAAGATACATAATTTCAATAATTCTTGTAATAACCACCATTTCAGAGAAGTCAAAACAGGCAAGTCTATACACAAACAATAAGCATTTGTTGTACACTATGTATAAGATAGTGAAGCATATTGACAAGGCTATACATGAACATAGCATTCTTCTGTAGTCCAGTAGAACTTTGCAAGGAAAATTGTGATGTGCAAGCTAGTTTTCTGGAAAGTTTTTCTTTTATAAATAAACTTTACAGAAATATTTGCTAAGCTATTCTTCTGGACATCCACTGAATTCTCCAAGACAGAACTTTCAAATAACTCTTTTAGGAAATAGAACTTATTTTTGCTGGTTCACTGGCTATCTTCAAAGGTCTTGGATCATGAAAAGCATAAAATGGCAAAAGCATCAAAAGCATATATATTATTGACCTATATTTTGACCCCAAATATACTATGAGGTATGAAAAATGACTTTAGCTGGACATGTGCCTTGAACTATAGAAAAGCACATAATAATTTGAAAAAGTCATTTGAATGGAAATTCTGAAAGACAAAGAAAAGTTAAAGTCCCTGAAATTGTAATATTCAGGATATGCCCACAGATTATTCCCATGAGCAGAAAAAGAAATAGGAAAATTTAACTGAGAAACAAGGCAATAAAATATTCTGAAAACATAAAAAGGTTGTCAGGAAGATGAAGGACCAGATTTAATGGAAGGGGCATTGTGAAGGACATTGCAAGAACACAATGGGTATATTTGGTGCTCTGACACATTTCATGAGAGGCCATAGAAATCAATAATATTTTTCAACACATATACATGGATTGCTTTTCATAAGAAGGAAGCTAGGGTGAATTAGCAGGTGTAAGAGACCAACAGTAATTAATATACAGAAAATAATTCAAAACAAGTTAAGATAATTTTAACCGATTATGCATGCAAAATAGGGCTATGCATTTTTAGCACATGTTATCTGAACAGTTCTTAACAATAGGTACACATTTTTAATTTTAGTCTTCATTAATGTTTATATCATAACTGAATGAATGTGAAGAGGACAACATAGATGTGTAAACAACATGAGATGTTGAGATGTTTCTTCTTTTCCTTTTTTTTAATGTATGTGCCAGATACACCAACTAAATTCCTTTCATTTAGTTAAATAATTGTTGCATTAACAGCTCTTTTAGTGTAGATTGCCTGAATCCACTGGATACTTTTCCTTCTTGAATTGGCTTCTTTTCATAAAATGTAGCAGGTTTTCATAAAATGTAAGGAATCCAACAACATCTAGTCCTGCTCTGCATCCCTTTTTTCCTACAGCATCTTCAATATGTCATCCAGCCTCTGTTTAAACACCTCTAGCAGAGAGAAGTCCACCGCCTCCCAAGGGCAGTCTGGTCCTTAGTTGAATAGGTCTTACTGTAGGGATTTTTTTTTCCAATCAAAATCTACTTCATTGTAATTTAGCATGCTGTTTTTTGTCCTGTTTTCTGGAGCAATTTTGAACAATTCTGTCCCATCTTCTAGATGACAGAAGACACTTGAAAATAGCCACCATACATTGCTACAGGCCAAAAAATACAGCATCCCCAATTTCCCTTCCAGACCCTTCTCATACTGTTTGTTTTCCTTTGGCATATTGTAGTCTGTCAGTATCTTACTTAAAATGTGATGCCAGAACAATCTAGATTCTGCAAAAGTCTAGCTGTAGCTAATATAGATGTGGCTATTGTGTGTGTGTGTGTGTGTGTGTGTGTGTGTGTGTGTTCCAGCATAACTCTGGAATGCCTTGAGCAATTTCAACCAAACTTGGTATACAGATGACTTACTCTCTGGAAACAAATACTGTGGGGGTAAGACACCCCTAACACCCCTTGGGGTGTGTGTCGTGTTAAGATACAGCCTGTTGTGCCTTAAAATGGCTTCTACTGTGCAGCACAGTGGAGTTGCCATGGTAATGGCTTCACAATACTCCACAAGGGGGCTCCCTCTGATAAGGGGGAAAATCCAACATTAGAAATTATGTTTGGTCCGGACATTTTCAACAAGGCTTTGATTATTCTTGGGGACAAATGTATGGCCGTGATCAATAAAACATTACTACAACTTGTCCTGACTACACCACTACAAGACCGACACGACATACTTCACACAGATTATATACGAGAAAAGAACTACAACATCGAACAGATTAGTGCATATATCGCGAACAAGAAGACACTTCTAAATCACGATCAGAAAAAAGCATACCAAATAATCATGCATCAGCTAGCAAAACAACAAGGTGGTATCATTTTACTTGACACTTCTGGGGACAGAGGGAAAACATTTTTAACTAATTTAATTCTTGCCAAAATCAGGGCTCAGGGTGAAGTTGTTCTTCCTGTCTAATACAGGATTGGGATAAATAAATACCTGGGCAATGCCAGGTTATCAGCTAGTATAGTATAAAGAAGAAAATTGACTATGTTTTATCCTAACACTGTAGTTTTTTATGATTCCTATGGCTGAATTTGCATTTTTGATGATGTTTTATCCTGTTGGATCATATTCAATGCATGATTCACAAGCCATACATTATTTCTGAGTGTACTTATGGACAGTGTAACATATACCAATGTGTTATCTTGCTAGGTTTACCTCAGAGTTCAAGCTTGTCAAGGTACTCCTAAATCTTAATGCTATTCTTTGAAGTGTTTGTTATCTCTTTGTGTCATCTGCAAATTTGATAATCATATTTTCTATCCCCCTAATTGATGTCACTTATAAATATGCTGAACAGCAGGGTCTAGACAGTCTCTAGCAATACATCATTCAATACTTCTATCCTGCTTGATATAAAGCAATTGATGTACACTCATTGGGTACAATTGTTCAGTGAACTTTGTACCCATTAATGTTGGCATACTGTAGCTGCATTTTGACATCTTTTACAATTGAAATTCATGGGAGACTTGGTTAAATGCTTTGCTGAAGTCATGGTATACTATGTTGGCTTATTGCAATTTATTCTTCTGAAGCCCATTCTGGCTCCTGCCAAAAAATTTCTTGGCAGAATGACTAGAATGGAGACCCTGTGGCTCTCCAGATGTTTCTTTAATAATTATCATTACCCTTAACTATGGGTTTACTACAGTGCTTGGTATTGATGAAAATTTGAAATTCAACAGCATTGGAAAACCACAGGTTCTCCCTGGTGACAATAAGAACTTGGAATAATATTCTGTCTTTTGCAAGTGGAATAAAAAGTACACAGACATTCTGTTTCCATGGATTAATGCAACATGATGGTCCCATGAATTTGGGGTAAGTTGGAAAACCAAGATTGGAGAGATTTAGCTTAGTGTAAAAACACACAGAATTCTAGAGATTTAGAATTCTTTAGAATTGCTATTTACTTCTATTTACTAATTTCAAATTTTATTCTAATGCTTTAATAATTATAATGTACTATCAACAAAGATGCTTAAAGTAAGTATACTAAAGATTATTTTACTTTGAAAATGTATTTCATTATTCCTTAATGTAATTACTGCTACTTTGAAAAATGAAATTGTATGCAATTTCTAGTACCTGCTTTAATAGTTATCAAACTATTTTACTAAGTGATAAGGTTATCTTCCAATAACATTGCTTGATTTTTTTTTTCATGTTAATGAATATAGTATGGGTTTTGTTTTTGGAGTTTGTTTGCTCTTTGCCCTATTTATTTTAATGTGAATTAGATGTTAGGTGATTTATGCAATGATAAAATTGTTTCATATTTACTATCCATTATATTATTTGTTGGAATTATTGAGCACAGCAGGCAATTTAGGAAGAAAAAATATTACTGTTACCTATAGCTTTTACAGCTAGAATTGTTATTTCAAAAAAGGTTTTCCTTCCTTGTCTCTTTATCATGGTTCCCAAATGAAAACATTGTTTTCTATTATTGTTTTTAAAAGCTGGATTGTTTTCAATTAAAGTGATAATTTATGATTTCATAGGAAAACAGATTGTACTTCAACTGTTTGTACTTGAATGAAACAGCTTTGATGATTAAAAAAATAAATGACTGCCAACTCTTACATCTCTTACAAAGATTTACAGATTTTGGTTCTTACACTTAAACAATTGGAAAGATTAAACAAATGGAAGATTTCGTAACTTGATTTTAACTAACTTCCTACTGATCAACCCATAGTTTTAATAGGGAAAATCAATGAGATTCTCATATTTTAAGATGAAAATCAGGATAGGTTGACTTCTACAAACTGAAAAATAAACCATAAGGCATCTTAATAAAATGACACGGTACTTGCATTATGTGTAGCTAGAAATAGTGTCTTTGGCAATATCATGGCAATATCATTGTACAAATCCTTTGATGAGTTACACTGATGAAGAAGTTTTAGAAAGACTTTTATCTTTCAGTAGGTACCAATGTTCCATGTGTATTTAAAAACTCCATACAGTCATTCAAGGAATATACTTACAGACAGACAGACAGACAGATGAATATTATTAGGTCCATGCACTCTTTAAAAGTAAAGCAGAAGTACTCAGAATTTTCATGAAAACAGAAGCATTTGGTTATTCTATTAAAAAAGGCTCTTTTTTCCAAGAAATCTGAAAAAAAAAGGTTAGAAAGCATTTTCAAATAATTTTGAAGCTTTCACAAGCCTAATAAATGTTTAAAGAATGGATGATTACTTAGCATCTTCTCCTCAAATGGAAACTCTGTCAAATCTTTTCAGAAACACCTCACCTGGTTTAGAAAATTAATATGTTTATATTCCTCAAAAAATCAAGGAGAAAGACTTTTGATGTCCATGAGGAAGCAAGTCTCAAAGCCTGGTTTAGATTTAGAGATCTTAATTAAGTAATGTGTATATATACATACATACATGCATGTAATGCATGAATACATACATACATATATACATACATACATATCAGTGATGTTATTCAGACGATTCTATCCGGTTTGGGCAAATCGGTAGTGGCTGCTGCGAGAGGCTCTGCCCAGGTGGGATCCCATTTTTTATGCTCTGCGCATGTGCAGAAGGTCCTGAGAATGCATAGAGGTGGCATGTGTGCATGCTCCCATTTGCAAACCAGTAGCAAAGGTAGGTGAATACCACCTCTGATATACATACATACATACATACATACATACATACATACATACATACTCAGGATCAAACTAAAAATGTTATTGAGTTCTCTGGTAATACAATTTCAACTGAATATGAAATCATACTTTGAGTCTTTTCATATTTCTTGGATATCCAGTTTCTGAATGAAGATGCTGAAATAAACCCATCATAAAGATATGAACCGATGCACTTGTGCTTTATGCATAGCAACAGGGGCATACAGCCAATCCATGCACCTGTGTCAATGTGTTTAAAGCAGATCCTATAACTTTTCTTTAACATGAAGACCTGAACTGCATAAAACCATGGGTTATTATTATGCCTGTCATGTCAGAACTTTTCAGGACTATTCAGAGTGAGGTGAAAGCATATTATGTAGCACTGTAGCATCTGGCCTCCCCTGATATTCTGATTTGCCAAACACCATTTGCCTGAATACAAAACCTCAGACAGCAATCTGTAGCCTTAGAAACACCCATTCACACTCATATCTCAAAGGAAGGGTCCTTTCAAATTGAGGGCCTGTTATTTCAGGTGCTAAACCTTTTCTCCTCAGTCCTGGCAATTCTCTGGGCAATAACAAATCTGATCCAGGATAATAGAAATACAGAATGCCATGAAAGATGGGAGATGGGAGATATTGCCTCCTTTAAGAAACAAGTTTGGTGTAAGACTTTCTTTAAACTCTGAAAAGATTAAACTAAATGCTCCAAGATGTCCTTTTTCAATTTCATTCAATTCATCAACTACGTAATATGGACTTATCTATTTTTTTTTACTTCAAGTGGTCCAAGAACACTTGATTCTTATAGTGTCAATGAGGCTACGAGACACCGTTACCTATGACATTCTTTACATGTATGTATGTATGTATGTATGTATGTATGTATTTGATTTTCAGTGCTGTCCAATTTGTCAACCAATTTTGGTGTCTCTGGAATCCAGCAGCCCAGGCAGAGAGGTTACAGAACAGGCAATGGCAACTTTTCCCTAGAGCACAATTTCAACTAGAAAGTCTCATATCTTGTTTGTGGAGCAGGGTTCCTGAAAACACTCTACAACTTGGAGATAACATCTCACTTCCCTTCCCCTTCCTACTCAAAACTCCTCTCTTGGCCCATCCCAATTTTTACTAATGCAAGCCACATTGGCTGTCTCAAACAATGGATAAAAACAAATTAGCCTGGAATTCAATGGCAGCAGTCAGAATCCAGGACATGAGCTAACTTTGAGGGCAGATCTTTAGTTTTGGACATCAGAATCACTTCCAGCCAGTGAAGCAAATGTTTCCAAGTGCAGCCAACCCTTAGGATCCTGTCGTATTTTGGTTGTGATATTCTTGTCCCTTCTCTTCAATACCTCAGTCCAAGGCACCACTTCACCAACAGATTATATTCACCCAAACTGCAGCTTATTTGCCCCTTACCCCAATACAAACACAAGTACTCAGGCAAAGCAAAAGGCATTTTATTAAGATTGGGGAAGGGGGTAAGACTGTGTAAAGGGTTTCTGTGCCCTTTACACAGGGCACAGAAACAATGATACATACATTTGCTATATGTGATGTGTCAAAAAACAAAATATCAAACAATGAAAAACATTGATTTGAGATGAGAAAAGACAGGTACCCTTAAAATATGTTGCATCTACTCCTTTCTCACCCAGGTTTATTTATTTAACACCTAAAGGATTTTAGAATACAGACCTGTTATTTGATTGACTGTCCCTGAAAGAGCTAATTGTTGCACATCAAAGGAAATGGCTTTGACTCAAAGGAAAAAACCTGCTTTCTTAAGCTTCACAAAAAAGCATGGATGCCATGCTAAAATGCTAATATAACCTTTATTAAAATACTAATAACAAAAGTCTAAAATTCTACATAAAACTCCTAGCTATTCCCCCTCAGGCCATTCCTGACCCTGGCACTCAGCAGCCCTTGGTAGGGTCTGGCTGCCATTAAAGCCCCTAAAATACATTGTCAATAGAAATGCCAATCATGGAACACAAAGTAAATGGTATTGCCCAATACCTCAAATCCCTCCAAGTCAGGCACCATCCGAAATCAAAAAGACCTAATGAATACCAACAGTTCATGAAATTGTTCCAAATAGGAGATAGACCAGATATGTGGTATCTCAGATAGCAGAAGTAGGATCACAAGCAGTCTTGCCAACCTTATCATTGCTGACTCCTTATCCCCCTGCCATTCCCAACTTTAGCTGTCCATAGCTCCTGTTTTCAGGTTCTCCTCAGCATCCTGAGCTCTCATGCGGCTTCACACTGGCTACCATGGCCCTGATCCAGATCCAGGACAGTCTTCTCTATCATTTGTTGGTCCCCCTCCATCCTTTGCTGCTCCTAGTGGTTTGACATTGTTGTCTTCTTTCTAGGAGTGTGAAAAAGTAATCGGCCTAAACTCACCCAGCTGATTTTATGCCTAAGGCAGGAGTAATGGTCTCCTGGTTTCTAGTCTGGTGTCATATCACCAAACTGACTCTCAGTCCTTAAAAATTGTTTGTATTTATTTGTTAAATCATATTGCATGTAAAAAGATGATTTACATAATAGCTTGTACATCAAAAAATTCTGCACTGAACTGCAGGGAATTCTGAAACAAACACCAAAGATATTACCTATATTATTGGAGATTTCAATGAAAAAGTGGGAGAAATGGAAGAAACAGGAATCACAGTCACTTGATGAATAAAATGAGGCAGAAGAAGATCTGATTCTGTTATGCCACAAATAACAGCTAAACATAATGTACACGTGGTTTGAACACCCAATCAGCAACTATACACTTGGACTTCACCAAACAGAGAACATTGAAACCAAATCAACTACATATTACGTCAAAAGAAGTGGAAAAGTTCTATCCTCTCCGTGAAAACTTTCCCTAGTGCAGACTATGAGTCAAATCGCAAACTGTTAGCTGCAAAGGTAAAGTTCAGGTGTTGCCAATGACCACCCATGATTCAGAAATTGTATGTTGAGAAGATTCCTCTGGCATATGCAGTTGAAGTTAAGAACAGATTTGAACTGCTGAACATCACAGAAAGACAAACAGATGAGTTATGGGAGGAATTTAGAAAAAAAATAACAACATATCACTGAAGTAACCCAAGAATATATCATATACAAGAAACCACCGAAATTATCCAGATGGATATCAGAAGCTACAATAGAGGCTGCAAAAGACAGAAGGAAAGCAAAAACCATTGGTGACAGGGAAATAATGCAAAGACTAAATGCAAAGTTCCAGAGAGAGGCAAGAAAAGATAAAGAAAAGTACTGGGCTGAGCAATGTAAGAAACTGAAATAAGCAGCCATGAAAAGTCATACCTTATGTGAAGAAGGCCAGAAACCCATTTATGGCAAGAAAGGCTATAGTTAGAGGATGTGATGGGCAGGGATTGTATGACCAATAAGCAATCAGAGAAAGATGGTGGGAATATGTAGAACAACTTTACACAAATGAAAAACAAGGCCAAGCCATAAGAGGAGAAGCTGAACCTACCAGAAATGGAACCAGATATCCTGGAAGAAGCAGCAGTGTGGGCCTCAACCTGTTGCCTAACTGCAAAGGCCCAGGAGCTGATGGAATTCTTGCAGAGTTGCCGAGACCACTGACAGCAAAAGCATTGACAACACTTTGCCAAAGTGTATGAAAGTCTGGTCAGTGACCAAAATAATGGAAAAGATCAGTGTTTATCCCAATACCGAAGAAAAGTAATACAAACGAGTATTCCAACTACTGAACCATAGCCTGAGTAAAAATTCTCAGGTTATGGTTTGGTGAGTCAAATTCTCTGGAAGATAATCCAGCAATGAATCTAACTGCTAAGAGAGAACTGCCTGATGTACAAGCAGGATTTTGGAAAGGAAGATGAATGCATGATCATATTGCCAATATACATTGGATGGTGGAAAAAGCAAAGGAATAACTACTGTATTTTTTGGACTTTAAAATGCACCGGTGTATAAGACGCACCAAGATTTTGAAGAGGTAAGCAAGAAAAAAAAGTTTTTGCCCTTCCTGGGCCCCAGGAGCACTCTGCAGGCCTCCCAAAGTCTCTGCGTGCTCCATTTTTGTGAAAAATTGGCCCATTTTTTCCCTGTTTTTCACAGAACTGGGGGCATTTTTGCCCTCCTCAGCCCATAGGAGCAATCTGCAGGCCTCCCAAAGCCTCTGTGCACCCTGTTTTTGCAAAATTGGGATGTGCGGGTGGGGTTTCAGGAGGCCAAAAATGGTTGTATTCGGAGTATAAGACGCGCCAGCGAGGGGGGGAGGTGTCTTATACTCCAAAAAGTACGGTAAGAGACTTCCACATGTGCTTCATTGACTACACAAAAGCCTTCAACTGTGTTGATCATGACAAGCTCTAAAACTGCCTTAAAAAACTGGGAATATCACCACACCACATTGTGCTCATCTAGTCATTGTACTCTGATGAGGCAGCCGCTCTGGAAACAAAATGGTTCAGAATTGGAAAAAGCACTTGACAAGGTGGCATCCTGTCACTTTTCTATTCAACATGTACACAAAAATAGTTATGAGAAATGCACATTTGGAGGAATCTATCATTGGGATTAAAATGGTAGGAATATCAACTTTCGATATGCCGATGATACAAAATTACTTGTGGAAAGCAAGGAGGACCTGGAGTGGCTAATCTTGAGAGTCAGAATTGAAACTGAGAAATTTGGACTGCACCTTAACATCATGAAAGCAAAGATTACGACAACTGCAGAGAACACAAGGTCAGAGTGCAGATCAACAATGAGAACCTCAAAATGGTAAAGGAATTCATCTTCCTGGGCTCCAAAATCAACTGAGCCCTGAGATCAGAAGGTGTTTAACACTTGGAAGAACTGCAATGTCTGGCATGGATAACATCTGGAAGAGCAAAGACATCAGCATCACAACAAAATGCAGATTAGTTAGTGCAATAATTTTTCTAATTGCTACTTATGGCTGCAAAACCTGGATCTGAAAAAGGCAGATAGGAAAAAGATGGACACCTTTGAAGTGTGGTGCTAGGGGCAACTATTACATACTCTGTAGAGCAGGGGTCTCCAACCTTGGCAACTTTAAGACTTGTGGACTTCAACTCCCATAGTTTGTCAGCCAGCAAAGCTGGCTGAGGAACTCTGAGACTTGAAGTCCACAAGTCTTAAAGTTGAAGTTTAAGTACACAAGTCCAGAAGTCTTAAAGTTGCCAAGGTTGGAGATCCCTGCTGTAGACCGAACCTCACCAAAAATATCACTTGAAGCCAAGATCGCCAAACACAGGCTATCTACTTTGGTCATGTCACGAGAGCTGACTCACTCGAAAAGTAAATCAAGCTGGGAGTGATCAGTAGTAAGAGAGAAAGGGCTGCTATAGTATCTCCTGGCTGGACACTACAAAGGATGACACTGGATGACCATGGCAGATGGTCAGCTTGACAGTCAGGCATGGAAAGTGCTGATCCATAGACTGGTCAAGGACTGGACATGCTTGAATGGCTGAGTATGACGATGATGTATTCCATTCTAAATTTCAATTGGTCATATATTTTATTTCCTTCTCAGTAGTGGTTTATTTTAGTTGGCATCTCATTTTACATTCCCCCCTGCCCCAAATATATAAAAAGTACAAATGTAGCACATTTGTTTCATATCTAATGTTTCTACTTTTCTCAAAAAGCTTAGGGCAAAGGATTTCTGGGAGCAAAAAATCTCAGCACCTTTTAAATCTATCTTTCTCAGAAGAAAAGTAAAGATTTTCTTTTATTTTCTTTTTTCCTTTGAAAGGGATTTTGATTTTCTAATCTAAGTCTCACTACAGTATTCAGCTGCTCCTTTGACTTTTTCCTGACAATCCAGGGAGGAAGATAACTACAATAGATAACATGTAATGCTTTGTTTGTTTGTTTGTTTGTTTTGCAAAAGTAGCAAACAAGAAGGACCTGGGTCTTTTTTAAAAAAAAACAATATAAAACAAAGCTACCTAGAAACAAGAAAAGATATGAGATATCAGGATCCTAATCCCTACTGCTTAAGTAGATTCTCTAGCCAATATAAACGGGTGAAAACAGCTGTCGTGAGCATAGCAGCCTGTAGCATCAAACAGAACAGTCCCAGTCGGATACAAGAGCACAGCTGCTGCTCTCTTTCCAATGCTGGGAGGGACCTGACCAAATGCCAGCTAGAGATGTTTCTGAAATACTCTTCAACTGAAATTCTCCATGGATTTGAAGTTCTAAATTACCTTGTCTTGTTTTTTGAAGTAGAAACAATGCTTTAGGAAATTTCCATTGTTTATTGGGGGATGGGAAAGAGTAGATTTTTTTTTGTATAAAATATGTCAGATTTATTTCCTAAGATCTCTAGGTAGAATTGAAAATGGTATCTGAAACCCTGAAACCCACTGCAAACAGAGATACACTAAGGTTGCAAAAGGCAGCAATCTGTTTCTTCTCCTAGTGGTGAAAAGAGCATCTTATCTACCATACTTGAGAAGGTTTTGGAGGCTATGGCTCTTGGACCTCCTTTCTAGTATTGCCTCAGGATGGAAATAAATAAATACTCCTTCCTTCCTTCCTTCCTTTCCTCTGCCATCCAATAATTAAATAACTTCTTGTTCTTGAATACTTGGGCATTAATGCAAGTCAAAAATACTGCCTGGCATTTTGATACTATCAAGAATCTTTTAACTGCAATTATCTAGGCTTGGTTTAGAGGAAGGGAGGGATTTCACCATTAGGAGAAGAAACAGATTGGTGCCTTTTGCAATCTTACTGTATATCTGTTGGAAATGGGTTTCAGGGTTTGAGATACCATTTTCAATTCTACCTAGGGATGGATGGATGGAAGGAAGGAAGGAAGGAAGGAAGGAAGGAAGGAAGGAAGGAAGGAGGGAAGGAAGGAAGGAAATATGTATTTTATCCTATCCTGAAGATTGTTAAAGGTAGCTCCTTTTTATTTCTATTCAAATTTCAGTTTTCTTTTCAAGTGAAAAGCCTGATAATATACCTTTAATCATTCCTTAGTAATAACAAAAAAGTAAATTGGCCTTTCTTGTATATGTCTTACTAAATTTTTATTCAAATATCAGAAGTAGCCATAATAATGTATGTGAGTAGATACTCCAGTGAAAATAGGAAATGGATATTTTGTGTCACCAACATAAGAGTTTTGTAGGCCAATGATGTTTAATCAGCCAAAGACGATCAATATGATATTTTTAGCCCTTGTGTACTTATTTTATGCAACAATTTCATAAATTTGGATATAACTATTCAAAACCTGTTATTTATGTTATTAGCATAACATGCACCAAAATTGCACAGTATTTGCTACTATACATCTTTTCCCCTTTTCTTTTCTAAGCTCTTCTTCCTTTCAAACCAAGAATGGGACCAAATTCAATAAGTTGTTCTTTCTTTTCTGTCCTTTCAGAAACTTCCATACTTACTTTTTGTTTTAAACTGATTCACTATTACACCATTAACTGGGATTTGTGTACATGCCTCTTTGATTTCAATCTGTGGAAAAATGTTAAGATCTGTTAAGGGGAATACAAAGTGGGGAAAAGGTTGTAATTAATAAACAAATACAAGAAATGGTGGTTATTTGCATTAATGAAGGCAGCTGAGACAGTTATAGTGCTTTCACTTAAATTATTGAAAAACTGATGATAGAGTCATATTTCATCTGTGTTTTTAGGTTCTACTCAATAGTAAAAAAAAGAGTTAAAGATTCTGTTTTGCTCTCATTGTACAAAAGCAACTATGACTAATAAGAAGAATAAGCATCCCCCAAATAAATTGAATTCCGCTATGCTGCAGCACAGTTTAGCTATATAATGTTTAAGGCACTTTCCACAGCTATGCCCATCTCTCTTTATTCCTACCTAGGGAAATTACGTTTTCAAAGGATAAGACAGTAAATCTCTAAATCTCCATATTTACTCAAGTCTTTGCCTCTGCAGGGCAAAAGCTGCCAGACCTATGAATTTACAATGTTTTTATGTTAATGATATCCTCCAAGGAGTAACTCAAGATGAAAAGACAAATTAATTTATCCAGTTTTATCTGCCCACTAAAGTTTATACTTTGTTCTAGGAAGCAAATTCAAAGAATCAAGATTGTATCATTAAACTAGAGTGACTAAAATTTGATCAATGATACACAATATTCTTGAACCAAGCCCATTTGCTATGAGGTTGAGGAGACATATTGAGCTTCTCAAAATAGTCCTTCTTAGACCTTCAAAAAGAACAGACTGAGTTACATCATTTCCATTTTGAACGTTTTGTATTTCAGAGAAACTATTTTAATGCAACGATTTGAAATAACATATTGCTGCATGAAACTTCAGATAGAGTGATCTGTTGATATTTCACCAAGAGGCAACTGCAGAGCATCAGTGTATGTTTTGCAAGAAAACAAATCTTAGAAAGCAGTCTATTAAGAGACCTTGATAAAAGCATAGAACAGGTTTAGTTGAAAATTATATGCTCATTTTAGAGTTTACTTTTTCCCCAAATTCTTTACTGCTTCATTGATTACTTGGATCTTATGAATTTTAGCAGACTAGCGATGAGTTTGGGCAAACTAAACAATCTGTTTGAATATGGAGTTTTATCACAATTCTCTAGCTTCTGCTCTGCTCTCTTCAACAATCACAAAGCTCGTGAAGTGTCTATTCATGTTGTTAATAGGAGGGATAGGGTAAAATCCTCTTAGTGCATTGTCCACTCTGTTCCAACAATCTCTCTGTCAGACTGCCTGGTATGATTTCTCATATAGCTATAGATATCTTCAGACATCTGATCTATAAGTGTTTAATGACCATGATAGGACATTGGAAGCAGTGCAAAACCTAAATTCTATGGAAGTTTTTCCCCCCCACAAAATAAAATAGACATATTTGGTCTTTATTTTAACCATTAGGTAGAAGGGTGATGAAGTTAATTTTCCTTTAAATTCTTAGGAATTCTATGAAGTTATAGGAAGCAACATCACTTATTCCCTGATTTTATTCTTATAAATCTAGAAATATTCTTGGTTGTCCTTGATGGATTTTCTATTCACTGAGGCCACACTTAACCTCTGGAATGGGAAATTGGCTTTAGGGCCTAAATAATTCCAATTAATTTTCCTTTGAATACATCCTATATAACTCTACCAGACCTTACTGTATTTTCTGGTACAATAATTTGTTTTAACCTTTCCTTATTTCCTTTAGTGGGATACGTAAGTATTTTTAAAAGTATTTTTTTCAGATTAGGATTCAATTTTTAATTGGGATTGCATCATTTTCATTTTTCTGCTCTGTTCCAGGTATCACAAGAGATTTTTCATTTGGGGGATGAAGCAAGCTTCCATCATATGCAGATAAATGCACTGTTCTTTATTTTTTCCAGGATCTAGAAAACATTATTGGGGTTGCAAAACTCTCTGGAATCAGAATAGCCTGATGAAAGTGAATATATTAATATGTTAAATATATTAAAGTTAAATCAGTTAAAATTTTGCTTTGCAACTCTTTCTAAAATTATCAGCTATGGGTCTAAAATCAGCTTATAGCATGGGAGACAAACTCGTGGCGTTCACGTTGCCATCATGTGACATTTTGCAATGTTTTTCCCATTCGGGGAGCTGGGGTGGGTGTGGCCTGTGCATGATGCATCCAACCTACAGACCGCTAGTTTGACATGCCTGGCTTATAGGATCAATCCAACTGCAGTTGACAATTAGCAGGAAGATGTCACCGAGAAATAGACCTCTAGAATGCAATACACTGTTTTAAACTGTAACATTTTACAATGGCTAACATTAGAAAAGGGTTTGCTGAAGTATTGCAGTATATATTTACAAGGAAGGCAGCATGAGGAACTGTATTTCAACGGGTGACAAAGGAATGGAAAGTGAGAGGGAAATGCTAAGAAGAAACAAATAGATTCAGTGCTTCTTGACAAGGTAAGACCACTGCAAGTCGGAAAGAACTTTTACAATAATGGCTTAGCATATAATACGTCAAGAAGAAGGAAAGATATAAACATCAAAAATTTGCATAAAAGCTTCTGCTTTGAAGATTTAGCACTCTGTACCAAATTAAGACAAAAATAAGCACTACCATAACAGTAACACTTTAATATAGGTATCCATTATCTAATGCTTATATAATGGAAGCCAAATGACTTCATTATTATCAGTGCTATCATACTGAATACCAAATTAACTCATGATAGAAGCACACTTCCTTTAAAAACTGTTACTGCAACAATAATGGGGTAGCAAAGAGAAAGACTGGGGAGAAAGACTCATGCAAAGATGGCTAATTTGATCTCAGTGTTAACAAGTAATCTATTATTAATCAACTGTTCATTATACTTTTAGATTGTACTGTTTATTTGGGCTTTATTTGTACACAATTCATTTCTGTAATCTCTTGCTTTATTGTATTTCATTCATATGTAAACAGCTCTGTTGTGCTGGTAAGTGCCTACAGTAAAAGTTGAGGTTTTGGGGTGGACAAATCTAGTTGAGTGTTGATTTAGAAAAAAAAAAATATCTGAAGATATAAATGTAAAAAACAAACAAACAAAAATAATTAATGGAATTGAAGGTATACCAGAAAATGAACTGAATGCTGTCTATGATTATTAAAAACTGAGAATGTCAACAAATATAGAATGAAAAAAGTATCTCCATATCTATCTCACTTCCTCTCCTCTATTTTAACATTCTTCAACCAACCTTTTGGATTTTGATTATTTCTTTTAAGTTAACTTGGATAAGGGCAATTCAGTGTTCTTGTAACAAACAAAACAAAAATCTATCAAAGCAGCCACTGCAATTTGTGAGTTCATACATACAAAATGCACAGATCAGGATCAGGTGAGACAGGATCTGGAAAATCAATAGGCAGTGAAATGTTGTCAAGAAATAGCAGAATGAACTATGATATTATATCTTTGGCATCTGGGGCAGGGAGCCTCTTTAGATAAGGAAGCAGAATGCTCACACAGCAAGCAACTAGAAATTATAGCTGACAGTGTGATTGTTATGGATAGCTAAAGCCAAAATGTTAGTGAAGGAATGCTGATCAATGTTGTTGGCCCTTCACAAAGGTAATCACTGATACCAGCTCATTAGTTACTGCACACACTTGTGTATAAAGCCTGTCCACTTAGATTCCTGTAGTAAATGGGAAGCCGCTGGAACATCATTTTGTTATGCCATAAGCCATTAGGCCTACCTAGCAACATGAGGGATTGCTGACATTTTATATTATTGGTCTTTCTAATGGTGCTTCTACCAATATAAATGCAATTTATGCTTCTAGCATTCTTATGGGCTGTTTCTTCTTTCTAAAAGGAATTTCTTATAAGGCACATTAGAGAATCCTCTCACAGCTTAAATCCAGCAAAGATAGCTGTAGTTACATGTTTAAGACACTGGTGAGCAAGCATCTATTCTTATCAAGGATGGGCAGATTACTAGGGAGGCCAGATACTACTGTTGTCACTAGAGATACACAGCAGAATCAATAAAGATCTGAGATCTTTCTTTAGCAGCTTTATCATGTATCACTAACCTCACTGAAAGGACATACGGTTTTGGTTTAGAAATCGTATACCAAATTATTGTTAAACTTTTTTTATCAAGGATTCGGAACACAAAGGGAAGGGAATGTTGACAACTTTACAGATAACAAATTGGTGTGACAATCAGTGCCTTGGAAGCAGAAATAGATTGGGTTAGGAAAAATTGACTGAAACATACCTAATGAAATCAAATGTATGGATATGAGGTATGTGGGTCAGTGTGTGGACATGGGGAAGGGAAGAACTTCTAGTTTGGTAATTATGCTTGTAAAAAGATCTTGAATCTGAATATATGCCAATACTAGACTAGAATAGAATAGAATATAATTCTTTATTGGCCAAGTGTGATTGGACACACAACGAATTTGTCTTGGTGCATATGCTCTCAGTGTACATAAAAAAAAAGATACATGAGTTAAGAATCATAAGGTACAACACTTAATGATAGTCATAGGGTACAAATAAGCAATCAAATCAAATCAAGAGTCTCGGCCAATGCCCCCTAAGAGTAATCCCAGGGAATGGGAAGACCCCACTGGCCCATGGTCCTGCCTTCATATAGACTTTGCAGGGCCATTTCATGGTCAATTTTTTTAGTGGTGGTTGATGCGTACTCTAAATGGATTGAACTGATACTTATGCACTCAACATCCTCAGAGGCCGTCATAAAGGCCCTTCATATACTATTCTCAACCCACGGGTTGCCTGACCTATTGGTGTCAGATAATGGGCCCCAATTAACTTCTACCACATTTGAGTTGTTCCTTGCCCAATTAGGTATCAGGCATGCCCTTATCTCTCCTTACCACCCAGCCAGTAATGGCCTTGTAGAAAGGGCTGTGAGATCCACAAAGGAGGCATTAGCCTGCATGGGACCAGGGAAATGGCATGACCGTATAGCGGAGTATATGTTAGTGCAACACACCACCCCTTGTCAGGTTACCAATCGGAGTCCAGCAGAATTACTGATGGGTCGCCGGCTGCGTACAATTTTGGATAGGTTACACCCCCGTTACACCCCTGCTAAGCCTTTGGATTCAAGTAGGACATCTAAACCTTTTGGTGTGGGTGATAAAGTATACACCAGGAATTATGGGGGTCAGCCATTATGGTTACCAGGTAAGATGGTGGATATTACAGGTCCATGCTCATATAAGGTTGATATTGGACAAGGCAGCTATGGGTCAGATGGGGTACTGAACATGATATAACAGAAAGACAGAACCAGGCAGGAGAAAGTTTCAGCCAGGGGTTAAGGGGCATACCAGAAGCTGAGAAGCTACCAGACGCTGAGCAGCAGAGTTTGAGCCAACAGATTACTTCGGACAAGACAAACCCTGAGGGAGAAATTGAAACACAGGTCGAAAGCAGTAACGTACCTGTAGTTATTAGAACTGCTGGGGAAAGTAATTCCTCACAAGAGTCTGTGAGTGAGGCAGGGTTAAGACATTCGATCAGAAGCCGGCAGCGACCGGCATATCTCCAGGACTACACATGTGCCATCCAGGTGGAAAGGGGTGCAATGTATTAAGTCTGCTGAAGTAGGAAGTAACATTCTGTTCGTTGATTGGTTAAAGTAACATTCTGTTCGTTAATTGACAGCTGGCTAGATAAGAGCTGTCAGGCAGAGTTCCAAGCAGTTTTCAGTTATAGCTGTGGCAGTTAGCACAGCTGTTGTTAATAAATGGTTAATTACATGATCTTCGCATTTTCCTTCGTCATTGATCAAGCCAATACATTTCATGTTAAGAACAGTTTATTATTTCAAGGATGGTGGACTTTCCATCGAAGAATATGCTCAAGGAAGACCAGCTCAAGCACTAAGTATGGAATACAACTCAATGGTGTATGATTTTCTGATTATTGAGGAAGGTATTACCACAAATAATTCAAAATATTGGCATAAATAGCTTTGTTCATTCAAAGTAATGGTAGTAAGTACAACATAGCACAAAGAATTCCTTCATTGCACCAAAAGTAACAAAGGCATCTTGATTCAGGTGATGAATTACCAGCAAGGCAATTTTGAGAACTGAGCCTAATTAAAAGAAATCTTTCTATTGATGTCGTGCTATTTGTATTTCATCAACACTCAGGGTTGGATTTTAGGCGATATGGTAGACATTTTGAGGTCCAGAACCTAGAAAGTAAAAAATGTATCAGCAAAAAAACTATTTGAAAACTCAAGGCTGGCCCAAGGAGGTAACTCAAACTTTGTAGAGGCAACTTTGTAGAAAAGTTAACTGTGAAAGAAATTAAATAACAGCATTGCTTTGATGCCAATCTTTCAGGAACATTTTTTTTTTTAATATACAATTTGTCAAAGGGTTATAGCCCTGGAATGATATAAAGAAACAGGTTTCTAGAGTGTATCTGTAAAATAATTTATGCAGAATAAACACACAAGCAATGCTCTCTACATGGGGCTCCCCTTGAAAAGCACCCGGAGGCTCCAACTGGTCCAGAATGCGGCCGTACGGTTGGTTATGGGCGCAACTTGTTGTGCCCACATAATGCCCCTCCTGCGCAAGCTGCACTGGCTCCCAGTGTTCTTCTGGGTGCGATTCAAGTTGTTGGTTACCTCCTTTAAAGCGCTCCATGGCATTGGACCTGGATACCTTCGAGACCATCTTCTGCCACCAGTAGCCTCCCACCGGCCAGTCCGCTCCCACAGAGAGGGTCTCCTTAGGGTGCCATCAGCCAAATTATGTCGGCTGGCGACACCCAGGGGGAGGGCCTTCTCTGTGGGAGCCCCTGCCCTTTGGAATGAACTGCCCTCAGAAATTCATAAAATCTCTGATCTCCGTGTTTTTCGCTGTGCCCTCAAAACCTTGTTGTTCCGCCAGGCTGGGCTATCAATGTAAAGATTTTAATTGGTTTAAATATGGGATTTTAAATTTGAGGGTTTTATAATTGAGCCTATCATTTAATAATTTTAATTATTTTTAAATTTTGTCTGTCTTTGTGCTTTTAATCAGGCTGTACACCGCCCTGAGTCCTCCGGGAGAAGGGCAGTAAAGAAATAAAATTAATAAATAAATAATAAAATAAATAAGCACTAGTTTCTATAAAATATCCTTCCTTAACATCTGCATAGCAAGCTAGATTTCAGAGGTATCACTTCCCCTCTCAATATATATGAATATATGAATGGCAAAAATGTCATCTCATGTCAGGTATTTCTATAAGCACGGGGTGCTTGCCAGAGGTGGGTGGGGGGATAAAAGGCAATTCCAAAGTGACAAACTTATTTAAATTCAGAGATTACTTTCCCCCACCCCGGTTTTATATTGCAAGTCAAGAGCCTTAAAAGAAAAGTATCTGAAGACCACATGCAGTCTGTACCCTGATTTGAAAAGTCCATTGCAAACATTCAATTTAAACAACTGATAAAAGTGAAATATTTCATTCTGACAGTTTATTATGTATCAGAAAGGGAAAGTCAGAAAAACATCTGAATGACAAAAAAAAAGGCGGGGGCAGCAGAAAGGAAAATGGAGAATGGAGGGAGCATTCTTATGGTTTCGACTGTAGTTTGCTAAAGCTGTGCTCACTTTGATGCAGATTTTTCTAAGAAATAAACCCACCAGTAAATTAATTTCCTTAGAGAAAAATAGAATAAACTTCCCACCAAATTCTGTTACAGCAGCTGTGTTTGACTGATGCCATGCACACACAGACAATTTCAGTAGGAGAGTCTACAAGTTCCAAAATTGTTTTAGAACCCTGACTTTTTCTTTGTTTGTTTGATGCCTTCAAATCAGTGATGGGTTCTGATGCAAGTCTTGGAATGCCACCCAATGTCTCACAGTTGGAAGAATCTATAAATATTTTATAAATAACTAAGCAATCAGAAGCTGTTAGCTCTGTTGGCAGACTTTTGCAGTATACTTTTTCTCTGCTAGATGTCTTGCGGACTTGATTGATGGAGTTGAGGACTGAATTCTCTTTCTTTTGAAATTGGGGTTGAACTAAATGGCCTGTGGTTCTTTTCAGTTCTAATGCACCAAACCAATTTAGGACTTAGTATTCATAGAGAGTTAGGTCTCCATGTATGGCTCTACTGGTGTAGTAAATTGTATACACAAGTGGCTATAGAACATATAGATTCATTCCAATATTATTATTATTGATTCAATTTGTTATGGCCATCCATTCCAGTAAACTCTGAGGTTATCTTGGGTTAGTGTGTAGAAAGCCACAAAAACTTTGCAATAATTCTGAGAATTGATTCTTCCTTTTGCCATGTTCATGGCTAAGTTAGTCATTTATTAGGCAAATCATATCATACATTTTAAAACGATATTTGAGGGGTTAGAATAACCACCAGGTAACACTCCTGAAATTTTATGGAATAAAAAGAAATGAAAACATTGATGAAATATATCACATGCAGAGACACCCATGATTTGTCAGAATTCACGTCATACAATGATGAGGACATATCCCAGTGGATATTTTAGGCACTTTTCCTGAGTTTATTGTTAATTACTAAACAATCAGTTCAGTTGATTCTTAAATTACAGCTATGAAATACTGTAACATGCATCTTTATATAGCTATGATTCTGTCCATTCAAAGCAGGCTAAAATCTATAAGGAATGGGGAAAAAAGATCTTTTTACTGCGTTCTAGCCTGTTGGCAAAGTTTGCAAATAAGGGAGTGTCTGACCAAAGATGTTCCACTCACAACAAAACTATGCAAATTTATAATAAACAAAAAGCAACAAGCCATGGAACTGGAGAACAACAACAAAACAGCTTGCCATCTCCACTATGGAATAAATTATTATGAGCAAATGGAATTTCAGAATCTGGGTGAAATATAGATGAAAACTATAGATTGAAATGATGACGAAAAGATTTGAAATTAGTTACCTCTAGTTATATTGTTGAGGGTTCAGGCCATGTTTGGAACCCCAGTTGTTAACATATTCCAGTAACTTTCACCTGCCAATGTAGAGCTTTTTGCATATAACCTCTTTGAAGTTAAACAATTTATATAAAAAAAGAATTCTACAAGGAATAAGAAATTCTCCATCAGTTTCTTATATCGGCTCAGCATTATTTAGCCTTATTTGTGGCCTATATTCCCTTTGACTCTCAGTTCCTTCCTGTGGCATATACATTTTAAAGCACAGTTTCCAAATTCTTCCTTCTTGCAATTCCAATATCTAAATTCATACTACATCTTTGAATTCTGCTGCAGGTTAGTCCTCCAAAGACCTTACAATTAAATGCCCACCAGTTACATGAAGAAGATTATCTCAGATTCACATTATAACTCCCAAATATCATTATTCATCTGATTATTTATTTATTGCTCTCATTATGATTACAATAGAATATAATTCCCCCATATTCTGAAATTATATGATCTCTGTTTATGCAACAATGTAAGTATTTTTTTTTAGCAAGACTTTGTCAAATCTTTATCAAACTTTGAGAAAGAGTCATTGATGTGGACACCCATGTCCTACTCACCTCAAAATTGGATTATTGCAAATTGTTCTATATGGGGATGCCTTTGAAGACCACTTGGAAGCTAGAGTGGGTTCAAATGCAGTGGCATAAGCATTAATTGGCTTCTTAGTCCTAGGTAGCATAGGGGTTACACTGATACACTGCTTAACTACAACTGTTTCTGTTTATCCAGTACCATCCAGCAATGGCCCAGGTTCCCTCCATTAAACATTGCCACCTTGGGGAACCTAGGAAGTGGGGTGTCTCTGTTGTGTCACCTCAGCCCCCCCACCCCCCGTGGAACATAATTCCCTGACAAATAAGGTTGGCCTCTCCTTTGGAGTTCTGGAAAGCTCTGAAAACCTGGCTTTGGTCCCAGGCCTAAGGTTGATGTTTATTGTTCGTTCAATGTCCCTTCAATGTTTTGTGTTGTTGTTTTGACATCTATTAGATTATTTAGTCTGGGCAACCTCTGTGAATCAATGTTTTTAACTGTTTTTATATATTTTTTTAGTTTTGCACACTGCCCTGAATTCAGTGGCCAGTTCCAGCTAATACATTTAAATAACTAAATGATTAAGCTTTTCAATTAAAACAAATATGGTCCATGAATAAGTCATAAGCAATAGAAATGAAAAAGCAATTGTAATAATAACAATAATAATCAATACAAGTTTGACGCTTGATTATTGCTTTGGCAGCCTTCTCAAATGTATTTACTACACATTACTATACTATTAAGACCCAAGAGATATTTCAAAAACATTACTGCCAGAAATTGTGAAATTAACTGTGTATATCCAAAGCAATTTTTCCCCTTCTTCTCAACAGTACATTAATTTTTCACCTTCTCCTTCTGAAACCAACAGACTTTTGAACATTAATATTCTCAGTGCAACAAATCAGGTTCTAATGCAAGCTCCCTGTGCTGCCTTTGATCACAAGCAGTAACCAGACTTTTAGTTCAGAATATTTTGACAACTTCACATTTACTTTTTTCATTGTTTTTCCTCAGTAGCAATGATGTCATCACCGAGGGAAGTTACATAGCATTACCTACAAGTTATGAAAGTATTAGATGTCCATTGTCAGTTGTCCTTGTTTGGGGTTTGAATTTTAGGTAGAGAAGCAACTCCCTTCCCAAAAGCAATGCATTTGTGAGACCTCTATGGATCATTTGATGACATGGACTAAGTGAAATGGCTGCAACAAAGTTCTGCACTATGTTTATGGAAAGAAGCCTCAGGACAGCTCAGACATCAAATATTGTCCTTACTCATGACATTCTTTGTCTCATAGAAAGATACTGTATTCATAGAGAATCATAGAATGTAAAAATTGGAAGGGACATTAGAGATCATATAGTCTGTACCAAGTGATTAACTCATGGAATAACAGAGTTGGAAAAGACCGTTATTATTAGGTTGTTGTTCTTGTTGTTCTTGTTGTGGTGATGATATTAATGATGATGATGATGATGATGATGATGATGATGATGATGATTCAGTACCACAGTATTTCCAATGGATAGTCAGTGCTTGTTTGTTTAAGCCACCTTTAGTGAAGAGACACTACCATCTCCAATGGCCATCTGTTCTACTATTGACAACTCTTCCCGTTAGGTAATTTTGTTCTGTTAATTGAATTTAAATCTTCGTTATACTTCCTTATAATTTTAATCCATTGTTTCTTATGCTGACTTCTTCCCTATTTTCTACACTACAGCCTTCAGATACCTGAACACAGCTATTATGTCTTTCTATAGTCTTTTTTTCTACATGCTTTTTATATGGATTGTTGCCTAAATGCTTTTCATTCATTCATTCATTCATTCATTCATTCATTCATTCATTCAATTTACCCACCTCATGTTTATAAGACTCAAGATGATTTACAATGAAATAAGTAAAACACACAAAATGCAGAATTAAAAAAAAAAAAAAACCTAAAACACAGAGCAGCTAGGTATTATCCAACCAAATATCCGCACAGCCAGGAAATATTTCAAAGGTGCTTTTAACAGTTCCAAGAAGGCTCCACACCCATTTGCACTACTCAGGCAACCCTGATGACATTGATAAACCTCCAGTTGGCCTCAATGATTTTCTAAAAGAATGCAAATGACCAGCTATCTGCAAGGAGTATAAATCCTTTCATTCTCCACCATCCAGTCAATGCTGAAGAAGCTTCTTGGATAAGAAGTGAAATGTCTTCAAAGAAAAACCAGAAAGTCCAGTTGCCTCTTGAAAAAGCACCTTTGGGACAACCATGACCTGGATGATTAAGAATCTCCATAGACAGCCAGGTAATGGACTCTATCCCATGCCTAGGGACCTAGATTCGGGTGCAAAACCAAGTTTTAGATTGTATCTCTATTTTTTCCTTTTTTAAAATGTATATAAGCCACCCAGAGTCATTCTGGAGCTACAGTCTCTAAATCCAATAAACAAACAAGTATTCTTCATGAGTTTTTATTCCCATGCTTCTTACCATTTTGCTTGCTCTCCTTTAGACACACTAAATTTGTCAGCGGTCTTTCTAAAAAGTGGTATCCAAAACCAGTTGCAATATTTTAATTTGACCACACTTTGCTGGCTTCTGCTTTTTGTTCCAGCTTCTGAAGATCCTTCTGAATATTGATTGCTATCCTTCCATTTTGTATAAATATAATAGCCATGTTTTCTACTTCTTCATCCAAGCCATTTATAAATAAAATTTGAACAAGTACAAAGATATAAAAGGGATCCCTCTAGCATGCTACTGATGCAGAATCTATAAATCCAGCATATAATGATACAGGTCTATCTGATATGTATTTTTCAATCAGATGATAAAGAATTAAGCACTGATCTGTGGTACCTCTCCCCTCTCTAAACTCAGCTTACTCTTCAGTGATCATGTTCTCAAGATCCAGCCATTCCTTTAAATTATCTTGGAGGTGTTTGGCTTAGAGTTTGATGATTATATTTAGCAAACTTATTGGTCTATAATTGGCAGGGTCATCTCTCTTTCCTTTTTTAAAAATTGATCTCTGGTCCAAGACTATAATAAATTGATTGATTGATGCAGAATCATTGACATATGGCTCTGGGTATAATTGTTCAATTAGCTCCATTTAATGATAGCATAATCTACCCCACATTTTGCCATCTGCTGTATTAGAATCTTAGGGGCAACTTTGCGAAATGTTTAGCTGAAGTCAAGGTTCATTATATCTACTGCATTCATGTAAACAAGTAAACTAATCACTATATCACAATGGCGTTCAGATCTGTTTGACATGACTTACTCCTGATAAACTAATGCTGGAAGTTGTCAAGCAATGCCCTCAAACTGACTGCTGAACAAATTCAAACACAAGAATATTGCAGAGTTCTTTCTTTCTTTCTTTCTTTTTCTACTGTATAAATGAAAAGGATAAATTCTGATGGATCATTCAAAAGGTTTCTCTGTTTCCCACTGCTACAGTGACCAACCAGATCTCCCAGTTAGCAAGATAGTTTATGATTGCCACTTGTCCAAAGGCCTGCTGAATTGGTTCTGAACAGGAGATCTAACTGACACCAATGTGTTATTTATCCAGGTAAATAGAATGTTGTGGTGTTATTAATTAGAGATTAGACACAATAAAATCTTTAGAGATATAAGATTGGCTAGAAATATTTATATTTTTAAATAAATAAGCAACAAGCATACATAAATGGAGAAAATTCTCAATTTCTTTTCTTCCATTTCATTATGCCAAAATGAAATGCTTCAAAGGAATAAAACAAAACACCCGCTACCCATCATCAGAGATGGCAAATCTTTGACTCTTCAGACAGCTGCCACTATCTCTGACTATTTACCAATGTGATTACAATTGATGGAAGCTTGAATTAAACCTATCTCAAGAGTCCTAATTTATTTCTTCTGTGCTATTTTGAAGAGATCACTTTTCTTCAAAACTAGTTTTTGGTTATCAGAAATTCTCACCAGGTGAATGAGGTTACTTTTAACAACTTTTTAAAGCACAGTACCAAACATTCCACACCTTTGGTTTCATTCTGTTTCTGTGTTATACAAAGAATACTAAAACCTTTGTTCAATATCTGAATTTATTTTGTAATGGATGTTGGATACCAGATTGGTGGTGCAGCAGACTAAAGCACTGTTAAGTAACCCCAGCTGCTTGCAATTACTGCAGGTTCAAATCTCACCAGGTTCAAGATTGACTCAGCCTTCCATCCTTTCGAGATAGGTAAAATGAGGACCCGGTTTGTGGGAGCAATAAGCTGACTTTGTATAAAAAAGAACACCGCTTGGGGGGGTGGGGTGAAAGCCCTATTAAGCAAGTATATACAAAAGTATGAAGGCTATTGCTTAATGCATTGTAAGTCACTCTGAGTCTCCGGAAAAGGGCGGCATATAAATCAAACCAATAAATAAATAAATAAATAAATAAATAAATAAATAAATAAATAAATAAATAAATAATAACTTGCTCATTATGAGCAGCTATTTTTTCCCCACTAACAATTTTAAAACTACTTTTACTACTGCCACCAAGGGTAAGTACAAAAAAGAATGCCACTTAATATGTTGGATCAAAATGTTTATGTTTATGTTTTATGTTTTATTAAATTTGTATACCACCCTTCTTCCAAAGGAGTCAGGGCGGTGAACAGCCAAAATGAAAATACATACAGTAGAAAAATTAAAATAAATTAAAACAGAATTAAATCAGTTTGGCTTCCCTAATTTTTTTAAAACCCTTTACCCATAAAATAGCCCATTAAAATTTTAAGCCAGCCTGGCTTGCTGGAATAAGAAGGTCTTCAACGCTCGGCGGAAAGTACGGAGCTCCGGGATCAGTCGTATTCCTGGGGGTAGCTCGTTCCAGAGGGTGGGTGCCCCCACAGAGAAGGCTCTCCCCCTGGGGTCGTCAGTCAACGGCACCCTGAGGAGACCCTCTCTGTGGGAGCGGATTGGCCGGTGGGGGGTTATCGGTGGCAGAAGATGGTCTCGTAAGTATCCAGGCCCTAAGCCATGGAGCGCTTTAAAGATGAGAACCAATACCTTGAAGCGCACCCGGAAGACCACCGGAGCCAGTGCAGCTTGCACAGGAGAGGTATTACATGGGATCGCCATGTCACCCCCATAATTACCCGTGCAGCTGCATTCTGAACCAGCTGGAGCCTCCGGGTACTCCTCAAGGGGAGCCCCATGTAGAGAGTGTTGCAGTAGTCCAGGCGAGAGGTGACGAGGGCATGAGTGACCGTGCATAAGGAGTCCTGATCCAGAAAGGGACGCAACTGGCGTATCAGGCAAACCTGATAAAAAGCCCCCCTGCCCAAGGCCATCATATGCTCTTCTAAAGACAGCAGTGCATCCAGGAGGATGCCCAAGTTATGCGCCATCTCCGTGGGGGCCAATGACTCACCCCCAATACCCAGCGATGGCACCAACTGGCTATATCAGGATGCCGGCAGCCACAGCCACTCGGTCTTGGAGGGGTTGAGTCGGAACCTGTTCCTCCCCATCCAGACCTGCACGGCCTCCAGGCACTGGGACATCACTTCAAGGGCATCATTGGGGTAGTCTGGGGCAGAGATGTACAGCTGAGTATCATCAGAGCCTTGATAGTACAGTGGTATACGCACCCTGTTATTAACACAGCTGCCTGCAATTTCTGCTGGTTCGAATCTCTCCAAGGCTCAAGGTTGACTCAGCCTTCCATCCTTTCTAAGGTAGGTGAAATGAGGACCCAGTTTGTGGGGGCAATAAGCTGACTTTGTATAAAAAATATACAAAAGGATGAAGGCTATTGCTTAACGCATTGTAAGCCGCCCTGAGTCTCCGGAGAAGGGCGGCATATAAATCAAATTAAAAAAAAAAAATCAGCGTACAGATGGCACTGCACCCCAAATCCATGGATGATCTCACCCAGCAGCTTCACATAAATGTTGAACAGGAGAGGCAAGAGGATTGACCCTTGTGGCACTCCAGAAACAAAGTGCCTTGAGGTCGACCTCTGCCCCCCAGCCAACATGGACTGCGACCGGTCGGAGAGATAGGAGGAGAACCACCGTAAAACGGTGCCTCCCATTCCCAACCCCTCCAGCCGGTGGAGCATGATACCATGGTCGATGGTATCAAAAGCCGCTGAGAGATCTAATAGGACCAGAACAGAGGAACATCCCCTGTCCCGAGCCCTCCAGAGATCATCAACCAACACAACCAATGCCGTTTCCGTGCTGTACCCAGGCCTGAAGCTAGACTGGAACAGATCCAGATAGACAGTTTCATCCAGATACTGTGTGAGCTGTCGCGCAACCACACTCTCAACAACCTTAGCCACAAAGCGAAGGTTGGAGACAGGACGGTAATTTGCCAAAACAGCCGGATCCAGAGAAGGCTTCTTGAGGAGGGGCCTCACCACCGCCTCTTTCAATGCAGGAGGTAAGAAACCTTCACTCAGAGAAGTGTTTATAATCCTCTGGAGCCAGCCTCGTGTAACCTCCCGGGTAACCAGCACCAGCCAGGAGGGACATGGGTCCAATAAACATGTGGTTGCCTTCAACCTCCCTAGCATCCTGTCCATGTCCTCGGGAGTCACAGGATCAAACTTCTCCCAGATAACATTCTCAAGACCCACCTCGGACACCTCGCCTGAACCCACCCAGTCAGAGTCCAGGCCGTCCTGAATTTGAGCAATTTGATCATGCATATAATGCGCAAAATCCTCAGCATGCCCTTGCAAGGGGTCTTCCTGCGCTCCCAGATGGAGAAGGGAGCGGGTCACCCTAAACAGGGCAGCTGGGCGATTATCTGCTGACTCAATAAGAGCGGAAAAGTAATTACACTTTGCCGTTTTTATCGCCACTAAGTAGGTTTTGATATAAGACCTCACTAGTGTTTGGTCAGATCCAGAATGACTAGCCCTCCAACTACTCTCTAGGCATCTTTTATGGCGCTTCATCTCCCTCAGCTCCTGGAGAACCAAGGAGCTGGGCCAATTCGGCGCCAGGTCAGAGGCCTCAAAGGCACGACCCGATCTAAAGCACCAGCAGCCGCACTATCCCAGGCGGCCACCAGGTCTTCCGTCGAGTCGTGAGCCAGAGTCTCAGGGATTGGCCCAAGCTCCATTTGGAACCTATCAGGATCTATCAGGCGCCTGCAGCAGAACCACCTAGTCGGTTCCGTCTCCTTGCAGAGCGGTGTAGCAGTCAGGAAGTCTAAGGAGAGAATGGTCTGACCATGACAAGGGTTCGATACGATGTCCCCTGTATCTAGACCATTCAGCCACTGACCAGAGACAAAAACCAAGTCCAGAGTGTGCCCTCCTGTGTGAGTAGGACCATGAATTAACTGGGTCAGGTCCATGGCTGTCATGGAAGACATGGACTCCCGAGCCACCTCCGACATTTCACCGATGGACGGCAGGTTGAAATCCCCCATGACCAAAAGCCTGGGGGTATCAACCGCCATCCCGGCTATGATGTTGAGGAGCTCAGGGAGGGCCACTGCCATGCAGCAGGGGGCCAGGTCAGCAAACAGCAAACCCACCTGCATCCCATGGCCCCACTTCACAAGGAGAGACTCACATCTGGCTATCTGAGGTACAGTGGCCTCCCTAGGATCGAGGCCTTCCTTTACAATAACCGCCACTCCCCCACCCCTACCCTGGGCCCAAGCTGATGAAATGCATGGAAACCTGGTGGGCACAACTTAATGAGGGGTTCCCCCCACCTCCTGACCCAACCGGGTCTCTGTAATACCTGCCAGGTCCGCTCCCCCCTCCTGAATCAGCTCACAGATGAGGGGGGCTTTGTTAACCATGGACCTGGCATTGCACAGCATCAGCCTAAGATCGGGGCTCTGAGACTCTGGACAACCCAGGGAACGAGGTGAGCATTGGGGGCCAGAGCACATCACTGCTCGGAGACAGTGGGCACGTGCCCCCACAACACGATGTGGCCCCCTGCTCCCACCATATCTGCCCCTCCCACCAACAGTCCTGATGGAATCGCCCTCCTCCATATCAACACTAACCCCCTTCACTCCCTGCTCCACTCCTCCCCTAACACGACCCTGTGCCGGGCCTGCCCCCCCAACAAATCATCCTCCCTCTCCTTTGCCAAACAACCCTCCTCCCCCCCAAAGCCCCTTAAGAGATTAACTAGTGACAGTTTTAAAAAACCCCTTAGCCCCCTCTTCGCCGCATGCCACCTCTCGGGGTTCCAAAATCCATCATCGAGGTAGACCCTTGATAAAGTCGAGGGCCAATCCTGCGAGAGGGGGGAATCTCACAGAACAAGAAGCTCAGCTGCCATGTACATTTTGCTACAGGAGGATGAGTGACCATGTCCCAGAGGTCCAGATGGAGAGATAAAGGTCCAGGGGAAAGCAAATACAATGGGAGCATCCAAAATCCAAGGTCCAAAGTCCACTGTCCCCTCACAACAGTGGGCAAAGTCTCCTGCCAAGTCATCCCCAGTTTAGCAAAGGGGGGAAAAGTCCCGATATGTCACATGATAACGATGTGACGATGTGAGTTTGACTCTCCTGTTTTATTAAAAAGATACCTTTAGTAATGTAGAATTTTTATGTGTTTTATTATTTTTAACCAATTACTTTCATATTGTTTGTGAACTTAACTAAAGATTTAGGACTCATTCAGACTAATAGCTGAATTAAGACATGAGGGCTACAAGCTGAAGTTACTACAGAGTAAGTTCATTGAATGAATAGTCAGAATTCTATTGTATAAAAATCAGTTTAGTTCTCATATTTTCTTATGTAAATATTAACATTTTGCATAAGATATTTTTTGGCACATGACTCTTTGCTTGATGAATATGTATTATATATGCATTTCAAAATAGTGGATTACCAAAAACAGAGGTGTGAGAATCAATCAAGTTTAAGTGTTTTTTTGTTTGTTTTTTGTTTGTTTTTTTGTAATTTTCTTTTTTCATTTTACCCATTTTTACATTAATCAGCAAAATTGGAGTGACTTCCCTATGAACATTGCACATATTGCACCTGCATTTTTCTAAATAAACATAGTTCTATACTTTTTTCTAATTCTTGTGCATTCTTTACTAACCCAAAGCTGATTTTTCCAGAGGCAACTGAACTTTCTCATTTTTCTTTGAAGACGTTTTGCTTCTCATCCAAGAAGCTTCTTCAGCTCTGATTGGATGGTGGGGAATGGAAGGATTTATACTCCTAGGAGACAGCTGGTCATTTGCATCCATTCCTCTCCATCCAGTCAGAGCTGAAGAAACTTCTTGGATGAGAAACAAAATATCTTCAAAGAAAAAACAAAAAGTCCAGTTGAGTCTTGAAAAAGCACCTTTGGGACAACCATGACCTGGATGTCTGAGAATCTCCACAAACATTCTGTAAGGTTCTGCCTCACTAGTCTTCTCAAGAAAGCAGAACTCTTGAAATACTTGGCATTTCAAAAGGAACTTTTATTGAAAGACAGGAATAGCAAAGGAGATCTAGGCAGGATCTGAGGTTTCCTGCTCAAAATGCTAAATAAAACTAGTGCAAGCAAAGCCCCTCCCAATGTCCAGTCCAACATCGAGCCAATCCCAGGTGGCAAAGATGTTTTGAGAAGCTCAGGCACAGAAGGTGATATCTGTCATTCTCTCAGCCACTTCAGTTTTGCTTTCTCTGTCATCAAGATAGCACAGAGAGCTCCAACTGCATTCCATTCCTCCCTAGGATGACCAAAGGCCCTGTACAACAAAGCAAGTGAAAGCTCACGAAAGATTCCCCCTCAAGCCCCCATTCCCAACAGAATGGCAGCATCCCAATAGCTTTCAATGGGGCCTGATACATTATTTACTATGCTGTGCATATTTTGTTCTGATGTTTTCAATAATTAACAGCTTAACAATTTGACACCCCAATTCTTTAGAAATCATTTTGTCATTGACTATCTGCAGCCGTGGTGGGTTTCAACATTTTTTACTACCAGTTCTGTGGGTGTGGCTTGATGGGCGTGGCATGGCTTGGTGGGCGTGGCTTGGTGGGTGTGGCAGGGAAAGGAAACTATAAGATTTCCATTCCCACCCCACTCCAGGGGAAGGTTACTGCAAAATCCCCATTTCCTCCCGATCAGCTGGGACTTGGGAGGCAGAGAATAGATGGGGGCGGGGCTAGTCAGAATTTTTACTACCGGTTCTCCGAACTACTCAAAATTTCCGCTACCGGTTCTCCAGAACTGATCAGAACCTGCTGAAACCCACCTCTGATCTGCAGCCCTTGCATAGGGTCTAAAGGCAAAGTATTGATCTCAAGACTTCAGTGCTGCCCAATGTTTCCTCCTTCTCTTCCTTGATATGGGTTAAATGGCATAATTGTTATGTGAAACATTATATTCAAGAAACATTTTATCAAATGTTTGATACATTGTATCAAAGGCTGGACCTGGAGCCTTTCAATAGCAAAGCAAAGGAATGGGAAACCAAACTTTATTCTTCAAAGCCAGTCCGGATACAAAGCCGGTCAGGCAATGTCGGCTGGCGGCCCCCAGGGGGAGAGCCTTCTCTGTGGGGTCACCCACCCTGTGGAATGAGCTGCCTCCTGGAATACGATTGATCCCGGACCTCCATACCTTCCGTAAAGCCCTGAAGACGTTTTTATTCCACCAAGCCGGCCTAGCCTAAATGGTTTTTAATTGGCATTTTAAATTTTATGGATTTGGGGGTTTTAAATTGGGAAGCTAATGATTTAATTCTTTTTTAATTATCTTAACTTTTGTATTTGTATGTTTTTTAATTTTGGCTGTTCACCGCCCTGAATCCCTTCTGGGAGAAGGGCGGTATACAAATTAAATAAATAATCAAATAACCAAATAACCAAATAAATAAATAAATAAATAAATAAATAAATAAATCCAGTTTGATATATTGTATCAAACACTGTATTCAAGAAACATTTTATTAATTAAAAAATGGAATAAAGTATTAGTGCTAAAAATTTAATCCTACATCTAATAACCTCTTATATTTTTATTAATAACTAGCTGTACCTGACCACACATTGATGTGGCCCAGTCTGGTGCTTCCGCTGGGCTAAAAGAGCGAAGCTGAAGTTCCAAACTCTCCACGAACATTTGGTGGGTGTGGACAACTCAATGTCACTCACTTTCATCAGTCATATGACAGCCCCCGAGCCACGCCTACGCAGCTGGTGATTAGGGCAGAGAACCAGTTGCTAAAAAACAATGGGAACCACAAAATCCTCCCTCTCTGTCTCCCCCTCTCTCTTTGTATCTCTCTATGTCTCTCTCTCCCCCCTCTGTATCTCTATGTCTCTCTCTCTCTCGCACCCTCTCTCTCTGTATCTCTGTATGTCTCTCTCTCCCCTCCCCATCTCTCTGTATTTCTCTCTGTATCTCTCCCCCTCTCTCTCTGTT
Source organism: Arizona elegans (assembly GCA_022577455.1). Classification (NCBI taxonomy): domain Eukaryota; kingdom Metazoa; phylum Chordata; class Lepidosauria; order Squamata; family Colubridae; genus Arizona; species Arizona elegans. The sequence continues at coordinate 43,063,957 of JAKOOJ010000001.1, forward strand.
TATCTCTGTCTCTGGCCTGCCCTCTTCTGCATCCCCCGCCATCATCCTTACCTTTTCAGGCCAGGCCTTCGCAGCTCTCTGCACCACAGCATATTATGTTAACAATATATTTGTTTCTACTCTCCTACCTATCTTAAGCTAGAGCCCATTACTTTAATTTACAACTATTTATATTTTATAAAATTATGAATTTCTATATCTAAGTTTCTATTGCTATGTTTGTAGCACTATATTTTTCTTATCTGGTTTTGAGCTCTTTAAATCTTTCCAATCAAATCCAATCAATCTTTAATACAAGTAGTCCTTAATTTACAACCACAACTGAAACCAAAATCTACGTTGCTAAGTGAGAAATTTCTTAAGTGAGTTTTGCCCCATTTTACCACTTTTTTTTTGTTGCCACATTTGTTAAGTGAATCACAGCAGTTGTTAAATTAGTAACCCTGTTGTTAAGTGAATCTGGTTTCTCCATTGACTTTGCTTGTCAGAAGGTTGCAAAAAGTGATCACATGACCCAGGAACAGTGCAACCATCACAAATGTAAGTCAGTTGTCAAGCAGCTGAATGTAAATCACACAACCATGGGGATGCTGCAATGGTCATAAGCATGAAAAATGGTAATAAGTCACTTTTTTAAGTACTGTTGTAACTTTGAATGGTCAGTAAGTGAATTGTTGCAAGTTGAGGACTACCTGAGTCTTCTGTATCTGGACTGCTGATATTTTTTTGTTGATATATTTTGGAATTATACCTAGTGAAAAATTTGTGATTTAATTTTCAAAATTCATGTGGTAAAATGTTCATTTTCTTTCATGGTATTGCCAACATTTGTTACTAAGTGATTTATCTATCCTGGAAATTATTGATGAAGTGACATTTCATAACTAGTCTGCTTTTCCCCAAAATTCCCTTCATCTCTGCTTCCTATAAGTATTCAGGTATATATGTGCAAATGTCCATTTTTAGACATTTCATTCAGTAAAAACACAACTGCAGCTGTGGTGTAGTACGTTTCCTCAGAGAACAGAGCAACAATTTTTATAGTATTTTTAAACATGTAAATGTATGTGCTACCTGAGTCTTCTGTATCTGGACTGCTGATATTTTTTTGTTGATATATTTTGGAATTATACCTAGTGAAAAATCTGTGATTTAATTTTCAAAATTCATGTGGTAAAATGTTGGTGTGTTGGTTTTACGTCCAGCAGGTGCCGCTGTTTTTCAATGTTTTTCAATGTTTGTCAATGTCTTTCAATGTTTTCCAATGTTTTTCATGTTTTTACCTGTCACAGGTGTGACATGTATATAATATAGGTATATAAAAACACGCCCATAATCGAATGCAACGTTGTGTCAAAATTTGAAAGCAATCGGTGAAGAACTTTCGGAGATGTGCGGTTATGTACAAATGGACATTTACATTTTTATTTATATTGATTTGGATTAGGATTAGGATTTGGAGAAAAGGCTTATAAAATTTTAAGATTTTGCATTTGGAGGTATTACAGTTAATATTATAAAAGGCAAAAATAAAATTCAGAATGATACTAATATTATTTTAAAATGAGCTAAAAATTGCAGAATATGGAGAGAAAAATACAAGTTCTTCACTTGCATGTATGTAGGGGATATACATCATATACATAGGCACAGATATTCAGTTTGTGAATATCAAATATGAAAAAGATTAAAAATAGTATTTAATTAAAACTAAATTATTATTTATTATTGTTAATTATTATTATTTAATTATTAATTATTATTTATAAAATTGTAAGTTGTCCAGAGTTACGCTGTGGTACGATGAGTGGCCAATAGATTTAATAGATACCATGTTTCCCTGAAAATACGACCTACCCTGAAAGTAATTACCAGCTTGATTTTTACATGTGCGCCCAATATAAGCCTTACCCCCAAAATAAGCCCTAATTAAGATCCCACCCACTCCAGGGTGCAAGGGTAAAAATTAAGCTGGGCTGGGGTGGGGGTGGTGGAACTGCCGTAGCCCTACTACTCACCTTCAGTTAGTTGCAGCCAGGCCTTGCACACCCTGACATCTGCCTTGCCAGCCCATTTCTTCTGCAGCCAGCAAGGCTAGCAAAGGCTTTCCTGAAGGCCTCTGCAGCTGATAATAGAGCTCTGGATCGATCTGGAGCTCTGCTATTGACTGCAGAGACCTTCAGGAAAACCTTGCTGGTCTTGCTGGCCACAGAAGAAGTTCCTGATGGCCTCTGACAGTGAAAAGGAGGCTGGGGTGACGCACACAAATGAGGTGAGTCAGTGGATGACATCCGCCCTGAAAATAAGACCTGGTGCCTTTTTGGTGGCAAAAAAAATAAATAAGACCAGGGTCTTATTTTTGGGAAAATACGGTAGATAGATGATAGATAGATAGATAGATAGATAGATAGATAGATAGATAGATAGATAGGATAGAAAGATATGCAGAGAGACATGGCTTAGCAGTGTAAAGTGGCTGAAAAAAGTGGAAATGCAACTTTAACCCACGTTAAAAAAAAGTATAGTTTCTAAATTACTATAAGAAAACACGTCTCTTTATTTCCTATTGATTAGACTTCACCCTGAATATTATTATTTTGTAAGCCATTCAAAGTCACTTTGAACTGTGAGATACAACTGTGAAGAAATATTTAACCTTTAAAAATAAAATGAGAGAGATATGATAACACCTAAAAAAAAACCACTAAAAGGATGTTGTGACAAAAAATAATGAATACTCTTAAAGTAAGGCAGAATCTGATTGAGTATTAGGAAAGGGTTTGGATGATAATAACAATGCAACTATAGAATAAATCACCAATGAGGCTGATATTCTTTTTACTCAATGTGTTGAAACAGAAGTTGGACAGCTATTCCATGTGAATGACTATATTGGACTGTGGACTGTCCTAACTGAGTGGGAGGCTGGGCTCACTAAATTACACATTGCTTCCAACTCTATGATTTTTATGTCATATTATGACAAAGCCATCATCTGACAGATGTTTTAAAATGTACTAAAAAAAGTTCAAAACTCATAGCAAAAGTTTAAACCTTAAGAAGTCCATGTTAAAGTTAATGTACAAATGTACCAGAATTCCATGACATATGTCTTTTCAGATACAGCATTAGGTGTTTATAAGGTTCCCCAACAACATACATACATACATACATACATACATACATACATACATACATACATACATATATCAACAATATATATCAATATATATATATATATATATCAATATATATATCAACAATATATATCAACAATATATCAACAACCTCTGATATGCAGATGATACCACTCTAAAGGCAGAAAGTGAAGAGGAACTAAAGAGCTTCTTGATGAGGGTGACTTTGTAACCTTAGTCACAAAATCAGCTGGGTGACTTTGGGCCAATCAGTCTCTCTCAGCCCTAAGGGAAAGGCTACAGGGATTTGTCCAAATAGTCACCAGCAGTCAAAAACAGACTCAGAGACATTTTTTACAGAGTACACTCGCTAATGGCCCATCTTTGGGACAGATATTTATTCTCCTCAGATCAGCCGCAGAATAACTGAAGTGCACCAGGTGGCTTAATTTTAATCAAGTAAAGAACTGAATTCTTCCCATGAATGCCTTTAATTAAGTGACTCAATCTAAAACTTTTTTCACTGTTCAGAAAAATCAAGTCTTTCTCATTCTTTTCTGAGTGCCAACTGTGGTCTATTTAAGTGCTATCCAAAATGTAATCTTATTTCATTTCATAGATAAATACCATAACAGCTCTTCAAGCTTTTCCAATAGGTGACTTACTTAGGGCTTTTATTTATTCATCAGTGTTACGTTGACTAATCTCTAAGATCAATGTTTTAGTCAAGTGCATAAACAGTAACACCGTTATGAATTGTGACATGAAAATGAAATTTTTCTGTGTGTAAGACAAATGGAAAATACCCAGTGGTGGGATTCAAATAATTTAACAACCAGTTCTCTGCCCTAATGATCTCTTCCAACAACCAGTTCACCAAACTGCTTAGAAAGTTAACAACTGGTTCTCCTGAAGGGGTGCGAACTGGCTAAATCCCACCACTGAAAATACCTATGTGGCTTCAGCAGAATTCCAAGCTTCCACTACTCTTTCTGTGAATCTGGACAGCCATTATAAAGTGGTGCTAACACTTCACATGATCTTGATTCTAACACTCTGTTAATGCTAGGATAGCATTGGCTTTTTTGGCAGCAGCAGTACACTGCTGCCTCATATTTAATTCGTTGTCTACTAGGAGTCTTTGATCCCTCTCTCAGTTACTGCTATTGAGCCAAGTTCTACCTATTCTACACCTGTACATTTGGTTTTTCTTGCTTAAATTTAAAACCTTACTTTTCTCAGAATTGAATTTTATTTTGTTAGATAGGACCCAGTGTTCAAGTCTGTCAAGATCATTCTGGTTTTTGAGCCTATCTTCTGGGATGATGGCTATTCCTGCCAGCTTGGTGTCATCTGCAAATTTAAGGATTTACCCTTCTACATCTAAATTGTTTATGAATATATTCAAGAGTTTTATATTACATATTCTTGTTACCCTTGCACATTTACCACAGTAAAATGATGGTAATTCCCCACACAATGGTCTCCTTGCTAATAATCTGCATGCTTCACAAATGAAGTAACGGAGATACAAACTCCTCTCCTTCCTTTACATCCAAGATCTAATATAATCTGTTTCTACTAATGGATCTATAATCAATGTTAGCCTGTATAACAAATGGCAAGAGGTAAATATGGGAGATATCATAATCTCTGTTTCCCAACATGCAAGCTAAAATAAGAGTTTGACCATTTTTTGCATTTCTTACAAAATTATAATGCATGTTCTTGATTAAGTTATGCAGTAATGCATGTAGCAAGAAAATATATCATATAAAACATGTAAAGTTGTGAATCACAGAAACATACATGTTATTTTATCACGATCTTTAACTGGTACTCAATAAAAGTATAATAGTTTTACAAAGCAAAAATAATAAATAATCAGCATACACCAAAGAGAACTCTGGGCCAAATCCCAAAGCATCATTTGGCAGACATCACAATGCACAGAATAAAGTTGGCACATCCAAATCTGCAACTGCCAAAAGTAAGGAAATTTAAAATAGGCCAATAGGTTAATCAAAAGCAGATATGCTGATAAGTACACAATGCAATAAATCATGAGTTAACAATTCAGTTTCTCCTAAGACATAACTCTGGTTCCCCACAGGAATTTTAGATCTGTTTTTCAAGACTGATAATGGTAAAACATTGAGCAGGGTTACATAAATGTTCTTCATTGTTTTAGAGTGGACAAATAGATAAGGCTAGTTGAAAAAAAAAAACCAGTTGAAAAATCCAACAGAATAACTGCTCCTTATTAATTTAAGAAAATCCAGTTTATAATCAGAATCAACATTATTCTTCTGATGCTTTGTGAAGCTTTTTCATTGCCAGAGATTATAAGACTTTAAGTGAAAAACCAAATGAAGACATTTTACATTTTAAAATTGTACAATTACAGCGAGAGGTGCTAATATTGGAAAGAAACCTAGCTAAGTTGGTGATTAGGAAGAGACAAGCTAATCAGAACTACTTCCAATCATATTCTTTTATTAGGACACATGAAGTATTGAAAACATGACCCGCAGAAGTTTTTGGCTGGACTATTTCCAGTTTAATAAAATTACAGAAAAAACAACAGAAGCTGTACGACAGCTAGAGAACTTTTGCTCAAAACTTTCATAGCTGCTGGAATATTGATAGAATAATTCTTCCAAGCAGATTTCTTTATTATTCCACACCTATAAATGGAATCATGGCAAACTAAAACACTCTACTATCTACACAAAGTATATATTCTAAAAATTATTATGGAGGGTCTGTCTTTACCATCTTTCTTTCACACAAAATATCTGGTCTGAGTTGCCTCTTATTCATCTGAAATGCACCCCCTTCCTCCTATAAATCTAGCCTACTAATTCCATCACAGGTATATTATCCACATTTATTTATTTATTAATAGAAAGAGAATATCTGAGACATATATGTGAGAATGACCATTGGGATGACATCTTTGTAATCAATCAATATCAATCAGAATAGAGGTAGAAAGAACTTTGGATGTCTTCTAGTCCAACCAGAGGTGGGTTTCAGCAGGTTCTGACCAGTTCTGGAGAACCGGTAGTGGAAATTTCAGAGAACCGGTAGTAAAAATTCTGACTGGCCCTGCCCCCATCTATTCACTGCCTCCCAAGTCCCAGATCGGGAGGAAATGGGGATTTTGCAGTAACCTTCCCCTGGAGTGGGGTGGGAATGGAGATTTTACAGTATCCTTCCCCTGCCACGCCCCCAAGCCACGCCCATCAAGCCACACCCACAGAACTGGTAGTAAAAAAATTTGAAACCCACCACTGAGTCCAACCCCCTACTCAAGCAGGAGACCCTATAACATTTTGGATAGGTGGCTGTCCTGTCTTTTCTTAAAAACCTCCAGTGATGAAGTACCTACAATTTCTGAAGGCAAGTTGTTCCACTGGTTAATTGTCCTCATTGTTATTTTTATTTATTTATTTATTTATTTATTTATTTATTTATTTATTTATTTATTTATTTATTTTCAGATTTCTATACCGCCCTTCTCCTTTAGGACTCAGGGCGGTGAACAGCCAAGATAAAACATTTGTACTCAAAAGTTAAAATAGGTTTAAAATAATTAAATTAATTTGGCCCGTAATTTAAAACATTTCAATTAAAATCCATATCAAATTTTAAAACCAACCATAAAATCAGGACAGCCCGACTAACTGAAAAAATAGGTTTTTAGGGCCTGACGAAAAGTCCGGAGGTCTGGGATCACTCGTATCTCTGGGGGTAGATTGTTCCAGAGGGTAGGTGCTACCACAGAGAAAGCTTTCCCCCTGGGGGTCGCCAGCCGACATTGTCTAGCTGACGGTACCCTGAGGAAGCCCTTTCTGTGGGAGCGAACTGGCCAGTGGGAGGCAATTGGTGGCAGAAGGCGGTCCCGTAAGTACCTCAGCCCTAAGACATTAAGCGCTTTAAAGGTGATCACCAACACCTTGAAGCGTACCCGGAAGTCCACTGGAAGCCAATGTAGCTCGCGCAGGAGAGGAGTCATATGGGAGCGCCCTGTTGCTCCCATAATCCCCCACGTGGCCGCATTCTGCACCAGTTGGAGCCTCCGGGTGCACCCCAAGGAGAGCCCCATGTAGAGAGTGTTACAATAGTCCAGACGAGAAGTGACGAGTGCTTTAGTGACTGTGCGTAGGGAGTCCCGATCCAGAAAGGGGTGCAACTGGTGTATCAGGTGAACCTGATAAAAAGCCCACCTGGCCACGGCCGTCATATGCTCTTCTAAAGACAGCCGTGCGTCCAGGAGGACGCCCAAGTTGCGGGCCCTTTCCATGAGGGGCAATGATTCACCTCCAATAACCAGTGATGTTGCCAGCTGGCTATACCAGGACGCCGGCAACCGCAGCCACTCGGTCTTGGAAAGGTTGAGTCGAAGCCTGTTTCTCCCCATCCAGACCCGCACGGCCTCCAGGCACTGGGACATCACTTCCAAGGCATCGTTGGGATGGTCTGGGGTGGAGATGTACAGCTGAGTATCATCAGTGTACTGATGAAACTCCACCCCAAAACCATGGATGATCTCACCCAGCGGCTTCACATAAAAGTTGAACAGGAGGAGCGAGAGGACCAACCCTTGTGGCACCCCACAAACAAGGTGCCTTGGGGTCGACTGCTGCCCCCCTGTCATCACAGATTGTGACCGGTCGAAGAGATAGGAGGAGAACCACTGCAAAACGGTGCCCCCAAGTCCCAGTCCCTCCAGCCGGCGCAACATGATACCATGGTCGATGGTATCAAAAGCCGCTGAGAGATCTAACAGGACCAGGATAGGGGAGTAACCCCTATCCCGAGCCCTCCAGAGATCATCCACCAACACGATGTTAGGAAGTTTGTCCTTAATTCCAGGTTGCTTCTCTCCTTGATTAGCTTCCATCTATTATTTCTTGTCTTGATTTTTGCTCCTTTGAAAAATAAGTTGACCCCCTCTTTTTTTGTGACAGCCCTCAAATACAGGTAATCCTTGCTTTATGAATATTCTCTTAGTGAACATTTGAAGTTACACAATAAGCTCCTCCTAGTATCTATGAACAAAACCTGAAACTATGAAACTTGCAGCACCACGGCAGTTATTCACCCTTATGAACAACCGCAGAGTCTGTGCAACATTTATCCTGCTTGTTGCCAGCCGAAATGGAGTTTCTGAGTGGTGGATTTGACCCTCAGCAGCTCTGTTCAGGTGTCCCGAGGCCTTGCCTTGCATGTTGTTGGCCGAAATGGAATTTGTGAGGGGCAGCCCCTCAGAAACTCCATTTTGGCCAGCAACATGCCAGCTGAGGCCTGCAGAGGCCTGAATGGAGTGTCGGAGGGGAGCACATGGTTGAAAGGCTGGACAGGAGATTGCTTGCTAGATCTTCACAAGGTAAGTGACCTGGTGTGGCAGGTTGTTGGGTAGGGGAAACAATTGTGGGGAGCATGAGGTATTTCAGTGCATCAGGATGGTCTTAGGCAGGTGGCCTGTTCCATCACTAGGCCCCATCGCCTTCCCCATCCTGAAATACCTCATGTGAACTTAATGAGCCTTGCATTCAATTAGCGAATGCATGGGCAAAAGGAGGGAGTGATTCCATTCAAGGTATGAAATTCACTCCCATGAATCCTTGGGTTATTTGTAACTCGAGGACTACCTATACTAGAATACTGCTATCATATCACCCCAGTCCTTCTTTTCCCTAGACTGGCCACACCCAATTCCTGCAACCGTTCTTCATATGTTTTTGTCTCCAGGCCTTTAATCATCTTAAATGCTCTTCTTTGCACTTTTTCTCAATATCTTTTTTGTAATGTGGTGACCAAAACTGGATACAGTATTCCAGGTATGGTCTTACTAAGGATTTATACATTGATACTAATAGTTCACATTATTTTGATTCTATGTGTCTGTTTATACAACCAAGGATTGTATTAGCTTTTTTATAATCCAAACAAATTTGCATGGATATTCACAGTAAATATTCACAGTAAATATTCACAGTAAATAGTGGATAGATCAATGTAAAATTTTGTGTGTTATACACACACCATGGGTGAAATTCACTTACCTTCCCTACCAGTTCACAAATGTGCACACCGTGTGCATGCTCACTTTGCTCGCACGTGCTGTTGTCCGCACATGCGCAAAGCCTTCTGCACATGCGCAGAGGCTGAAATCATTGCAAAAAAGGGACGTCATGACATCCACGCGGGTGGGTGGACCTCCTGCAGCCGCTGCTACCAGTTCGCCTGAGCCAGATAGAACTGGCTGAATTTCACCCCGATACACATACCAAGCACACAAAACCCAGCAGCGAATATTAATGTAGCAGAGCTGAAAGTAGAAACATGTCTTTAAAATTCAAATGATGATTAACAGGCATTCTTTTGTTGCCACCCCCAAAAAAGATCAGAATAAGAAGGAACATATCCATGCAACCATCAGGCCCAACACAGACAGTTATACAGACACAAATGACACATATGACATAGACAGACAGACACACAGAGAGAAATTCTTACATGTGTAGAAGTGCTCTATCTAAAAATACTTCTTCCAATCTGATCTGTTGAGAGTCCTTCTTATCCCCTTTAAATACTGCCCTCTTGGACACTTCTTCCTAATAGCAGCTTCATCTTCTCTACCTTGAATTTAATGGCATTAGTTATCATTTCACTGTTACTATATCCATGCACTGGTCAAAACACAGACAAGAAAAGGCAAACTAGCCATTTTACAGATATGGCACCAGAGCTGGCAAATTTATGCTGTTTTTATAGGGAATTAGAGTTCCGATTCATAAAAATGTTCTGAAAGAATAGAGGCTGGACCAATATTTAAAGTTTTCACTGGACTGATGAATATTGGTGGTATTTATCTGTCTGTATATAAGACATATTCAGCATCCGACTGTCTTTTCCATACCCAGAACAAATGGTGAGAATTGCATTTATCAAATCAAAGTGAATGAAAAACATTTGTTACTACCTATCAAATTCCAAAAGTAAATGTTTATTACTTCCATTCATGGTTCATTGTATTCTTCTTCTAGATTATAGCAATGGAGAGGCTATTCCACACTGAACAACCGAAAATAATCTGCTTTAGCTATAGTTACATTTATACAGTATAGGGGTAGAGATCTCTTTCATATACCTACATACTTTTGGGAAGAACTATGAATTATGAGCTTTGTCTGTTTAGGATAGCTTTTGAAATTGCAGGAAAGGATTACACTTCACTTTTAGTTTTAAAATTGCATTTAATTTTCACGTTTTTCTAATTCTTTTTTTTTTTTTTTTAGAAAAACTTTCTGAAATCAGATACATTCCAATTTTGGGGAGGTTTAATTCTTACAACCTTTCCTCATCTCTGCCCCACCTCCCTAATTATGGGAGTTGGAATCTAATATAGTCAAATGGTGTCTGGGAAAACTTTGAATAAGCCCTTAACTTTATCTGGAAAATTCATTCCCCCCCCATTTTTGAAGAGTGCTTAGATACAGTAATTGATGGTACTAAAAATGAGGAGTTTGTGGGTAACATAGTTAGATAATTGTGCAACTGACCCGTTTTAAAAATTCATGGATAATATAAACGTTTTCCACACTAAACAGACAAACAAGCTCTTACTGGGTTGCAAAATCAGCAACCAACTTATTTTTCCCTGGTTTATAATTCCTATGAGGTTTCTTAAATATATTTGCAAACATTTAAAGATTTTGCAGATGGAAATCAAAGTTACATTTGTTGTGCTGCTTCTTTCTCTCTTTCTTATCTCTTCCACCTGTATAGGCAGTATTACTTTTAGGAAGTGAATAAAATTTAAGTTTCCATGTAAAATCAATATTAAACTTGTTTTAAAATAGCAACAGTAAAAACAGTATAAAAGCCTAGCAAAATCAATTTCCCTTCTGAACCACAGTTCAAATACATTTTTTCCTTTTCTTTTATGCCTTCTTCTTTTTTTGTACATAGCACAAAAGTGGTCCTACCATCAATTGAGCTATAAAACATAAAATTGAAGTCATTTCAGTTCCAGTCTCATTACCTTTAGCTGGATACCTGGGAAGATAAACAATGTTTTTAAAATGGCATTTTTAGACTAATGAAAGTTTCTAGGCAGATTATGGCACCAAAAGGATTTCAGCAAAATACTATTGAAACTTTCTCTCCTAGATATGGAAATGCAGATTATCAGATCTAAAGTTTGCAGTTTCAATCCGCAGATATAGACCTTGCTGAAGAATTGTAATAGTCAAGTATCAAGTACTGCAGAAATATAACTTTCTGGCTTTCCTCTGCCTGGATCAAGAGTGATATGAATTACAGTCAAATTCATTTGACTCAGAACCGCCAACTCATATCAGTTGGAAACTTGCTTCTTTAGGAGCACAGGTCTCACTTAATGCAAAGTTCATGGATTCAAAAGCTAGCTGAATGCTGAGGAAGAGAAATCACTATTCACTCAGCTGCCAGCTATCATGGTGATAATATAAAATGTGCCTGAACCAAAAGGATGGCTGGGAAACATTACAATTTTTTCTGTGGCAGAGTTCACACATTGTGTTAAGTTATAATTTGAGAAAATGAGAAAGAAAAATTAAAACTATTCTTCTTCTCTTTAACCAGTAAAGCCCTAAATATAACACAATTACTTAAAAAAAATGTTTTATTGATCTGGTCGCTTCAGTTACAATTTGCCTAAGAAGCCTTTAAAAAAACCACTGAAAAAGTGAAAAATGAGGGTTTATACATCTTTTGAGCCTTATTTTTTTCCAGTAGAGGAGGATTGAGGTAAGAGGCCATCAACCAATCAACTAAATCCTGGGATTTTTTTCAGAGGATCAAGTTTGTCTACTTCACTGGACAAGTGCTATCCTGAACTAGCAAGTTCATGACTTTGGTGTTTTTCAGGACTCATGGTTCCTGCAGAACTTGCTAGAGTGACTCATGAATTGATCACCATTAATTTGGGCTACTGTAACCTGCACTATATGAGATTGCCTTTAAATGCTACTCATAAACTCCATTAGGTTCAAAATAGCCCATATATTAGCCAGTACTTAACAACACATTATGCTTTTGTTACAAACCCTGCATTTTTTATCAATAGATGTATGATTAACTTATGGTCTTGACCTATAAAGCCCTTTACTGTTTAGTGCCAAATTACCTATACAACCATATTCTTCTATTTCTTTCTATTCTTCTATTTGGTTGGACCAATTCAATCTTGCTAAGAAAGTCGCAGCAGGGATTTTGGTAGAAGTGTCTGCCCTTTGGAATAGCTTCTCAATAGAAATTAGGTCAACTCTCATTTAAACCATCTTTGGAAAAAGCCACACTAAGTAAGGCAGATGACCTTGATGAAGATAGGGGAGATCAAAGCAATGAAGGAGAAAACCTATAATTCCAAGAAGCAGCAGCAGAAGAGAATCAGGAAATATGTAGATGTCATCTCTCTAATTCATATAAAAAGTGAAGGAGATACAGCATAATCAGACTTGCAAGAATGCTGTCAGACTCACTCAGTAGACCAGACCAAGAATCAGCTTAGTAGGAAGGTTAAAACTAATTTTATTAGGAATGGCTATAACAACAGAATCTTGCAAGTCTGAGGTGGGTGATTTTCATGCAAGAATAGGGGGTGATAAGCATAAAATAAGAAAATGGCATAAAACTTGACATTAATGAATTTTATCTTACTTTCCCTTATGCTTTGAATGAGAGGTCTTAAATTCCTGAATCTACTTTACAAATGAAATTTTCAAATTTTGAGTAGCTCTTCCCACCGAGTTTCTTCTGATATTTATAATATTTATTGACAAATAGAACAACAATATTTAACTAGTCCTTCCTAAAGATGAGGGGATAGAGAAATGTGCTTTCAGCCTTGCAAGGTTTTGTGAATTAGTTCATGTGAACGTGCTACTTATCTAGACTACTTTGCAAGGCTAACATTAATCTTTCAATCTGAAAGTAGCTTTCTTCCCTGCATTTTTACATCCCAAGAAATTAGGGGGAGCCCTTCTGAGATGTATGCCATACCCTCATACCTTCTGTGGACTGAGCCACCTCTTAACTGACCACTGCCTACTCCGTAACTTTTCTTCCTGTCTCCCAAATTTATTCCCACATACTATTTACAGCTAGACTGTCCAAAGAAGAATGAGAGAACTATCATACTAGACTGTCTGCTTTCTATCCAACACCTGCTAATTTTCCAGTTAATCTGAATCTCAGTAATGTTAAAAGAAATCAAATCTCTGATCCTGGCTTTCTCCTCAGGCAAAACCCCAGGAGAGTATATCCTTGGAGATTTATTAAAAGCTAATTTTTTTGGGGTGGAAACCTATTTTGGTTTAACGTATTAATAATGTTAACTTCTCAGGTTAGCTCCCACAGGGCAGAACACAAGCATAGTGATCCCAATATACAAGAAAAGGTGATTGCAGCCAGTCAGAGAATTATAGTCCAATTAGCCTGATTAGCATTCTGGCCAAAATTTATGCAAACAATCAAGCTAATAAATTGGAGCACTGGAACATTGATAACAATGTGCTTGCAGAGGAACAGGCAGGATTTAGAGCAGAATATTCAACCATTGATTATGGTTTTGTATTGGATTATTTGATTTAAAAATGTAAAACAATCCCACAAGGAAGCACAGGATTTCCATCCAGAACAATTAATCAGTGGAACAACTTTCCTCCAGAAGTCGTGAATGCTCCAGCACTGGAAGTTTTTAATAAGATGTTGGATAACCATTTGTCTGAAGTGGTGTAGGGTTTCCTGCCTGGACTAGAAGACCTCCAACTCTGTTATTCTATTCTATTGCATGAATGATACATTTTAGCTCTTAAAACCCTCTACAACACAAATATTACAAGTGCAAGAGCTTCAACTGACATTCACATTTGACCAGCTACCATAGATCTTATAAAATTTTAACCAAGGATTGGAAAGAATTGATTGTGTGACAGCTGTTCCCGTCCTCCTGGTTTTCAACTCCCATACTCACAAAAATAAAAGTCTTAGGCCAATATATCTGGAGGACAGTGGATTTGGAAGGCTTCCCAGGAATGCACTAATGGAACACTGAAGTCATGGCTATTCACTAGCTTTTGTGTGGGAAAAAAAATGAAGCCTGACATCGTCATTGTTCCTTCTTATGTTTCAGATATAATTGAGAGAGAGAGGTTTTGCCTGGTCACCACAGGCAATCCATGTGCAACGTATCCTGCAAACAGAGTGTACACTGACTAATAAAAAAAATTCCCTGAATTCATAAGAATGATCATTCTGCCATAAAAACAGCATCATCAAGTGTCAACTCTTAGGTAACTTTATTTACTGCCATAGCATTTTGAGCAGTTCTGTTCCCAGCAGCGCATGAGAGTCTCTAAAGAAAATAGTATTGAACTTTGGCAAACAGAGAAGTAGAAACATAGCATTCAATTGTGGATTAAAGGAGGTAAATTCTACTGTATATTGATTCAGTCAAATAACATGTCTGTAAGGATTAGGCTTACATAAAACAAGAAAGCAAGATATATTCTACATGTGAATGTAAATAGAATTCAGAATACCAAGGAGACACTTTTAATTCTAAACTATGTATGTTCCATTTGCATTACTGCTTCTATTAATCCCTTAAAAATGCACTGAAGAGTTTTAGATATACAGGGGATATTCAAGATACCTCTTTTACTGATTGTGCATGCCTACAGCCCTTCAGTTTGTATCCTGGTAACTTATGTGAAAAGTCTTTCTATTCTTATGTCCCATATATTTTACAGTATTTCATTTGCCATTAGGTTTCTTTTTTTACTACACAAATTTCTTTCAGCAATTTTTCTAAACAGAAGTAGTCATTTGGGAACTCTATAGGAATAAATTGAAAAAACCTATCTAATGTAAAGCATGGAGATAGTGATAGACATTTTACTGAAACTTCTGAGGAAAACTATGAATAGATAGCAGCAGTAAAATACAGCATTTCTGATATAGCTTTAACTACCATCAAAGCTCCACAAAAGTAATCTGATAGCTGCCACCTGTTTAGCTGAATGAAACTTTTCCCCCCAAGAGAAATACTGAAAGTTTATAAGTATAGTTTGATTGGGATTAGAGATCACAGGCAGAGCATGTAATGGGAAAACAACCAGAGGAACTTAGATGACAAATCTTTTCTCTGTTCAACTAAAATAAAAGATAAGGAAAATAAAAATTGGACTTAAGTCATTGGCTAACGTTCTGAATCTCCCAAAGTCTGTGATCTCCATCCGTTTCCCCCCAAAACTCTACAAACTGTGAATGGAAGTAGAAAGTGAAGGGGAAAAAAAAAAGGGGGGGTATGATAGGAATTGATAGAGAAAACCAGTTTTCAATATAATATATTAATTCAGCCAAAATGCCTTTTCAGATATTTAAACTAAAAATGCAATCATTTCACAACAGATCAAGATGCACAGGGTCTTGGAAATGCTCACGCATGCCTACATGCCCCTCTCCAATTGACCTGTATCAATACTGCAGACCTACATAGAACTTTGGATATCATATTTGTACTTTGCTGGTCCAACATTCAAAGTGTTTTGTACTATATGAATAGGTGGGAAATGTTTGTGTTATTGTCTACTCTCAACTTTCATACAGATGAAAAAGATATGAACACATAACCAGTTACAGATTTGATTTACAATCCCTTTTCCCACTCAAGATCTTAATAATCTTGCTTGGATTGTTGTGCTTACTTCTGAATGAAAATCATGGCACATTTTTAGAGACAAACGAGATTGTCCTTTCAACATGCATGGAACAATAGAACCCCTGCATTGCTTTGTATTCAAGCATGATGAAGTTCAGCACTTTGGGCTTAAAATGAAGACCAGGTTCTGTATAACCCAGTCATGAAATCACAGTTAAATCCTCTTGCATGTATACCCTGAACTGATAAACTGCTATCTTATTTGTCAGGACCTGCCTAGTGTTCTGTATTCAGGAACACTAAAATATTAAATGCAAAATGCAGAAATCAATTCAAGAAGTCCTCTGTGAATCATCTGGTGATGCTGTGATAAGATTGAGATGGGCAAAATCTAGTTGTCATAAAGGCCACTCTCATTTCTTTATGGGCTGCAATATTATTTTCTCTTTGCCCCATTTCTCTGCCTGTAATGTAACCACAGTGACTTGTTTTAGTAACATCATCACATTTTGTTGTAACATATGAACAAGACTTTCAGCTATACGTTAGGCATTGGGGTCCAGGGACCTGGGTAATTCTTTTTTTGTAACCAACACTACTGTAGAGTTTGATTAGTGATGAAGAGGAATGTTTTTAAGGGGGCAGTTTTATGGTCACATTGTTCCATACTTGCCCATCTGTACACTTAGACTGACAGGAAATGTGCCTCCTGTGTAGTTTTTCCTTTCCTCTCTTGTTTTTAATGTCAACAAGATTATTACCAAGTTCTGAAATGATTTACTACACATTGCTAACAAAATAGCAGGAAGCTTTTTCAGCATTTTCCTAGCTCTGAGTTGTACAGTAAGAATATTTATGAAAAGAATGTTTGAATTTTCCAAATTTTCATGTGGTGAGTCTTTACAGACAAATTTAATATCAAGGCTTCATATTTCCATTTGTCACCAAGTTAAAAGAAAATAGCATGGGGTCCTCCATACTGGCAATATAGAACTTACTTACTTCTCCTAGACATACTGTACAAGTTGATCTTAAAAAATGTGCCTTAAAAGCAAAGTGGCTTGACAACATTACAGTGGATTCAAATGTGGAGTGCCTTTATCAATTTATAGATTGATCCATCCATTCATATACTCTGCTGCCAAAGCTCTGAAAATGTATACACGTATACAAGATTTTATACTTAGAAAGAAAATATACCAGGTATAGGTTCAGTATTTATATATATAACACTATTCAGCAGAATAATAATAAACTGAGATAGAAAAACTTTGGCTAGGCTAGGGCCTGGTGGCTCAGCAGATTGATAGCATTGTGATTAACACCAGCTGTCTGCAATTACTGTAAGTTCGAATCTCACCAGGCTCAAGGTTGACTCAGCCTTCCATCCTTTCTAAGGTAGGTAAATTGAGAACCCAGTTTGTGGGGGCAATAAGCTGACTTTGTATAAATATATAAAAGTATGAAGGCTATTGCTTAATGCATTGTAAGCCGCCCTGAGCCTCCGGAGAAGGGCGGCATATAAATCAAATTTAAAATGTTTTTTTAGTGAAGATATTAAATAAAGCATTTTCTGTCAAGCCCTTATCAGATTGGCACAATGTTTAGCTATTTCATATCTTTCAGTTCTTTCAAATTAAAATGCCCAGAAATACTCCAGAATGGAAAAGTGTCTTTGTTTGTTTTGTTTTGGGGTGCTTTTGTTTTGGTTAGTTTTGACTTCTGGTGACTATTTTGAGATGGTTGTTTGGCAGCCTTCTTCTTGATGCTGAAAAAATAATGACTGGCCTAAAGTCATCTAGCTAGCTTCAGTACTTAAGAAAGGACTGGAACTCAGGTTTCCCAAATCCTAGTTCAGTGTGTTAGCCAAAAGACCAAACTGCCTCTCTCCTTTTGGCCTATTCATTTTTTCAAATTATACATCAAAAGGCTAAAAGGAGGAAGTAGCAACACGATTTCCCAAGTAAGATTTATCCCATATGTTCTGGCCAGAGTCCATAGTCCCACATTACTCTTAGAATAAATAAATATTGAGAGAGATACAGGAAAGGCATTTGAACTCTAAGAAATATATGGATATGCAGAGGGAGGCACAAAGTAAGGAAACTACTAGACTAGGTCTGGATATTAGCTATCAGAAATAAGAACTCTCATGGTAATCCACCAAGACCAGATAGGGACTAATGGATAGCAATAAGAGATACAAATTTTAACATGGTGTGATTATCTGCAGCAAGTCATATTTGATCAAATAATGTAATCTGACAATGAAAGGTAAGGTGATATGAAAAGGAATGTGTGATGATTACTGCTAACAAAAGATAAAAGAACAAATTTTACAAAATATATTGTAAAATTGCACTGTCCTGAGCATCTACCTGTGCTATGTAGTTGTGAAGTTGTTCCCCAACAATTCATGCTGAATTCAGTCAGCTTAATTATTGGTAGTTACGCATGTTGGTAGAAGTGAGTGAATGTGTTTGAATTTTCATTTAACAAAGTTATATCAATAAACCTTTATTATTTCTGAATCTCAGTGTTTTTGTTGCTCAGTTCATAAATTTAATCTGCTTTTCCAAAGATTGGTAACCTGTCCATTGCATTATTGCACTCCAAACTATTAACCTAAACCATAAGAAAACAAGGGTCATCTCCTTAGAGCAGGGGTGTCAAACTCAAGGCCTGCGAGCCAGATTCAGCACACGGGGTACTTAAAACTGGCCCATGGGGCCAGCCTAGAAATAGCAAAGGACTGGGGTGCAGTGCCTCTGGCAGCCAAAGTGAGGCACGGGGGGGCATGCAAAATCTCCTGTGCCCCGTTTTCAGCCTGGACAGCCTCCTGCAGCACCCTGCTGGCCAAAACAGGGCATGGGGGGCCGCCCCCACCCCCCACCTCCCATTTTGGCTGGCAGGGTGCTGCAGGAGGCTATCCAGGGTACTGGAGGAGGCATCCATTCTGTCTCCCCCCTCCCCACCACCCTAGCCGGCCCATGGATGCTGATCCAGCCCTTGAAGAAATCCGGTTTGACACCCTTGCCTTAGAGCAAAATTTCCAAGTAGCAGCTATATTGGTTTGGTGCAAATGAAATAATTTGTTCATTGCAAACCCAATATTCCTATCTAGAAGAATAGGAAACTTCAATGGATTGAGCAATATGACAGCATTGCTACGCTCTAAGATAAGAACAGGAATTCTTGAAGGAAAGAACAGAATGTGTCTCTCTAGCATTCTATCCCAATTTTAATGAAAGTTGAATTTTGTTGATAATGAAATTGTACCTTTAACAGTTATGGGATGCAAACAAGTAACAAAACATGCATAAATTTGAACTCCAATATCTCAGGAACTGCTGCTTGTTTCACTTTGTGTAGTGATACAGCTGGTCTTCATCACAACAAGGATAAAGGGTTTTCTGTGCATCCACCATTTTTCTACTGCTCTGTCACCCCTTTGAACTAGATCACACCACAAAGCCAATTCTATAACTAACTTTATTGAGATAGAATAACAGAATCTTGCAAGCCTGTTTATATTTAAATCTTCATTCCCTCTTATATCCCAGGGAACCAGGCAAGAATCAGCCTGAATCTCTTTCTAATATTGTGTCTTTTCCCAGGATGCAAACAATGCTTCTGTCTTTGTTCTTTCTGCAAAGGCTCCTGAATATTCCCTTCACGGCTATCTCCATGGCTCTCCAGAATGAGTACTGAAAGTAAAAAGAGACATAACTACCAATAACCATTGTCTAAAGTGACCAAATATAATTGAACAAAAATCTGAATTTATAGTTGTCACCTAAATTAAATAATTGTAAAGCAGCTTTTAAATGAACACCTGAAGATTAGCTGACTTTTTCAAGACACAGCCAGTTCAGCATGACTCATCCATTTCAAATGAATTAATAAGCATTCCATATTTCAAAAAGGAGGACAGAAATGTATTATTTAGACAAAGATACTACTGAGAGACAATAAAACCAATTAAAAGCATCATTTAAAAAAGTCTTGGCCCATTTAGAGAAGCAATTAAGACTTTTTTTTTTAAATAGACAAAACATAATTGGATTTTATTTTTTAAAAAATCTATATTTCTCTCATAGAACCTTCTGGATGTAATATATGGATGTTTTTTTAATTTTTGTATTTTAACAACTTCATTGCATTACACTGTGTTGTGGTCCTTTATTTTGATAAACTATAACACTTGAAAATCAGAGTGTAAATTTTTCAACCAAATAAATTATGAAAAATCCACTCACAACTCTGATATAGGTTATCATACAGAGAGAAAGAGAGAGAGAGAGAGATGGATGGATGGATGGATGGATGGAGAGGGTCGGAGGGAGGGAGGGAAGAAGGAAGGAAGGAAGGAAGGAAGGAAGGAAGGAAGGAAGGAAGGAAGGAAGGAAAGGAGGGAGATGGATTCATCTTGGCCACCTGTTCCTTTAATTTTGGAAATGATTTTTTTTCTGGTGGAAATTCTGTTGGAAGAAGGGTTAGGGAATTTTGCAAATATTGTCTTCACCATGGCTCTTCTACATGAACCAGTATTCCAAGATTATTAATAATGAAATCTGCAATGAAGAACAATTTCTAGATTTTCTTAAGCAAACAACACAATTGGAAAAGGCATCTTTTGTCTTCATAATATTTAAGGTTTAAAGGATAATATCACCTTGGCTGAACAGTGAGATGAATTCAGCAGTTAATCACTGCCTATTACTGCATGATTATCCTAAGGATCAGACAAGGAGACCTTTTGCTGCTCAGACCCAACTCTGCTGCTAATGATCAGTGAAAAAGAACAAAAAAAAGCATTACAGGACAAAAGACACCCCTTGAATTGGCAAATGAAAGGTACATTGAATCACCATGACTTTATCATTCAGATGTTTCAGTCTACTCACTGGATATGATTTTAACTAAAGAAAAAATAAAACTACCTGCATCTTATAATTGCACTGACACACATGCGTGTATACATATACCATACATTTTATATAATAAAATATTTTGTACAGTTTTAATTTATTGTTAGTAATTTATATCTGAATTTTATTTTACTTATGTATTCAATACCTTTATAAAGCCACCCATTTTATGCTGAACTCTAGATGGCTCCCAATCAACAATTAAAACAATATCAGTAAAAGCAACATAACATAAAACTATTAAAACCAACATCCTCCTTAAATCCTCTAATATGTGTCACCTTCTCTCAGCATTTGGGAGAAAAGCTAGGTCATCAGTGCTTTTTGGAAGGCTAGGAGATTGGAGGCCTGCTGAATTTCAAGGGGAAAGAGGTTCCACTGGGCAGGAAATGCCATGGAAAAGGCACTCTTCCTAGATCCCATGAGATGGCAATGTTTAAGGGAAGGGACTAAGAGCATGCCCACATTCTGATCAGTGAATGTCCTTCGGGAGAGATGGTCCTACAGATAACTTGTCCTGTGCTATATAGGGATTGAACTGAGCCTCAGTGGCACAGTGGTTAGAGTGCAGTACTGCAGGCTATTTCTGCTGCCTGCCGGCTGCCTGCAATTTGGCAGTTCAAATCCCACCAGGCTCAGGGCTGACTCAGCCTTCCATCCTTCCAAGGTGGGTAAAATGAAGACCCAAATTGTTGGGGGCAATATGCTGACTCTGTAAACTGTTTAGAGAGGGCTATAAAGCACTGTAAAGCGGTATATAAGTGTAAGTGCTATTGCTATTGTAATATAGTAAAAAACAAACAAACTATCCAGAGTCTATCAGTACAGTGAACATAATTTCTAGGTGGTAGGATTTATGCAACAGGATGTACATGCATTAGGAAAAGCTAGGTTTTTGGTTGTATTTCTTATATTTGTACTCTTACAATATTTTTCCTCTGAATTCATACTTGTGCTTTCATTCTTCTACATTTATTGTGCTCACTTGCCCACACTCTCATTTTATAAAACTACTTTACCCAATTAGTCTGGGGCAATCTGGATTGGGAAAACCCTTCCAGAATACATTCATTATTTTTCTAACCTACATCAAGGAGGCAGAACAAAAAAAAAATATGCAAAAAAGAAAGAAGGTTGTTGTATTGGTCTCAGTGCTAGTGTAAATTAATTTCTGCTCAGTGTGGTCACAATCAACTCAATAATAAGTCTCAAGAGAACTCCCACATTCACTGTAGCTCTTGTACATCAGCACAAGGACACATAACTGTAATGGGAAAGATGCAGTCAGAGATCATGGTGCCAAATTATGTGTCAGAGGCATGACACAGCTAGATTTGTTTCTTTGCTGCAAACAAGAATGAAGCCATGTATATAGAGTAAATCTTTCTACTATAGTGCACAGTAATTAAAGCCTATATATAGGTTGATATTCCAAGGGCAAATTCTAGATTTTTTCCCTATAAATTTCTAATTCTGGGTCTAATTATTCCACATGTCCTTCCTGGCAGTTGATGCCAAGGTCATGGGACACCATGGTTTTTTGAGACTGGAAACCACTGATTCCTGATTGGCAATTTCATTCCTGACAGATGTGAGAAAATCAGCCAAAGCAATAAGGACAGGTTTCTTACCATAAGTCACAAATATTAGCTTAACAAGGAGCCCTTCCAAATCCTAGAAATATGACATGTTTCCCAACCCTAAAGTTTCAAAAGAAACATCCTAGAAAATAAAAGTTTGGAGCTGACATTTGTTTATTTCATGAATGACTGTGTGAGCATGCATTAAATACTAAACAAGCCTTCGTGGCATTGTCTCTTACCTCATATCTGTCTGTTGTCTATTGTTCCACACTATCAAAACCACCGTGAAAGTTTGATCACTCTGCCTGCCTGGGAATAAAATAGATGGCTAAAATTGCATATACTGTAATACCAATCTTTCCCCAAACAGCACTTTATGATCTAAAAAGCTTCATGTGCTATGATGTGCTACATTAAATATCAACATAAGGTTTGATTCAGCATGGGTCCATATTTTTATTGCTTTCCTTGGTCCAAGAGGCTAAATGTTTAGGCCTCTATAAGACTGTGAGTGAAAATAATAGAAACAAGGGAGAAAGAACAAGTTAGGAACTAAAGACATATAGTCAACTGTGATTTATGCTGACATTAATTAGTACTGCTCAATTGATTTGAGAATTTTCTTTAGCCATGATCTAGTTTTCCTTAGTAAGAGGAATTCTTTTCCTATGAATAACTAAACCATCTTCAATTATTCACCTGCTTTCCTCTTTTCCCTTCTCCACTACATATTTCCAAGGTATAATGTGTCATATATGCACCTGAAGACAGAAAGCAATCTGCATATAAATGAAACCATCTACTTTCCTCCCCTTACTTGGATTTATTGGAGGTTAAATCCTTTCTATACATTTTCTAGGAACAATTGCAACTATTTAGCGAAAACCATAAATCTATAGGTCAGCTTTCTCCAACTTGGTGCTCTCTAGATATATTGGATTGCAATTCCCATTATCCCCATCCAATATGGCCATGCTGGGTGGCAATTTACCTTAATGGAATTAAAACTTTACTACAACTGTGTACTGTATGAACGGAACATTTTGTCTTCTTTTATTCAAAATGAAAGATCTGAAAATTTTCCCTTGCTGTATCCACAAGGTATTATTTAATTAGTTTAATTTAATTTATAAGAGGATGTTCTTTATAAAACAATAAAGAACATTAAACAATAAAACAATAGAAAGGCATTGCTGAAACAAGCTGAATCCATCTAATCTAACATTCTTCCTGACTGAGTTTGGGAAGCTTATAAGCATTTTTACTGATGCTCCAACACAGCTACTATTCAAAGTACTGTATATTGTTGTGATTGATAGTCATTCATACATTGAGCCATTTGTCTGCCACCACATCTAATAAGCATGTGTTGTATGAAGAAATCCTTCCCTCAGAGATAAGGAAGCCCCCCCCCCCCCGTCTCTTGGCCTTCCGCAAAGGGGTCAACACTTATGCAACCTTGTGTGGGGGCCACAGAGGACCACAGAACAGTGGGGTAGACTAGTATCCTGTAATAATTCAGAGTTAAATGGCCATTATAAGATTTTTTTTTATTCTTTGATGTTTAATTGTCATTATTCTATAGTGTTAAAAATATTAACCCTAATTTATTTTTTTAATTTTATTGTTTATTTTTCTATGTTGTTTTACTTATTGGCTATATTATATTGGACACGGCCACAGCCCCTCTTTGAGGGATATGAGTAGTCTAGAAATATGAAATATACATAAATATTTCTTTTATTAGACCTGAGTCTCTTAGGTTTTCCAATAAAACAGTTTAATTTAAACCCTGGACTACAATCTTAAGGCAAAGATGGTATCCAAAATTGCAAACATTGTTAATTTATGACCTTAATAACAAGAAAAATAGTTCATTGAGAAATCTGCATATTGTATAGATTTGTAGACATTAGTTCATTGAGTTCATTAGTTTATTCTCAATAGTTCATTGAGAAATCTGCATATTGTATAGATTTGTAGACATTAGGTAAAGGTTCTCCTCACACAAATGTGCTAGTCGTTCCTGACTCTAGGGGGTGGTGCTCATCTCCATTTCAAAGCCAAAGAGCCAGTGCTGTCCAAAGACATCTCTGTGGTCATGTGGCCAGTATTACTAAATGCCAAAGGCACACGGAATACTCTTACCTTCCCACCAAATATGGTCCCTATTTTTCTACTTGCATTTTTTACATGCTTTCTAACTGCTAGGTTGGCAGAAGCTGGGACAAGTAATGGGAGCTCACCCCATTATGCGGCACTAGGGATTCAAACCGCTGAACTTTTGATTGACAAGCTCAGTGACTTAGCCACTGAGCTACCACGTCCCCATTGCACATTATATTAATGGTATGCATATGTGTATAAACTTAATATTTCAGTACACATTCAAAATTTATATTTTATACTGGAAAGTTTGAAATGTTAAAACAGTTACCTTGGTTTTTCAATTGACTTGCTTGGGGAACAAGAATTCTCATGAGTGAAATATTAAATAAATGTTGATCATTTATTCTCAAATCTGAACAAAAAATATATAATGTCAAGTTTCCAACTGATGAACCCAACCCAGCAAGCATTGATGATATGATCCAATCTCTTAATGCAAAGCTTTATTGAGTACATCATTTTGGCACAGCATGAAAGCAAAACCAGCTCTGGCTAATTCCCGGGCACTTCAGTATAGGCCCCAAATTGTTTCTTCATCATGACTACATGTAAATGCTTTTTCAGCACATTGCAGAGTTTTCAGGCAACCTGAGCAACTGGGAGCTTTCTCTTTCCCATCTCAAACTATAACTGTATTTTTTTTATTTTTAAAAAACCTTTTGAGGAAGAAAGAGAGCTGTTGAAGACAGAGATGGTTCCCAATATCAGGATGAAAAGAGGTGGACTTTTAATCCTGATTTACAAATATCATAATAGAATAGGTACTGGAAGAGGCAGGAACTTTTATGTACTATTGAAAAAGTGCATGAAGGCATCATTTCAGACATAATGTTCATATTCAACTTGAAATATAGAGGGATGCAAATAGAATAAGACTTGACTGGATAATATTTCAGAACAAGTTGTCCTCTTTCCAAAAGAGCACCCCGCTTTGTAAAATAGAGCAAATGTCCATAATAGTAACAGATCACCTAAATTAGTTTCTTTTTTTGTTTGTTTGTTGCTTGGCCTCAGTGAATTCCAATCCTCTAGATAAAATTAGCCAGAGTTGAGGAGCAAAAGGTGAAGAAATAGTGTCAGTTTTAAAGGCTCAGAAAATGAAGTTATAGAAGGAATTGGCTGACAAGGTTGAAATGTTCAAAATCTGTTAGGAAGGAAAGTAAGAATGGCAGTACATTCAATGCATGAAAAGCAGATTATTGAACAAACATTATTGAAAGTTCAATGAGAATGGGATTCACTCGATGATCAGCATTGGAGAAAAATGAAGTTCAACATTACAAAGAAGAAAAAGTAATGCTATATTGCTGATAGGTCACAATGGAAGATCCAAACGTAAATTCACTTACCCTTCTTTTCTCTGTCAATGATCCCTTATTTAATTTTGAAAAACCTGTGAACATACTGGTGTTCTTCTGAATTTTATTAGTTCTTATTTAAATTCATAACATTTTTGTACTTTTTTGTACTCCTTAATCTGTACTTATACTTCAACGTGTTAGGATGGTATGCATACAAGAGTACCCTGTGAAAATGTTGCATAGAGCTGTTCTTTATGCCTGAGGGGTCTGTTTTTCTGTGACCTTTGGAGACCTGGGTCCAAAGATATTCCCTTACATGATGTTCTGGGTAGTCTGCCAAGTTTCTCTTGGTTCTTCATTTTTAGACAAAAGTTTATTCTATTTCCGCATTAATTATGATTACATTTAAGAAAGCCGTCAAGAAAATGAATATAAAGGAATGGAATAGAAATGTCTCTATGTGTGTTTCTGTGTTTGTGTTTTGTGTGTGTGTGCATGCGCATACCTCATACTTCTTCATATTTTTGTCTTCATTCTTCTTGTATCCACCATTTTGTAGATTGTACAATTGAAGATTGCATCTTAACCATCGGACAAATGTGGATCTTAAATTGTTTTCTGATTTGTGTATTGATTCAAGAAATGTGAATTAGGTAACTCATGTTAACAGGTGAACACATTTTTTTCTCATCTTTCTTCCTGAAGTCTACAAATCCTGTCAGTACTGATTTCAACTGACAAATTGAAACAGGACTTTTAAATATTCCTTCTCTTTCTTCGGAGGGCGGGTTACTGTTAATTCTCTCTGTTCCCCTTTCTCTCTGTCATGATTCTTTCAGTCTTTGTACTCTGCACAAGAAATGCTAGCATAGCACTTTTGTACTTCTGAAAAGAAGAAGATCAAATCTACACATCTCTCTCCTCTTTATCCTGCATCCTCTTTTTCTAGACTCTGATAAGAGCCCAGGTAACCTGTTCACTGATCAGACTATTCATTGTTTTGATTCTCAGTTAAATATACCCTATATACATTTCATTTTTGGAAAAGAAAAAAAGCCCCTCACAATATCCGTCTCAAAATTTTCAAGGCAGGTAAGAGGATAAATAAAATAATAATTAATAAAAGTGATGAATATCAAAAAGCAACTAGAAGTCGTGAGCCTAGGATGGGTTAAATTTACAGTAACAAAAGAAGAAATGGGTTTGCAGCTATCTGGAGTGTGCCTACATACATACAATATACATTAAAACTATGTTGCAAAGCAGAACAAATTGGATACCTCTTCCTCTTGCAGAGCCCCACTTTTGTTAGGTATGGTGAGGTACCTACCTGAGGTAACACTGCTTCTGAATAGCTCAATGAATTCCACAGAATCTATCAGACTTTCAATACAGACCAACCAAGAAACACAAACCATGAGTGCTGAGTTTTTACTTTCCAAAGTAGGGAGGGTGCCTTCTGAGATACTTCCCATCATCCTTTTCCTCATGAGGGCTGAGATACCTTTAGCATGGTAGTTGTCTAGTCTCTGGCTCTTCCTCCTGCCTCCTAAAATCATTCCCACATATTATTGAAATTTTTCTCCAAAACCTAAGCAGCCAAGTACAATGTACAATTTAATCTTCTCTCCTCCATCTTGCGTGTTCCAGATCTGGGGTAATATATCCTTTCCATTTATTCCCATTCATCAGCTCTACAATCAGAAACAATCTATATCTTCCCAAGAAATAGCTAGGACATTTGTTCAGTGCTTCTGTGAACTACTGTAGATGAACACATATCTTGGGCTATGAAAAGAGATGGTTGTAAAAGCCCTGGAGATTCTTTTTCAACTTTTCTGGGATAGGAAGAAACAGGAAAGCAAGTCCAAGTCAGTGCCTCTAAACTAACTTCCATCATTTCTTGTGAGTATCAGCACATTCTTCCCAAGAAACTGAAAGGCAAGTAAAAAAGGAAAAGAAATCATTAAAATACTGCTGAGCAGGTTTCAGAAGTGTAGTTTTTTTAGAGATAGCAAATGATACAAAATGTGGAAATAAATATATATATATATATATTTACATTCTTTACTAGAGGGAGAGGAACAAATGAGCACTATCTCATCTGTGTGGTTGTATATAATAACAAATAAGCCCTACACATGGCTGATTAGGAGAACGCCTTGTCTGTAGAATCTGATGCTATGAAAGAAACAGTTTCTTAACTATGAAATTTCTTAAAATACTATGAATACTATGAATAATTCTTAAAATAATACGAATTTAATATTTCTGGCACTTTGACATACGTCCTTACTGAACTGCATTGTTTGACAAGTGAGAGCAAGTGTTTTTCTAAAAAAAATCAAAACAATAAACTACCATGCCAACACAGACAATACACTAATTATAAAATACTTAGCTACACAAAGTGATAAGAGAAAGAATCTCCTGCCTATTCAAATGCATAGTTGTGAAAGAACATTGCAGTATCTAATTTGATTTCCCCCAGAGCAGTACATGATGTGTTATTTGATGCCCTTCAAAGGACACTATTAACCAAGCTATAAAGTGTCTGATTTTATTAGGTTTGCTGGGTTTTATCAGTTTGTAAATGTGTTATTTTCTCCATTTATTGTGCCTATGGGATCCTGAGATAAAGTGAGCTTCAACTTAATATGTTTTGGGAAGCAAACAGTGGCCTTACTTTTAACACTCTATGCTGTGTTTGTGGTGACATTGAAGGTGGAGTCATGAAAACTTTAATGTCAGGGCCATTTATCAAAGCAATTCTTCACTGCTATAAAATTCAGTTGTGACATTGGATTTAACAGTAGGGTTTTGTCTTAAATAGAACTGAATGTTCCTGAGCTGTACAACTAACAACCCTTGGTAACTGAATAACATGTAGTCAATAATGAGAAAATAGGTCAGACAAATGTTCAAAAAGTGAAGAGTGGCTGTATGTTTTCTCCACTGCGGTGAAAGGTTGTTTTGTATATTTTGCTGTTTTGTGGGTTACTTCCTTCTTAAATTTGGGTTATTTTTTTTAATGCACAATGATAGACTTCACCGTAATTAGCATTTGTCCTAAAAGGCTAGGAGAAAGCATTCCAATTAGGAAGATAAACAAGAAGTGCATATTCTCCTAGGAAAGAGTGGAAAGAAAGAAAAAAATACAGGCATAAATATTGACTCCACCCAGTTATAATGTAGTGCCACCTAGTAGCTAAACTATATAATGGTATTATCCACCCAGCATGTACATTAGAGTGGGATGGTCAGCAGGGGACAGTTGTTTTTTTTTTTTTGCAGTGCATTACCCTTGACAGAAGATAGGGTAACAGTAGTCCAAACAGCCCACCATGCTACATTTTAATAGAATGCCTGGTGTTCCTGAAAGCCTTTTCAGAGTAACTAACAGGTGTGAAACAGTGTTTGTAGTGTAAATGTCCTGCTGGGTGTTCCTATTTTCACATCAGGCTGCTTTCCTGCTACATTACAGCTGCTAAATGAATCATTCATTTATATAGTAAATATGTAAGTATGTTCAGATATACTGTATTTTAATCCAGCATTTGATCTGCAAACACACATTAACATGAAACAGCAAGAAAGAAATCGCTTCCAAATGCCAAT
This sequence comes from Arizona elegans, assembly GCA_022577455.1. NCBI lineage: Eukaryota > Metazoa > Chordata > Lepidosauria > Squamata > Colubridae > Arizona > Arizona elegans. The sequence goes on from JAKOOJ010000001.1 coordinate 43,093,414, forward strand.
GAACATTTATTTTCTTTTAAGCACACACAGACACAAATGTTGTACCTTTGTACAGCTAATACTAATTTATAGAAGAAAACAAAATAATGAAGAGTAAATCTGTAAGGAAATAAGGATGCAAATCACTCACATAAAATATTTACAGTAAATGGGACACTAGTTAACGCTATGAAAGCATAATCCAAAAAGAAATTACACATGAATAAGAATACATTAAATTTTGTTCAAACCTGTAGTATTAATTCAACATAAACATCAAGATAGTATAATCTTCCATTTAAATAGTTGTTTAGATCTAAATGTGGTAGAAGAGAAGGGTCATTTATTCTCATATTGCTTCATATCTATCTACCATCTATCTATCAATCTGTCTATCATCCCTATCATTTCACAAAGGCAGGTTTCTAAGCAGTCAGCTAGGAAAGAGGAAGGTCATTCAACTCCCACATTGTATTTGTATGCATCTTATTACACCTCTGTAGTTTTCTGTCATTAAGGTTTTTTTTTAACTCTAGGTAAAGGTAAAGGTTTCTCTCACACATACATGCTAGTCGTTCCCAACTCTAGGGGGTGGTGCTCATCTCCGTTTCTAAGCCAAAGAGCCAGTGCTGTCCGAAGACGTCTCTGTGGTCGTGTGACCGGCATGACTAAATGGCAAAGGCGCATGGAACACTGTTACCTTTCCACCAAAGGTGGTCCTTATTTTTCTACTTGCATTTTTACATGCTTTCAAACTGCTAGGTTGGCAGAAGCTGGGGCAAGTAACGGGAGCTCACTCTGTTATGAGGCGCTAGGGATTTGAACCGCCGAACTGCTGACCTTTCTGATCGACAAGCTCAGTGTATTAGCCACTGAGCCACCGCATCCCCCTTTTTAACTCTACCCCTTCATAAAACTGAAATTTAAAATAATTCCTGGTTAAGCACCACAAGGGCTTCAGAACAATGAAACAACAACTAGGACAGTGATTCTCAACCTTCGTAATGCCATGACCTTTTAATACATTCCTCATGTTGTGGTGACCCCCAACCATAAAATTATTCCTAAGAACATTGAAAATGTTCTGATGGTCTTAGGTGACTCCTGTGAAAGGGTCATTCGACCCCCAAAGGGGTCGCGATCCATAGGATGAGAACCACTGAACTAGGACAACAACAACAACTGCTATGAATGATAACTGTACAAGACAAACAAACCTTGCATGGCAATTGATTGATTATGTAACACAGAGATAGCTTTTGTCCATAGTGATCAGCCCCTAACCTGGTCCTTCAGCTCTTCCAATGGTGTGCCCATCACCACTATACTTGAGTACATCCAACTTGCTGCTGGCCCTCAACTTCTTCTTTTTCCTTCCAACTTTCCTAACATCAGAATTTTCTCCAGAGAACTAGATTTTCAGATAATATGTTCAAAGTTGGATCATTTGCGCATGGTTATTTGCACCTTGAATGATAACTCTGTGCTGATTTTTCTGATGATCCATTTCTTTGTTTACTTGGCTTTCCACAATATTCTCAGAAGTTTTCTCCATTACCAAAGTTCAAAATTGTCAACACTTTTATTCTGCATCTTCAAAGTTCTACATTTGCCTCCATGGAGTGTCACAGAGAATATCATTGCTTGCACAATTCTATTGTTCATAAATATAAATAAAATCACAGCTTTTGAATATCTTTTCCAAGGCTGCTCTACCAAGTAGTAGTTTGCAGCATATTTCTTGATTGTTCCTTTATTGTTGATGGTTGATTCTGTAAGGCAATAGCTATCTACTACTTCACTGTTGATTGTATTTGTTGTCATTAGTTAGGTCTTCTTTATATTTAATACAGTACCATTTTTTTCACTGTTCTTTTTGATTTTTGATACTAGAGTTGCAAATTCTTTGCAATTTCACTTTACAGAGTAATGTCATCAACAATATGCAGATCTTTGTCCAGTTTTAAAATTATGCTCATCTTCTTCCAGTCCAGCTTCTCTTAATATATATTCAGCATATAAGTTGCATAAATGAAAGGTAATTATACAACCTTGTCTCTTTTACCAAACCGAGTCTGTCTGTTTCACCATGTTCTGTCAATAGTGTGGCTTCCTGGTCTATACTGAATTCCTTGGTATTCTTGTAAGACAATGCAGAAGTATAAATTTCATTCCCTATATAACCAATAACCTCTAATTTTAGTTTTCAAAAAAAAAAATGAACCAATGCTTGTGTGTGTGAATCAGGGAGGGAGGGAGGAAAGAAGGAAGGTTATTTTGGATAAAGAGAGCAAAGGAACATCATCTTGGCTGGCACAACTTGTGAAAGAAAACAAGGCTTTTCTTATTGTGTTCTCTGTGCGCTGTGTTCTCTGGATTCTCTGTAGCTGTAAAGTGAATGGGCTACTTGGAGAGTGCAAAGATTCTGGCTGGTTCCCAGAGAAGGAAGAGAAAATGGAGATTTCACTATTGAGGAAGTCAACAAGATTTGTCTGGGAATTAATCATGACTTGGTTTTTAACATGTTAAATGTGTTTCCAGAAAAATGCATTAAGAATCAGCTTAATGCAAATCACTTAAGAGCCAATTCAGATTCAACATTTCAATCTAAATCTAAATCTAAATTCAATTTAGAACTATAATTCAAGATTAAATATAATAAAAGATTTTCACTGTAGGCAAACAAAGAGCCTGCGGCGGTTTCACTTTTTGCAGAATTGTGATGAAGGTAAAAAGGAAGGGACTTTGTCTGGAATACATTAATTCTGCAAATGTTGAGCTGGCTACCTTTAAGGAATTCATTGCAATATATTTGAAGTATGTCTTTACACCTTTCTAAAGATGTAGAAAGCAGGAATGAGGAAAAAATCCTTGAAACTGACCAGTGAAGTTGCTATAGAAAAATTATACTAATGCTAAATCATCCTTCAACTTAAAATAAAAAAAAAAATCCAAATTCTGCTTAAAAGCTAAGCTTTCACTAATGGCTGAGGAATCTTCTTTTTCTGGGCTACCAAGCTTTTTGACATGTATCATTAGCAAGATGAGCCATTTCAAGAGAGTTTCAAAGGAACAGCTACTTAAAAAATATTATTAATAAACTCTGCCTAGTTTAGAAAATTCAGTTCATATAGAAACCTGGAGGCAAGCCGGTCTCTGGAAGAACTCAAAATAATTATATTTGCACTATACAGATGCCAAATGGTTTTGCCCAAAATATAGTGTGTTGACAAGGGGTGAAATGCTCCCAGTTCGGATCGGATCGCCTGATCCGGTAGCAATGGAGCCGGTGGTTTGGAGAACCGATAGCAAAAAATCCACACACACCCCATGCCCAGCTGAGTGGCACAAACATCAGAGGCTTTTTTTTAACTTTTAAAAGCATTTTTTCTACAGTTTCCGCTGAAAAAATGCTTTTAAAAGTAAAAAAAAAAAGCCTCTGATGATCGCGCGGCTCGTCAAAGGCATTCAAAAGAAAAAAAAACCCTTTTTTTCTTTTAAATGCTCTGACGATCCAAGCTGACTTCCCTGATCGGCAGAGGCTTTTTAAAAGAAAAAAAACCCTTTTTTTCCCCCTACAACCTTCACCGAAGAGATTGTAGAAAAAATGGTTTTAAAAGTTAAAAAAAAAAATGGCCATGCCCACCCAGTCACATTACCCCACCACCACCAAACCACGCCCACAGAACTGGTAGTAACAAATTTTAGATTTCACCCCTGGTGTTGACTATTATAATACTTGCAACAAGTACTGTGAATTATCTGACCCTTTATATATGAACATATGAACTTGATCCAGGAGAGATGAATTGACTAATTATGTACTATCAAGTTGCTGATGACTTGGAACCATGTGGATAGATTTTAGTACATAGAGTTAGAACATAGTACATAGAGTTTTTTTTTTTTTTGAGAGCCTTCAGTGATGGAGAACCCACAACTTCTAAAGGCAAGCTATTCCATTGGTTAATTGCTCTCAAAGTTATGAAAATTTCTCCTTAATTCTAGGTTGCTCCTCTCCTTGGTTAGTTTCCAACCATTGTTTCTTGCCTTGCCTTTTGGTGCTTTGGAAAATAGTTTAACCCCACCCTCTTCATCTTTGTAGGAGCCCCTCAAATATTGGAATATTGAAATATTCCCCCCTAGTCCTTCTTTTGATTAGACTAACATATCCAATTTCTGTAACCGTTCTTTGGACTTTTTTTGGTCTCCAGCCTCCTGATCATTTTTGTTGTTCTTTTCTGCATTCTTTCCATCTTTTTTGTGTTGTAGTGACCAAAACTGGATGCAGTATTCCAAGTGTGGTCTTACTAAGGCTTTATAAAGAGTCTTTGTAAAGACTTTCCCCATGACAATCTGTCCCTGACCTGGTCTTTCAGCTCGTCCAATAGTGTGTTCATTGCCACAGTAACTGAATTCTTTATCTTATGTTGGTTGTTTACTTCTTACTTTCCTTCCACCTGTCCCAGCATTAGAGCCTTTTCCACAGAGCTTTACGTAATGTGCCCATGGATGGGTAATTTAAGCCTTGTCATTTATATCTCAGGCAAAAATTCCTTTTATGATTTTTTAAAATTGTTTTTAAAAAGATGTTAAAAGCTACTATAAACTAATATAAGGTAAGAGAAAAAAAAGAGAAAAAGATCAAGAAGAAAACTAAAAGTGCAAGAAAGTGTGGGGGGGAGTGTAAGAAAAAAAGATACAAAGATGTAGTTTCTAAGCTTGTTTACACCAATTATAAATAAAATTAATTTATGGTTACAATCGTCTTTCTATAATCTATTCTGTCTAACCATCAGAACCATAAATCTTAAATTCATTTTTTATGCTGCACACAAAAAGTCTATAAGGAGTTTTCAGTCAGCAATAAATGTTGATATTGTCTTCCCTTGATCAAAAAAGTCAATGTAGCCATCTCAGCCAGTTCTATTATCTTTACTAACCATCCCTCCATTGTGGGTAATGCTGAATCTTTCCATCTTTGTGCATACAATAATATTGCTTTATATTACATTAAAAAACAAAATTTAATTCCTTTTTTCCAACCCTTTGCCTATCAATTACAAAAGAAATGTCTCTGGTTCCAGTTGTATATTAACTTTTAAAGTTTTCTGAATCAATCTATGTATTTGAATCCAGAATTTTCTAGGGTTTCATTTTTTAATGTATCTACTAAACATGACGAAATGTCCCTTCTTTAAATTTCCAAACTAAATTTGAAGTGTCTTATGCATTCTAGACCATTTTATAAAAAATTTTCCTTTTAGTTGTAATATAATCTAAATTTCAATCTTTTCAGCCACTTACTTTCCCATTCTTCAATTTCAAAACCAAAAGAAGACCATTCAGTCAGAGCTAAAGAAGCTTCTTGTATGAGTGGCAAAACGTCTTCAAAGAAAAACAAGAAAGTCCAGTTGCCTCTTGAAAAAAGGACCTTTGGGACAACCATGACCTGGATGATTGAGAATCTCCATAGACAATAAAACCAAAAGTTTTAGCCCACTTTTTCATATATCCATAATATCCATTATATTGTCAGGAGTCTTTTCCAACACCAAAGTTCAAAAGTGTCAATACTCTTTTTATTCTGCTTCTTCAGCCTTTACTCTTATTGAGTGTCAGAGGAATTCTGACACTCAATAAGAGAGTTTCTATTCTGTCAGTTATCTGAGGAGAACAGCTGCAATTATCAAAAGTCCAACTACTGTTGATTTAAGTTTCATGGATGAATTGGTGCTAACCTCCTTCTAACTTTTTTTTTGAAATCCACATATTTTAGAACAAGTGTTGAAGAAAGGCGAATAATTGCTCAAGAAAGAGCAGATTCTAAAAAGTGTAGTTGAATAGATTTGAATTTCACATATAACCTCTCTTTTTTTTACTTTATATCACTCAGTTTTCATTACTTGTACTTTACTACTTGTAGCCAAAGAATGAGATTGAAAAACAGTATTTCTCCAAATATGATGAAAGGCCAGATTAGAGAAAATGATAAAATGTATGTTGTCAACGTACCATTCAATCCTCATATTCATAAACAGCTATGCCTATTTACCTAAAATATTTATGTTCACATATATTTAGCTAATACATGTGTGTGTGTATCTGTCTCCATAGTGACTGAGCAATGTTCAACACTAAAACAGCACAGAACAATGTAACCTACTGCATATACTGATGCATGCACTTAGAATAAAAAAATAATAATGCATGTACAGATGAGAATAAATATGTAAACCAACATACATCGCATTCCAAGGGTGAAGAAGTTATTGTTCATACCAGGCTGGATGGAAACCTACGTTTTTAAAGACCTTTTGGACAAGGTCAGAATAGAAGCTATACAGCCATGTGTGAAAGCGAAAGTGCAACAGCATTTGAAGTTATGTAAATCTGAGGGTTTATTGAAACTGAATCATAGAACTGTGTTCGGCTGTGAAGTAAAGCTTTGATTTGATAAAGTTTTGATCAAAGCATCCCTGCAGAATTCCAAATCAAAGTTGTGTTTCCCTTCAAAATGGCGGATCAGAGCCACTAACCAATCTGGATGCTGAAGGGAGTTCTGCGTTTGCACAGCTCATAAGCAGAGGGTAAATCAAGTTAACTCACTATGACATTTCTATTCAAGGCATCAAGGTGGAATACCTCATTTTTTCAAGTTGAGTCTCTGCTTCAAAAGAGATCTTTGTGATAGAGGTAAAATGTCAAGGTAGAGCAGAGCTGTTTCACATAGGTCTACGGAATCTCTGTGAAGTGATTCAAAGGCATCCTGTTCAGTTTCAAAGGGTGTTTTGACTTCATCTCCTTTGAATGGATGTCTCCCTTTGAAGGTTTATACATCTCTCACTTCAGGTCTCTGGAACATGTAAACTCTATGTGCTTAGTGTGTGGATCTCTCAGTTGAGAAACACTATATCCACAGACCTCTCTGTGTGAAAAGTTCTCGGTGAGTTGAAATATGTTCAGATGCTGTATAAAGGATATTTGCATGATTCTGCATATCAAGTATAGATTAGAATCAGTTAAGGCATGGAGTGTTTGACTGTTACTTTTGTTTACTTTTGCTTTTATGGAAATGGAAGGCAAGGTTAGAAAAAAAGAATTTGTTTGGTAAAACCATGTTGGGAAGAGATTTGGATTAGAGGAGAAATACATATCAGATTAAGAGTTTTTAGATTAAGAATTTTTCTCATTATTGTAAGGAAGTTCCAAATATGCATGAAAAAGGGACCTCTAAGGTCTTCTAGTCCACACCCTGCTCAAGACATGAAACTTACACAAATATTTTTCAAATCTATTATTGAAAACCTCCAGTGATGGAGCATTCACAACTCTGGGAGGCAAGCTATTCCACAGAGTAATTGTTCCCACTGTCAGAAAATTTCTCCACACTTCTAGATTGGATCTCTTTTTAACAAACTTTCACCCATTACTTCTTGTCCTTTGACAAATAAGTCAATCCTTTCTTCTCTGTGACAATCCTTCAAGTACTGATAGACAGTTATCATGTCCTCCCTAATTCTTCTGTTTGATAGGCTAGACATACAGAATAACAGAGTTGAAAGGACTTTCTGCTCAGGAATGAAATCCTATACTATTTCAGAAAAATGGTTGCCCAATCTCTTCTTAAAAACCTCCAGCGTTGGAGCATCCACAACTTCTTGGGGCAAGTCATACCTAGGCCCCTCATTTAATATCTAGGTCCCTTATTCAATTTAGCTTCCAGATCCTTTCTCATCCTTGTTGCTCTTCTCTGCACACTTCCCAAGAGCTTAACATCTTTTTTGAATCATGGTGAGAAGAACTGGACTCCGTATTTCAAGTGTAGTCTCATCATTGTGGTATAAAATGGTACTACCATTTCTTGTGATCTTGATGCTATCCCTCTGTTGATTCAGCCCAGAACTGTGTTGCACTCTATTTTAAAAATCCAAACATTTTTTCTCTGCTTACATTATCCCCAAATTTTCTTAGAAGATGACTGCAGTCCACTATGATGTTAAAAAATGAGCGCAGCACCCTGGAAAAAAAGACAAATGAAAACCATTTGGGACAATTAAAGAAATTAAGTAGGGAGCTGCCTCATCAGTTACCTTGGGTGGGTGATTGTGACTGTCTTCTTATCAGCCTTTTGCCAATACACAAACCCCTCTATATTAGTCATTACCTGTGAGCTCCTACACTGAAGCCAGTTTAGCATATTGATTAGGATGTTAAAATAGGAATATGGAAAACCAGATCTAAATTTCTCATCACGCATGGAAGTTCACTACAAAATGAACCTGGTACACTTAATTAACTCAACCTAGCTCACTTGACTTCCTGTTGTGGTGGTGGGTTGTAAAAAAAGGGCAATGTATGTCACCTTGAGATTTTTGGGGGGCGGGGAGAAAAATAGTAATCTAAACAACAACATCACAATTCCAAGGATGCTCACATATCCAAAAGGTTGCTTAAGCAATGCTCCCTATAAGGATGGTTGCAAGAGTTACTCATGTAATATATGTCAAATATAAAAACAATACTTATAAATGCATTGTCTTAATTTAGAGTTCTGACATATTTGTATTCCTTATTGAGATTGGATTTACAATTACTGTTTATAAGTAGAAATTTGTCTGAAAGAAAATGCCAAGACCAAGATTTTTTTTCTCTAGCTCTGTGTGTACAATACCAATAATGATGAAATTTCTGTTTGCTTTGATTAATATTGGATAGAAAATTGAGGAACACCTGAAAAGGGTAATTTAACCTTTTTTGGATCAATTTCGGACCAAAGAAGCTCAGATATATTTTTGTTAATCTTCAAACAGGTTTATTTGAACTTTGCAGCAGTACTAATGGAATTGAATTTACTGGAAATACATACATTGAAAGCAATTCCTTAATATGGTTATGAGATATAGTATATTTATTTGATTTGAGGATTTTTCATCAGGTTCGCCTGATTCGCCAGCTGCGTCCCTTTCTGGATCGGGACTCGTTACGCATGGTCACTCATGCCCTTGTCACTTCCCGCCTGGACTATTGCAACACTCTCTACATGGGGCTCCCCTTGAGGAGCATCCGGAGGCTCCAACTGGCGCAGAGTGTGGCCACGCGGGTGGTAATGGGAGCGACATGGCATTTCCATGTAACACTCCTCCTGTGCGAGCTGCACTGGCTCCTAGTGGTCTTCCGGGTGTGCTTCAAGGTTTTAGTTACCACCTTTAAAGCGCTCCATGGCTTAGGACCCAGGTACTTGCGGGACCGCCTACTACCACCAATAGCCTCCCACCGGCCGGTACGCTCCCCTAGAGAGGGGCTCCTCCGGGTGCCGTCAGCCAAACAATGCCGACTGGCGGCCCCCAGGGGGAGAGCCTTCTCTGTGGGGGCACCTACTATCTGGAACGAGCTCCCCCCAGAGATACGGAGGATCCCGGATCTGCGCACCTTCCGCCGCGCCTTAAAGACCTTACTATTTCACCAGGCTGGCCTGGCCTAATTTTCCCCCTCTTTTATAAAAGATTTTTAAAATTTTAAATAGTATTTTATATATTCAATTTTAAATTGGTTTTAAAAGTTTGGGGTTTTAAATTTGTCGGGGCCAAAATTATTTAATTTGATTTTATTCTATTTTTTAAATTTTGTATTGTATGTGTTTTTATTGTTTGGCTGTTCACCACCCTGAGTCCTTCGGGAGTAGGGCGGTATAGAAATCTAATAAAATGAAATGAAAATGAAATGATGCTGTAAATATTAAGTAAAATCTGGCCAACTATTGTATGATTACCAGAAACATAATCTAAAAAATACTGTACCTTTTAAAATTTTCTTTATTTTCTATTCCACTCATATTTATTATTTTAACTATATGATTAAGCAGAAGCATACATACACATATACATAGACACATTTAGTACATTTATATTCAACCAAGGTTTAGCAAAAGTTGATATAAAATTACAAACAATTCTAATATATATATATATATATATATATATATATATATATATATATATATATATATATATATATTAACGGAGGAACAGAATGATCACTGATAATATAAATAAATAAATAAATAAATAAAAATCAGTGGGAGCAGGAACGACATCACTTCCTGTCAGTTCCCCTATTGAATTTCTTTGTAGGAAGCTAGCAGTGAGCATCCTTCCTTCCCCTCCCTCCCTCCCTTCCTTCCATCCTCCCTCCCTCCCTTTGCTTCCCCTCCCCTCTACTACTCTTCCTCCGCTTCCCACTTTCCTTGGATGGGGAATGGAGCAAGTCATCAGGAAGCTGTCTGGGAATGTTAAAAATTAAAATCACAGCACCATAGCAACCATACTGAAGCTGCAGCAGCCTGGTAGCAATAAAGCAGTTATAATCTTCCCAAATGTCAATCCCTTAGAGTAATGGGTCCTAGGATTATGTAAGTTAGCCCATTTGAAGTCCCTTTGTGGACATTTTTTTTGCCTTCAGATGCAAAAAATGTTTGCATCTTTTTGCCCACCCCAAAGACTACAAAGTATGAAAGAGACAGAAGAATTTTAATAGTATGTATTTAGGTATAAGGCAATTTAGATAGACAGCTTCTCAGGGCACACTGCACAATTAAAACAAGAACACAGTAAAAATTAATAACAAATCATAAGGTATAATAGAATATAAAATAAATTCTGCTAAAGGCAGTCTAAGAAAAATGATTGCGGGTTAGTTTTTGCAGAATTGCTATCTGACCTAGAGATTAGCCCTATCTGATATAAAACTTACTACATAGTGTAGTAATTTTAAGGGCATTAATCACATTTTTAGCAATAGATATTCCACCAAACTAGTATTCTGCATTAGTGTGTTCTGGAATACCCATTATGGTACCAATGTATCCAGAAAGCTCTTCCTTTATTATTACAATTGCCAAACCAAATCTGACCTGAATTTTTTTTTTTTAAAAAAAAATAAATTAAATGATGGGTATGGTCACATATTTTATGTCAATGATTCTGAGCAGTATACAAGAAGTTAAAAAAACAGGCAGCAATAAAACTGAACAATGTTCCACATAGCCAAAATCTAGGGTAGAGAAAAATCATGCAAAATAAAAACAAAGCAAGTGACCAGTAAGAGCATGTTTAATATCTCAGACCGCAACCCATTTGGAATTGGGCAACGCAAGCAGCAACGTAAGCAAATGTAACTCCATTTGTGTGAGTAGCGCATGCACATGCCCACTGCTGGCACAAATGGAGTTGTACATGCTCACATGCACATCTGCCACTAACATGGAACCATCCCCTCTTAACCCCCCTGCTGGTCTGCCAAGCTGGAAAGGCTGGGGACCACTGGTCTAGCCCAGGGCTCCCCAACCCGCAGGCTGCAGCTGATTTTTATGAATGGGCCACAGCCCATTCAGAACTGAACCGCCCAAGTTGGAGGCGAATATGTATTCATGCGTAGCTCCAGCTGTGTGAGGAGCAGGTGAAGCTTCATTTGCACAAATGGAGTTGTGCATACTCATGCCCATGCCTGCCACTCACACCTCTTTCCCCTGCCAGTCCGCCAAGCCGGAAAGGTTGGGGATCATTGATCTAGCTCTCTCCTATTAATCACTTTGGTATGTGAATCATATATATGTAAATCATATGTTGTTCCATATCATTGATTCATTGTTTCTCTAACCTCCCCTAGGAACTATTACTTTTAATCCCAAAATTTTTTTTAAAGTTAATTCCAGAATTGTACCCTTCTGTTTGCTTCTGATCCTTCTTCAAAGAAGGAAGGATATAGACCATAGTTTCCAAGGAAATTGGAAGCCCCAAGTAAGGTGAACTATAATAAAAAACTGTTTAATAAATTTATCCTCTGCAACTTTTGAATGTTTTCTGAGCATCCATTATATAGCCCTTTCTAAAGCATAATATGTTTTGAAAAGCCAAGGGGGAATCTTGGAGTGGAAGGTCACAGATTGATTTTACAGAACCTCTTTCTTTGCCTATTTGCGGCAGCCAGGACGTAAATTAGAAGGCAATAAATCCACCACAGCCAGAAATAAGCACACTTGGGCTATTTCACAGTTGGTAGAAAATAAGCAGCCTTTGAAAAAGTCTTTCCATGGTACTTTGAAGTTGGACTGCACTCCCAGTCAAATAGGTCAGGCACGGATAGAGACCAGTAAACAAACAATCAGGAAGAATCCAAAGGAGACATAAGAGGCAAAGTGAGGCAAAACCAGAGGTCCAAAATACGACAAAGCAACATAAGTGTAGGTCAGAGCGGAGTTTTGAAGAGTTCTTTTTGGCACTTTTAACAGGAAGGGAATGTAATAAATAAGCCACATTGAGCATCCACACAATGCACAGCTGAAACACACCACAAAAGAACTGCAGAGTTTGTTCCATTAGCACTCCCATGTCTTTTGCTAGCCTCTCAGATCTGTGGAGAAGATTCTGCTCTTGAAACTTCATTAGATGACTCTGCCTGGGATTAAAGAACTGAAATCCTGAGTCTGCTAGACTATTCAGGGGGTACGTGTGTGTGTGGGGGGGAGATAAATTGGCCAAGTCTATAAATGCCAGTGAAGGGTTATTGGCTACATTTTTTGTCCCTTCAAGTCAGTGTTGGCTCTTGATGCCTGCCTGGATTGGTCCCTGCAGTTTCTTGGCAATATTTTGAAAATGGTTTGCCATTGCCTGCTCCAAAATAGACTCCAAACATTTTTCTAGGTTTGAGAAATAATGACTGGCTCAAGGTTGCCCAGCTAGCTTTGTGCCTAGGGTGGGATTAGAATTTATGGTCTCCCAGTTTGTAGTCTGGTGCTTTAATCACTATATCAAACTGGGTTTCTATTGGTTCCATTACTGTTGGAATATTAAAAAAAAATCTGTTGTTCAATTATACCATCTACTTCTCCTGTTTTCAGGAGGAAAAACATGGGATCATGTATTGGCAAAGAAAAGGTGGACTTCTACAGTTTTTAATGTTGGTGAAAACAAACAAACAAACAAACCCTGACAACTGTCCTGTGGACTCTGGTTTCAATCAGCTAAATGGATGAAAACATTTGAATTCTTCTTCCCTATCCTTTGTCTTGAGTCAATGGCTTGCAAAAGCAGCAGATGATCTTCTTCATTGTATGTCATATTATACATCCCTTGAGGAAGAAGTTGGCAGTAGAAAACTGCATCTCCACTTGTTCCTTTTCCAGCTAGGTTGGAGATTCGCCTCCTATCCCAGACAAGCCATCAGGAATCCCTTATGAAAAAGAGCAGCAGCAGTTCTTCTTCATCAGCTCTGGAAACCAAGATGTTTCAAACTAAACCCATTGGGGGAAGGGGGTTCAGGGTGGGTAGTGTGGACTCTGGGATTCTTTTAACTCCATCTCAGAGAACCCCTAAACCAATGCTGTTGAACTGTAAACATTAGTAACACCCTATTTCTGTGACACAGCACCAGATATATAAGGTTGTAAGTCCTCGACTTACAACCTTTCATTTAGTGACCATTCAAAGTTACATGTTGTGCTGCCCCACTCACTCACGCATACACATCAGTGTGGAGAGTTTTATTGGTATTCCCCAGCAGTTCTCTTCACACGGCTTGAGAACTGTTCCAAACAAAGCCAACCACAAGCAAGCCCAGATTAATCCCCCAAGCAATGGCCAATTAGTCCAGAAAATAAATAGCAAGCTGCCCAAACAAATAAGACCATAAATGAACACAAAACTTTCAGGCCAAAACTGAAAATCCATCCATGTTAGCTCTCTGGTTATAGAAGTTCAGAATCTCAAAAGTCAAGCAGGAAACACAAACAAACACACAGCCATGACTCACACACATTGTCCCCAGCAATGTCTCCCTCTGCCTGCTGTGCAAAATAGCTTCCTGGTACAGCCCATCAACAGGGGCAGGGCCTTCGCCTGAGCAACCTGGCAGACCTCTGTTTCTCTGCCCTGTGTGCTTTGAAATCCACCATGGCAGGCAGCCCCTCCCCCTACTCTTCACAGGCCTACAAGCTGCCCCAGCCGAAGCCTGTAATTCTCTTTCTGTTGGCCGTTCAGGGTCAGTAATTAACTCTGTTCCTGACGTGCCAGGAATGAGCTCGTTCTCCTTCGAGCCGGCCTCCGAGGAAGAGTCAGAGGAGCCATCCAAAGGAGATATCACTGAAGTACACTGAAAAAAGTGACTTTTGACCATTTTTCATGCTTACAACAGTTGCAGCATCCCCATGGTCACATGATCAAAGTTTGGATGTTTGGCAACTGGCATGTATTTATGACAGTTGCATCATCTCGGGTCATGTGATCATCCTTTTCCACCATCTAACAAACAAAGTCAATGGGAAAGATTCACTTTACAACTGTGTTACTAATTTAACTGTAATGATTCACTTAACAACGTCAAGAAAGTTGTAAAATAGGGCAAAACTCATTTAACAAATGTGTTGCTTAGCAACAGAACCCTTTGGGCTCAATTGGGGCTGTAAGTCAAGGACCTGTACTAACAAATGTAGTGCTGAAATAAAATGAAATATATGGTGTTGGCTTTAGGATGATATTGATGCTAAGAGGGCATAGCTTTATGAATTTATTCATCAAACTGTTTGCCGCCCATCCCGCCACAAGATATCTCTGGCAGCTTTCAAGGTTAATAATACTGGAATAAAGCCGATGTTAACAGTTTTAATTTTCCTCCCTGCCTTGTTTCACTGTTTCTCAGTTATGATGCTAAATTTCTCTGGAGGTTGAGCTCAGGTTCGTTGAGCCTTTCCTCATTCCCAGAATTTGATAGTTTTTCCCTTGGACTAGTGCCTCAAACATTTTCCAATTTGCAATGCAAATTAAAATCATGTATAGCTAAAGATAAATTGAGCTTTTTTTCCATATTGCTGTACCATATTCTGTCTTGTTGCACTGTGTAATATTTTATTAGTGATAGTAAATATAGACTAAATGGCAGAACAATTATGGGGATATGTAGTTGGCTCAGAAATCAGTGTTAAAAAGTGATCATCAATGTTTTTTCATTAAACTGAAGAAAGGTATTAAGTGGTACGCTGGCTATGTTCTGAACTTTATCCGGTTCAACATTTTTATGAATAACAGGAATGAAGTTGTAGAGAGAATACTTCTCAAATCTGCAAATGACAATTTTTAATTTCCTGGAAGACAGAAATAATATACAAAACTGGTTAGAAAAAAAATAGGTCTGCTTCAAATAAAACATTTTAGAAGGTTTAATCTTTACATAATAAAATATTTGAATAGGAACAGAGCCTTTTAATAAAGAGCAGGTACAACAGCAAATTCGTGACCAATTATGAGGTTTTTTTTAAGTGCCATTTTTTTTAAAGCAACAAGTTAAATCACTATTGGTTACCAAGGATATTAGAATTTCTGCAAATAGCCTTATAAAACCTTTGATTATTTATTAATTATTTGGGACAATCAAAATAACAAAGTGAAAAAAAATATTACAACGGAAATTAGAAGGTCCTACTTGGAAGACACTTGAGATACTAATGTTGATACAGCTATAGAAAATATAAAATGGCAGCCATTATGAAAGCCAGGGAAATTCACCTCAGCTTCTCAGAAAAAAACTTCAGTAGAAGATTTTACAACATTGGTATCTGATCCTGGTTAGATTAGCATACATCTAAATGACTGTTCTAAAACCTAGAGAGGATATTCAGAAAAAGAGACTTTTTTTTCATATGTGGTTGTCATGAAGTTATACCTTCTGGCATAAAATTTTCAGTGAGATAATTACTAAATGAACTGAATGTACTCCAGAGTTATTTATTTACAGTATGTAATCAAATTTTTAGCTTAAAAATAGGAAACCATATTGTTTACTTAATAATTAAAATTATAATCAGGGAATATTAATTACACAATCATGATGTGGATCAGTATTCCTTCTTCAACTGCCATGCTAGAAAAAAATACATATTAAGTCAGAAAGTTGAATCATCAGATGCAGGAACTAAATTTTACAGGTCTGAATGTATTTTATGTCCTATTTTCACAACAGTAATCAACCACAACCTACTCGTAATACTAGTACATAACAGACCTATTAGGAATACTATTGACATATGGTAAATATAAAGAGATTTATTACTGTTTTCTCTCTACTTTTTATTTTCTAGCATATATCCTTTCCTTCTTTTTATGCATTATGAATTTATGTTATTCCATTATTTATACATGTTTGCTAACTACTGTTGAAAAAAAAAATAGAATGAAATGAAACAGAAATGAATGCAAACCTATGCAGGTAGGAAACAGAAATAAAATGCATTTGTAGAGAATGAGAAATATATCTTGTTTGAGCATAGATCTTGTGAAAGAGGTTGGCATGGTAGTTGATTAAAAACCAAAATGAGTGAGCACTGTGGAAAATGGAAATATGAAAGTATAATTTCAAAATTGCAGGAATCGTTCCATTTTCTTCTGCATTGGTCAAATCCTATCTGAAGTACGACACCAGTACAAGGCAATGCAGTTTAAGAAGAATTCAGAGATATTAGAACAGGTTCTCAGAAGGAAACTGGATTATCAGAGGACCAGAAATCAATTCTTATGAAAAGATATTGAACAAACTGAAGAAGTGTAACTTTGAGAAGAGAAAACTGAGGGGAGATTAAGGCAGCATAGAAAAAAGTCAAGTCTTCTTTTTTTCCTCCCAAAAGGGCACGACAGATAGGGCATAACAGATTTAAGTTATAAAGAGATATGTTCCAACCAAGCATTAGGGGAAGAAAAATAAAAATAAAAACCATTTCTAAAAGTCAGAACAGTTCAACAGTGGAGCCAATTACTCTGAGGGGTTATGGGATCCCTTTCACTGAAGGTTTTCAAGCAGAGGCTGCCATCTCTCAGAGATGCTTTAATTTGAATTTTTGCATTGCTACTATTATCCTATGATTTTCTACTGCTTAAAAGTGTCAGCCTTTTAACACCCTAAGACCCAGCATGTTCTGAAGACAGCATGAAATATCAAGAACTAGATAGATAGGGAATCCTGTAGTAAATATTTTACTACAGGATACCGTAATTAAAACGACCGTATCCCCCTATGCATTTCCCTACCTCAGAAAATAATGGAATGTGTGCTATAAATTTCATAAATAAATTTATAGAATGAATGTGTGGGTGTATGTGCATGAATTTGCATGTGTACATACACACACACAGAGAGATGTAATCTCCAACCACCAGTCCAGTCATCCATCCTCCCATCTATCTATGGTGCACAAAAATAATATAATTGTGCCTTATATTCTCTTGCTTTCAATTTCCTGACAAAGAAAAGCCACACTTCAAAGACAAGGAAGGAAGTTTTATCTACCTACGGTAAGTTCTTTGTCCAGTTATTACAAAAATGTTTGCCATATTTTCCATTTTGGTAATTGAGTTACAAACATAAGGCAGAATTTTTAGAGTTAAGCATGATACAACCATGGTATAATAAATTTATGAAGATTGAATTATGCGTGAGTTATAGCAATAATATACTTTTCTACTGAGAAATTAATTTTGCATAGTGCTTCTATTAGTGTTCTCTAAGACACAGATTATATTTTACCAAAATAGGAAATAAGCATCATATTATTAAAAATCTTGCTCGTTTTTAATTGTAAAAGGCTCTTAATTCTTAGGTTCTCAATTCCTCCTGACTATATAGCCCAAATTCCTTGGGACTGAGTTGCTTGAAACTTCATTTCCTGCAGTGTGTTCCACTTCAAAGCTTGATTTCATCTTTAGAGACTTGTTTTCAGCTGTACTTAACAAGCAAGAAGCAATGAAGTGTGATTTGGGAGAGCTTTTTTATTATTATTAATATGGGCAACATGATTGTAGAATGTCCTTCTAAGAAAGACTAGGAAACGTGTTTATGCATATTTTGTCATCTTGGTCCTAGATGGAGTTCTTTTTATTCTTCTGGGTTCAAAGAAAACCTTCTTTGAAAATATGTATTTTTAAACAAGATAAGAAAGAAATTCAGAATGTACCTTCTGGAATTTGTTCTTTGCCTCTCAATAGCAACTCCATCCTAGCTCCCTTCCCTAGAAGAGAAGAGGACATAAAATTAGGAATGGAGCTGTCAGAAATATTTCCATTCCTGCCTAGCAACCTTTCCCATAATGGAGGGGATTCTTTTCTCTGTACCCCAGTTTCTAGATCCCACCAATTGTCCAACTCATCTCTTCTGCTGGCTTCTGTGCTGTGCAACCCTAATATTAAAACATATGAAGAACAGTTACAGGAATTGAGGATGGCTTGTCTAGTGAAGAGAAGAACCAGGGGACACATGATAGCAGTATTCCAATACTTGAGTGGCTATCACAGAGAGAAGGGGATTAACCTATTTTCCAAAGCACATGAAGGTCGGACAAGGAATAATGGATGGAAACTGATCAAGGAGAGAAACAACTAGTAATAAGGAGAAATTTTCTGACAGTGAGAGCAATCAAACAATGGAACAGCTTGCCTTCAGAGTTTGTGGCAGCTTCATCACTGGAGGCTTTCAAGAAGAGATTGGACTGCCATTTGTCAGGAATGATGTAGGGCAGGGGGTTGGACTAGATGACCTACAAGGTCCCTTCCAACTCTTTTATTCTGCTATTCTGTTGATTTACTGTGCTTCTAATTACATCAGTATATAAATAGTGATATAGAAATGATAAACACCATCCACTGACTTTAATACATACAAAATTTGGACTCTGATTGGGTAGATTCAAGAGGGAGGATGGAGGCAAGTCTTGAGAATATTACCTGGGAAGAGTTTGATTCTGTGACTCCGGAAAATGTGGACAAGATACTGGGCAGACTGAGCGCGGCCACATGTTTACTGGACCCGTGTCCCTCCTGGCTGGTGCTGGCCTCTCAGGAGGTTACACGAGGCTGGCTCCAGGGGATTATAAATGCTTCCTTGAGGGAGGGTGCCTTCCCTGCCACCTTGAAAGAGGCGGTGGTGAAGCCTCTCCTCAAGAAGCCTTCCCTGGACCCAGCAGTGTTGGCTAATTACCATCTAGTCTCCAACCTTCGCTTCGTTGCGAAGGTTGTTGAGAGTGTGGTAGCGCGACAGCTTCCTCAGTACTTGGATGAATCGGCTTATCTAGATCCGTTCCAGTCGGGCTTCAGGCCTGGATACAGCACGGAAACGGCATTGGTCGCATTGGTAGATGATCTCTGGAGGGCCCGGGACAGAGGTTGCTCCTCTATCCTGGTCCTATTAGACCTCTCAGCATCTTTTGATACCATCGACCATGGTATCATGCTGCACCGGTTGGAAGAGCTAGTGGTGGGGGGCACTGTGTTGCGGTGGTTCTCCTCCTTTCTCTCTGATCAGTCGCAGTCCGTGTTGACAGGGGGGCAGAGGTCGACCCCGAGGCCCCTTGTATGTGGGGTGCCACAGGGATCAGTTCTGTCGCCCCTTCTGTTCAACATTTATGTGAAGCTGCTGGGCGAGATCATCTGTGGTTTTGGGGTGCTGATGATACTCAGCTATACATCTCCACCCGGACCACCCCAATGATGCCCTTGAAGTTATGTCCTGGTGCCTGGAGGCTGTATGGATCTGGATGGGGAGGAACAGACTCAGGCTCAACCCATCCAAGACCGAGTGGCTGTGGTTTCCGACGTTCTGATATTGCCCCCCATGGAGAGGGTTCACAACTTAGGCGTCCTCTTGGACTCACGGCTGTCTTTAGAAGAGCACTTGACGGCTGTGGCCGGGAGGTCTTTTTATCAGGTTCGCCTGATTCGCCAGTTGCGTCCCTTTCTGGATCGGGACTCATTAAATACGGTCACACATGCCCTCGTCACTTCACGCCTGGACTACTGCAATGCTCTCTACATGGGGCTCCCCTTGAGGAGCACCCGGAGGCTCCAGCTGGTCCAGAATGCGGCCACACGGTTAGTTATGGGAGCAGCATGGCACTCCCATGTGGCTCCCCTCCTGCGCGAGCTGCACTGGCTCCCGGGGGTCTTCCGGGTGCGCTTCAAGGTCTTGGTTACCACCATTAGAGCGCTCCATGGCTTAGGACCGGGGTACTTATGAGACCAGCTTCTGCCACCAATAGCCTCTCACCGCCCAGTACGCTCCCATAGAGAGGGGCTTCTCAGGGTGCCGTCAGCCAAACAGTGTCGACTGGCGGCCCCCAGGGGGAGAGCCTTTTCTGTGAGGGCACCCACCATCTGGAACGAGCTCCCCCCAGAGATAACAGAAGATCCCGGATCTGCGCACCTTCCGCCGTGCCCTCAAAACATTCCTGTTTCAGCAAGCCGGCCTGGCCTCACTTTCCCTTTATATTGCTTCTGATTTTGTTTTAAACTGGGATGTCTTGAATTATCTAGGACCAGAGTGTTTAGTATATTTTAATTGGTTTTTTAACGTTTGTATTGCATGTATTTTTATCTTTCGCTGTTCACCGCCCTGAGTCCCTCGGGAATAGGGCGGTATATAAATTTAATAAATAAATAAATAAAGTTGATGCACATTCATTTTCACATGCATGGGTGTAAATATAGCTGCTTGGGATGTATGAAAAACATACATATTTCTAATGGTTGGTCCTTTATATAGATACAAATACAAAATAACAGAGTTGTAATTGGAGGATTCCAATAAGGATTTTAAATGTCATGCCACATAATTGTTATGCATACAGACAAACACACACACAATAAAACACTTATAAATTCATGCTTGTAGGAGATGGTCAAGCTGAGCCCGAGGGAGGAGTCAAGCATGTCATCAGTCTCAAGTCACTTTGTACCCACAAGAGATCTAAGTCCACTTTGAATTCCATTGACTCTTATCTGTGGCAATTTGCTTTGACTGTCAGTAATTCAGATTCTTGTAGAGACTGTTAGCATGCAATAAATAAATAAATATTTACTTATTTATTTATTTATCTATTTATTCGTTTGTTTGTTTGTTTGTTTGTTTGTTTGTTTGTTTGTTTGTTTATTTATTTATTTATTTATTTATTTATTTATTTATTTATTTATTTATTTCTGCTTTGGCTCCTGATTTCCTAAGCTTGACAATGCTTAGGATAAACACATGTTCACATTAACACAATTAAGAAATGTTAAAAAGTTAAATTAAAACATAACATAAAAACTAAACTAAACTAAAAAAAAACTCTCAAAGGCAATGGATCACTAGGTCTTTTTCTGTTTTCTGTGTTTCTATATTTCTATAAAAATATAAAACCAAAGTTAACTAGCCTGCTCAGCAAGCTTCCCTTCCATCAATCCTGTTTCCCACAAAGGGGCATAATAACACTGGGTTATCCTGCAGGATTGGCATTTGATGGATCTATCTTTCTGTGCTCTATCACTGTCTCCATAAAACCTTCTGTATTTCTTCCAAGCTTTTGTTTGGATTTCTGAGTGATTCTTTGGAACAGCAATCACTTTCCACTGGGAAGATTATACTAACAACAACAAAACTCTTTCTTTTGATTTTGTATGTTCATTGTTGGAACAGTTTTAACTGTGATTAAAAACACTAAAAAGTAGCACTATAGGTTTTCTCCCATGCTGTACATCTCTTCTAAAAGCTATTTGTTTTTTTTACTTTTCGATTAAAACTTTTTCTGCCCTTTGGATGGCCATGTTCAGTACACCTGTGAAAAACTTCAACACTTCCATTACATGTTGTTGAAATTTGTTTACTAGCAAGCGATATAAGATTAAACTGTAAGTAAAGAAAAGAAAATAGCAGTAAGAATGTTTGCTGGCTTGAGTTAAGTTTTAAATTGATTTTAAATTGAGTTGTTTTAATTTATGGCCAAAATATTTAATTATTTTAAATTGCTTTTAAATTTTGTATGTTCTGTTTTTTACTCTGGCTGTTCACCGCCCTGAGTCCTATTTGGAGAAGGGCGGTATAGAAATACGAACAAATAAATAAATAAATTATTGGAAATCAAATCTTAAGAGGAAACTCAGAAAAAAAATGGATAAGTTTACCTTTGAGAAGGCACTTTTCAAATACCTGAAAGAGAGTTTTACAGACTTTTCGGTTTGGTCAAAATCCCCAAATGTAGGACTACCGGATTCTTTAACAGTTTTGTTCTCTGTGCCATCTGTCTGGTAAACTTGCAAATTTCATTTTTCTTGCCACATCTGAACTAGACTGTGTTGTTTATCTGTGTCATATAATATATGTGGGTGTGTAGTTATATGCATATTGTTTACTTACTTACTTACTTACTTACTTGTTTGTTTGTTTGTTTGTTTGTCATGTTTATGTAGTGTATATTGGAGGTGGTGACCCTTTGCGGTCACAGCTGTATGCAGTGAAATTTCATTTTAATGTATGCTGATTAGTGTACCTTTAAAGTGACAATAAAGTTATTCTAAGTTTAAATTAAATTAAATTGCTAGTGTAATTTTAGGAAAAAATAGTCACCAAGCTAGGTGGTGAACTGCCCTTTACTGAGTAAGAAGAAAGGCTATGTTGTATGGATGGCTTGATTTGGACCCTTCACTCAGCAAGGATTGGATGTAATAAACTATGTGGCACTTTCAAATCTATGTGTATGAAGAGAAGTTATTTATTTAGGAATATAATAGACCCATGTTTCCAAGAATCTGAACATCTTTGGTGAGCCTCCTCCAAAGATCCTGCTAAATGCTATAGAAGGATGGTTGCAAGAAGGAATACTGCACAGCAATGGCATCAAAGGTGCTTTTTCTCCCAGAAGGCAACTGGACTTGCTTCGCGTTTTTTTCTTTGAAAACATTTTGCTTTTCATCCAAAAAGCTTCTTCAGTTTGGAGAACCTTCCTGGATGAGAAGCAATTCACTTTCAAGGGAAGTAAAACCAAGAAAGTCCAATTGCCTTTTGGAAAAAAAACACCTTTGGTACAACCATGACCTGGATGATTGAGAATCTCCATAGATACGGCAATGACATTTTGACTGTAAAAAGTAAAAGGATCCTACGCAGAATTCTTTCTGGCATTAGCTGTTGCCATTCAGGTACCAGCTCTACCCCTTTCTATTCTACTAGGAATTTTAAATTCTAGTAGGTGAATGATTGTATTATGCTGAGAAGGCTGCCTTTTCTGTTTATGGGTTTTCTCTTCTATCTATTGCTGTACTTTAGCGTAAATAATTTAATTTAAAATTAGAAATAACTGAGTTATTTAAATAATATATAAGCCACTCACTCTATCTAGAAGTACATCTCTGAAAGTGAGTTCATGTGTGTGTGTAGCTTTGTTGTCTTCCCAGGAATAAAATAAATAACAAATAAAAAAGCAATAAAGAAAAGAAGAAAAGATAAAGAAGAAAAGATGTTTCCTCTGTAGGTTTTAGCTTCCTTTTAACAGATAATCTGCCTTCGTGTTCTGCATTCTTTATTTCTATCAGCTAGCTCGATCTGTTCCCCATTAACAGAAAAAGATTGGAACTGGGCACCTGGACTGTACAAGATTAATTTTGTGAACACTAAATTGGAGACTAGATTGTGCTTTTTAACAATCCTGAGAAAAATACGGTATGGTCTACTAGCTACATTTCCAAATGGATTAAATCCATTAAACACCGGAAACCTCCTCTAAAGCATTATTTTATAAAATCTGGAAATGGATATTCAACAGAAGGCTAACCAAGATTAGGAACAGACAAGTGTTTGGCTCATTATAAAGTCAGATGTGTTCTATGGCATTTGAGTGGACAACAGAGACACTGACATTAATGCATGGCTCATTAGAAATGAATTTGAGTTTGGCCTTTTATTCTACTTACTTCACTTAAAACAAAGCACTTAATATATACTGGAATCTCCTTCAAAATGCCAATGATGTGTCTTTTTTATGCACACTGCCGCACTTTAAGGTAGTATATACATGCTACTTTTGAACTAATAAGAACTTGGCTTCCTTTCAGGCATGAATCCATTACCTAACAAATGAGAAGATCAAATTCATTTTAATTTCTACTGTCCCTGATGCCAAAAAAACGTGGAATGTTTCAGATTCCTCTTTGCCCTTGGCACTTATCACATTACAAAACTGATAGCAAGGGCAATGATTCTTATCATGTCAAATTTAAAATTATTACATAGTATTTTTAGAATCAGCTACCAACTTTATAATAAACAATCAGGGCACCTTTTATAAAAAAACATCCCATCTTTTATGGTTTTTGTTCATCCTAAATATTAATCTGTGTTGAACTAGGGCTCAACACTTGGAAATTACTACTATATTAATGAGTCAGAAGGATACCTATTTTTCATTTCAGCCAATGAAATAATAGTTGTTATGAATGCAGCAGCTGGACTGCGTCTCTAGTCTGAATGGTTAGAGAGAGATTGTTCATATAGAGATGGCTGATTCTTTCAATACAATATGCATGCCTCTATATCAAAATGGGGCATTGGAAAAGGACAATTTATCACTGTAATTTCTATGGCCACTCACTTATTATTTCTACTTTATTCCCTGGACAGTAGCTCTTCCTTGATTAGACTATGGAGGTCTTAGGCTAGAATGTTTAGAGAGATTCTGCCTAGGAAGGAGAAAATTGAAAAACTAACTCTTGGGAACCAAACTATTTTCTTAGGCAAGGAATATTTGAAAACAACACACACATTTACCATTATAGGAAAATACTCTAAGCAAATATAAAGCTCTGCTGTTCCTGAATTGTGTTCCCAAACTGGGAATAAGTCAGGATGAACTTTTGCTGAATTGTGCTGGGACATGTTATTTCTGCAGTATCAAACTTTGATGTAAGAAAGATCTGTTCTTTGTTCTGTTCAGAATTCTTTTATTTTGGTAAACCTCTTTGGGTAGAAATGGATAGGGAAGCAATGTTTTGTTACCATTAAGCCCTAATTCATTGAACCTTTGTCTTGGCTGTACCATTTTGGACTGCAGCTCTCCTAACAGGAGATAATGAACTCTTCTTCTGGAGTTTCATGCAGACTCTGTGGAGGTTTAATTCATTTGAACTAATTTACATTAGTCATTTACTTAGAGGCAGGAGGCTGTGACTCTGGAATGGAGACAGATAATGGAAACTGGATAGTTGCCTTTCTTAACAATGTGAAAAAGAATGGTGTGAAACGATGCAGTATATGGGCACAATAAGCCATTGTTTATAAAAACTAAATGTTACAATTCAGCAATGTAGGATTTGAATAGTGCCATAGTGAGATCATCTCCAAAGGTTTCATCAAAGAAATTCCAATTTAGAGGTCATACTGTAATTTACAGTATTGTCTTTCATTGTTCCTGTGTAATAAACCAACAATAATTTGCTATATTTGGGGCTTTTTTGTGTTCCTTTGATTGTTGTATTTGTGCATGCAATAAAAGATGTTACCTATCTCCAATTGCTTTGGTCCTCATTTAAAGTGGGCAGATTTTTGACATGAACAGTCAACAGATGAGTTTCATCTACAAACAGAAGAGGTAGAATTTGGGCCAAGCAAATCTAGATACAACAATATTAACAATTGTTGTAACAATCTAGATACAACAATTTGATATATCTTACATTGGGAAATCATTTTATGTTAGACTTTTGCAAAAAGCATTTTAAGCTAGTGGTGTTACTCCATCCTATTCCTCCCCACAAAAAAAATTTGAAAGAGAGAAAACTGTCTATGGGGATAGAACAGGTGCAAACCATATGTTTTAACAGAAATACAATATACTTTAGTTTAATGCATAGAATTTATAATTTATAAATTAGAATTAATATTATAATATGCAACCTTGCTTTGTCACATGGACATTCCAATATCCTGGGCTGCTGTATCTGCACCAGACTTTTAAAATATTAAACAGAGCTGAAATACCTACCATGGGCTACCATGTACTTAAAAAAAAAACCACCTTTCACCTTTTCTAAGACCATATAGTATGTAAAGACTGCTTTAATAGGGAGTCAACCTATTTTCCAAAGTACCTGAAGACAGGACAAGAATTAATGGATGAAAACTAATCAAAGAGAGAAGCAACCTAGAATTAAGGAGACATTTTCTGACAGTTAGAACAATTAATCAGTGGAATGACTTGCCTCCAGAAATTGTGGATGCTCCAACACTGGAAGATTTTGAGAAGATATTGGGCAACCATTTGTGTGAAATGGTTTAGGGTTTCCTGCCTGAGCAGGGGATTTGACTAGAAGATCTCCAAGATCCCTTCCAAATCTATTATTCTGGGTATATCATAAATGAGTGTCCTTACCTGATATCTAATGATTTCTGGATAGGAAGACTTCTCTTGTTTTTACATTGAGATTTTGTCTGGTGTGTCCTTTGTTAAGGATATTGTTGAGTTACATCCGAAGTTGTGGTTTATAAAGCAGAGTACTGTTAAAGTTTTACGCTCGGAAACGTTTTGAGAGTAATTGTGAATAACATACAGACAAACTGGGTTTTATAGTATTTTACTTTAGGGAAAATCAAAATCATAGTCCTTTAACAATCCAAGTCTTAGCCATATAAAGTGCAATATAAGATCAATCCAGGGATATAAAATCTTACCAGTTTGTAGAAAAATACAAGGAACAATTAGGAACAATATAAAAACAGTTCAATAAATATCAGAAAGCAGTAAATAAATAATCATGATCAATCAACTGACCATATAGAGAGATCAAAAAGAGTTACAGCGTAGCAGCAGGTAAAAATGGTGTAGTGTCCACACTAACCATAATTTAGCTCTCCTTAAATACATTGGCTACAGAGCTCAGCCAATCAGGATGCAGAATGACTCAGCACAGTTCTTAAAGCTACATAATACATTCACATAATACAAACATACAATGTTGGCTTATATATTTCCTGGCCAACCAATTAGGCAATAACCATTTCCTAACATCCTTTTTTTCTTTTATCATCTCTTTATAATTTCCATTCTTCAGATTTTCATCATTATTGTTCTACTTTTGTTAAGCTTACACATGGTTTCTTTTTTGTTTGTGCTGATGGTGGTAGCCAGTACTCTATTCTCCATATACAATCATGCCAGTAAATTCCTTAGTTGCGTGTACATGCATCTTCCCATTATCTATTGCAATTTTCTTTGAGGAATGTTTTTTTGACCCAGCACTTTTCTAACAACATTTATGTCAATCATACTTAAAGAAGCTACATTAAGTCTTTATGCAACACTGTGAGTCCAAGCCATAGAAAAGAAGCTTCCTTGCTGCTACTTTAAAGTATCAAGGCCCTTATGTGTCTTCTGTAAAACCATCAAGTTTGAGACTCTGTTTAAGTTTCTACCCATTCTGAAAATTCAGTGTGTGACTTCAGGCAAAGTAGTAAATTGTGTCCTAATCCTCCCACAGGAATTGGTTGCGAAGATAAAAACAGATAGCATTATTTTTTACAATGTGCAATAGAATTGGTTCACCAAGCAATCACATCAAAAATTTGCCATATGATTTTAAAAATGTCACATTCTCCCACTCAATCCCCCTTAAATGTAAAAGTCATGAAAAAGGGCTCACATTTCAGACTTTTTCTTAGACAAGCTGGGAAGTGGTAATTCAGAGTAATAAAATGTCCTTTTTTTTGAGAGAGAGAGAGAGAGAGGGAGGGAGGGAGAGGGAGAAGGGAGAGATGAGATCCATAAAATGTCTCCAAGATTAGTTCAACAAATGGGCCATATATTGATTTTTTGTTATAAAAAGTGAGCTGTAACTTTACCTATAACATAACAATGTAAAGCACAAATGGGGACAATAAAACAGCACAGGTCAGATATTTGACAGCCACCTTAATAGCACATGTTCTACTCCTTCACTGGTAGCCATTTTTGGTATAAGACATAGTTTCAATTCATTCAAAACTGATTCTAGAAAGTACCTCTTGTTATATCAAAGTAGTCATCCTTGAGACATTGGTCTGCTGAGAAAGGCAGGAATGCTAGTTGAAATAGATACTTCTTCCCATTCAATGTTAATCATATATATATGATTGCAATAGAATATATATATATATATATATATATATATATATATATATATATATATATATATATATATATATATATATATATATATATATCTCCAAGGCTAGAAGTGGGTAATGTGTGGCTTTAGTCCATGCTCAACTTTTTAAGCCCTGTGGTGCGGTCCTTGGAGCCTTCCTGTTCACACTATCACATTTCCCAAACAATAGCAGTTCTTCTTTTCAAGAAATAAAGCAGCAGTTAATATATAAGTTTGGTCTGCAGAGATACAGCTTCTATTCCCCATTCAATCACAGCGTTCATTCAATAATTTTAGCTTAATTACTCTCTCTCTCAGCCAATCTTGTTTTCTTGTTATGAGGATAGAAAGGAGATTTCCCTTTAAGCTTCTTTGCATGTTCAAAGAAAAGTTGAAAATGGAGTAAATGAGTAAATAAAACAGAAATAAACAAAATATTCCAATCCAATCACCAACAATTCTGAAATAAAGAAAATTGATCCCTACGGCCACATCTGTGCCATATTCTTGTTCATTTTGCATCACCTTTTCCCAAAATGTGCACCAAACTCTGTCCTGGCTCCTTGATGTGTTCAAACATCATCTTAATTCTTATTCTCCTAACTGTTATGACAACCATTTATCACAGAAATACATTTGTTGGCAATACGTATAAAATATTGGTGAGTCCATTGGGGTTCCTAGGATTTTTTTTTTTTAATATATCGATTGCAATAGAACACTTGCAATAATACGCTATGGATAAATTGTTTGTTTAACATCAACTGCCAACTCAACTTCCAGTTCATTAACCCAGCAGTCCTATGGGAGAGAACCAATAAAAGTGGCAGACTTTTGTTTTCTATTTTTGGGGAGGCAGGGAAAGTAAAGGTCATTTTCTTCTCTTCTTGCTATTTATCTGTCTTCCTTTCTTCTTTCCCCCTTTAATTCCAGCAGAAAATAAGTGAACAATGCTCAATTAACTGTGGTCTAGTTTTTTTTTTCTCTCATTCAATGGTAGAATCCATAGAGGATCCATGCCATGGAGTTATGGCATCAGAAAACTTTGCTTCTGCCTTTGGGGAGGGAGTTTTAAAATAACCTGAAGTGTTGTCTTTCTAAAGGTCATAGGAACTTATTTTGCATTGTTCCTATATCCATTATTTGCAGTTTCCAACAACTGTCAAGTTCTAGTGCCAGTCAAACTTTCTGCAGCTTTCCTAAAGGGTGGTATATAAATAAATAATATATAAGAGATTTAACTTGTGCAATTTATAAGAGTTAGCCTTCCTCCTCCTGAATATATTGCTCAAATTGGACAAGCTTTTAAATGTTTATCTAATTTTTAAATAATGCCCTGAAAAACTCTTTCTTTCATAACCATTGCAAGTAGGACACTAGCAAAGTTTTTTTTTTTGAATGCCAATAAATAATCTATAATCCGATAATTATAGTACAGATCCTTTGCAGTGTTATACAGATTTCTGAGAAACAAATCTTTAATGATGTAACAAACAGTAGGATTGATCATGGGTTAGTCTATACTCAATATGAAGCATGTCTGGGAGATCTTAAGAGTAAAGTTTGAAAGAGGGACCCAAAAGTAATAACACATTTATGAACAAATAAGCTAGGGCAACAAAACTTACTCCAGATAGAATCTTCTCACCATAAGTGTAAAAATAAAACAACATAACATAAAACATTCCAGCTCAATAACCCAATAAATGTCAACATTGCACAACAGTATTCGAGAAGGCTCAACTTGTCACTAAATGGAAGCTTAAGGATAAATGAATGCATTCTGAGTTTGTTTGATAGACACGAAGATACGCCCTGAAGAACATCTCTCTGTAGGTGTGGTTAGGGTATGTAACCTAATTGTCAATTCCCATTTCTTTCTGTTTTTTCTTCCTTTATTTAAATGGAACAATTAACATTTTATTGAATTATGAACAGAAGTGTATATATAATTTTATTTAATTGGATTTATTTAAGAAACTTGAAATAGATAGTAGGCCATCTATTTATTGCTTTCTGATCACTAAAAATGATTCCACTCACTTATGATGATAGACAGTCTCTTTATATGTTTTACTTTTGATTACATTTCCATGAATCTTATTCCCATGAAAACCTAAACCCAAAAGACAACCTTATTGGCCCAACTGCAGTCATCTAGCTTGTCATGAGGTCAGAAAATGAATAGAATATATATAGAATATGTTCTAATATATTCTAGGGAGGCCAAATTTAGCCGGTGAATGGATGCTGCTTCTAAATTGTGTCCAAGCTACAGTCAGGATGGATGACTTGTATTAAAATTAATAGCTTGTTTGTACTTAGTTTTTTAAAAATCAACTTATTAACAAAATAGCATTCTTCCAAGGCTACGCAGCTGCTTCACTTCTGTTTGTGTTTTAAATCAAAATAGATAATTAAATGAGATAGAAACTGGCATTGGGTTATGCATGACAGAAAAAGGTGCAAGGAAAGTTATAATAATAGTTACACCATCACCACCATCGTTATCCAAATAAAAACAAATAGAAGGTGGAGGAGAAGGAACAAAGATAAATTTAATACATTTAATTCCCAGCTTTTTATTTCTCAATCAGCAGGAAAAGAAAAACTCTTAAATGTTATTATTTTACTTTATAAAGCAAAAGTAAATTAATATCCCTGCTGTTCATATAGTCAGTTCTACATGTGAGTCTTGTTTCCGCTTTTGTCTATTCATCATAGACAGCTGTTTCTCTTGGCCCAAAAAAATAAAAAAAATAAAAAAAAATGGTTTCTATTTGCCAGTAAACATAATCTGTGTCTTGACCTAGCAAGGGAGAACAACATTATGCGAAAGCAATTTTATGTTTTCTTTTCTTTTTCTTTTTTTTTTTTAAACAAGCAGATGTAGAAAAAAAAATGTCTTTTTCTGCATATCTCTTCACATTACAATGATTATCTAGGCCTTGCTGAACTGGCTAGATGCATCTTTTCATTGGTTGTCATAAAATGAGGTAACTGTATCTTATGACAAATGACAGATTTTATTATTTTTTTTTTGTACAGTACATGGATAGACACCTTGAAAGCTGAGCAGAAATGTTTACAAGCAGCAGACTGATCTAAAGGAACCCTGGTGGTTAGAATTCAGTATTGCAGGCCAACTCTGCCCACAACCTGGAGTTTGATCCTGACAGGGCTTCAGCCTTCTCTCCTTCCAAATGTGATAAAATCGGGACTCAGATTGTTTGGGGCAATATCCTGACATTGTAAATCACCCAGGGAGTGCTGTAAAGCACTACGGCAGTGATGGCGAAAGTTTTTGGCACTGAGTGCCGAAAAGGGAGCACACATGCATTCGTCTGGGGTGCAACCCGGAAGAGGGGCTGTCCAAGGCACATGCACGTGCCCACAAATGAATTTCCAGTTTCCGGCGCGCACATGCTCACCTTCCAGTTAGTCTTCTGGGTTTCTGGCATGCATGCATGCATGCTGGCTGGCACGCATGATCACACAGGAAAATGGAAGACCAGCTCTTCCAGTTTCTGGCACTGCCGCACACACAAAGGCCAACTAATCATCGCACACGCTTGCACTCCAGAAACTGGTGGAGGAGCAGGTGACGCCGCGTATGCCAGGCGACATGACTCCGTGTGCCACTTCAGGCACATGTGCCATAGGTTCACCATCACACCACTATGGAGTGGTATATAAGTCTAAGTGCTATTGCTATAACCCAGCTAAAAGTTACAAACCTAGACTCATGTGAAAATACATTGCAGGTAGTCCTTGACTTACAACTAGTTACTTAATGATAATTTGACGTTACAATAGGCTTTCAAAAACTACTTGTGACCCATTGTTAAAATTACGATTTCTGCCCACTTCACTTTAATCACTTTGATTAACTTTAAATCAAACTTTAAAGTTTGATTAACTTTAATCACATGATCACGGTTTACTTACTTGCCTTTCATCTATGACCGATTGAAGCATCCTGCTGTCATGTGACTGTAGTTTGTGATATATTTTTTTGCCATTTTCTGGTAGAAAAAGGCAAAAAATCTCTATTGGATAAGCTTAATTCTTAATGACCATATGGTTTGCTTAATAACTATGTGAT
Source organism: Arizona elegans (assembly GCA_022577455.1). NCBI lineage: Eukaryota > Metazoa > Chordata > Lepidosauria > Squamata > Colubridae > Arizona > Arizona elegans. The sequence continues at coordinate 43,125,457 of JAKOOJ010000001.1, forward strand.
TCACTTAATGACCACAGCGGCTCAGTTTATTACTGTTATAAAAAACACTTGTAAAATGAAGTCTGATCATCTGGTGTCTTGACTTATAAGTGCAAAGACTTATGGCCAAAGTTCCTGGCTCCATTATAATCATAAGTCAAAGACTACTATCATATGCTTCTAGAACTTTTTCACAACTAATAAAACGTTTCCTCTTTGTAATTCTCCTTTTTATAATTGTCCCAAATCTTTTCCATTCTTTATTTTATAAGCAGATTTGGGGTCTTCCTTTTATTTATTTAAATTAAATCTACTCAGATTGTTGACAAATAGGTAGCACAAGTTTGAAAATGAAGTGGTTTAGCATAGTATTACATTTTAAAGAACAGTGTAACAGAGATGGTGCTAGGCTGGCCTTCTATGGTAGAAGATTCTAGAATTTTGATAAATGTGCTGGAAAAACCCTTTCTCTAATGCGGTGTAATTCTTACAGGCCCCTAACAACATCATCCTACCTGCAAGCATCCAGACATGTTCTTATAGGTTAAAGTTTTTTAACAAAAATTATCTAGGCTATTGTGATCATAGCATGAAACATCTGTTTGGGTACCAAATGTTCAGGTCCACAGGTTTGTAGTGTATTCCCAAAAGTTATTTCTTGGTTATTTTGCTTTGCCAAATCTATTAATTGTGCTGGAAATATGTTTGAGGGAAGTTTGAGGTTTTTTTCACTGAACGAAACAATTGATCTTCAGTTAGGGTGATAATAAGGTCCTGAGCTCTGATATATAATAATAGGACCAGTGCCATGTGTTAGAGCCAAGTGCTATTGCAGCACTTCCTGACAGCCTTCATTCCATTCTTATTTATCGATGTTTTGCAATGGAAAGTGAGATGACACAAAAGACTCCTGGAAAATATTAAGATGTTGCTATTGCTAAATTCTTCTATATGCCATTACAAAAATATATTAAGGAATACTTAAAACCATGGGAAGCTTGAAATGTCTTCCAGTCAGGACTTGGCAATAAACCATAAACCTCTTAACTTTATACAGCTTTAACCCTAGGCTAAAATTTGGCAGAAATGTCCTAGACATGACTCGGAATCCCACTGCAAGCAAGAATGAAAGGAAGGAATTTATCCACACTTAGTGGACAAAAAACTGTTGAATTTGCTTCGTTCTTGCTTGCAATGCTTGTTGACCTTGAACAATTATCTTCTGCTGGAACCTTCACAAGAATCATGGAAGCTGAGAAGTTTTTCTGTGAGAGAACAGGTGGAGGAAAAGAGAGATGATTGGTACTGATGCAACATTCTTTAACACTGTTTTTCTATCTTTAACTTTTCTACTGCCTTCTTCAGATGAGCCATCTAAAACAATAACCATGAAAATTATTGAAATAATGCACATCGATAAAAAATATAGTAAAACAATACAGAGTTGCATATCTCAAATAGATAATGCTACTCCTTCAACACATAGTATAAAAGTTGCAAAAATAAAGATAAATTTATTTGGTATTGACAGAAACAGTGAGCCAGTTTCATGTAGTGGTTAAGGCATCAGGCTACAAACAAGGCGACAATGAGCTTTAGTGTCTCCTATTGCACAAAGTAATCTTGGGCTGGTCACTTTCTTCCCCACACCCCCAGGAAGGAGGGAAACAACCTTGCTAAGAAAATTGCAGGAGTTAGTTCAGGCAGTCTTTGAGAATTTAACAAAATTCACTGGGAGGAAAACAACAACTAATATAACAATTAAAAATTATTGATGCCAGTGGAAGAGAATATTTGAAGCTCAGAAATGGACTGTGGGGTATAATCCTGTGCACCAATCTTCAGTTCTTATAATGTGCAACCAAAATGGCCAGCTTGAGGGTCAAAAAATTGGGGTGAGATTACTCCAATGTGAATGCAAATCTGGATTTATAGTGAAGATTTTTACTTAATCCAACAAGCCGGGCTGTTGTTCCAACAAGCTGGGCTGGCCTAATATGAATTTTATAATGGGTGTATGTTAGTTTTTTAATTTTGTGGGCCAAATTTTTATATATTCCATTTTAAATTGTTTTTAAATTTTGTAAATCTATATGTGTTTTAATATGGCTGTACACCACCCTGAGTCCTTCAGGAGAAGGGCAGTATAGAAGTCCAATAAATCTAATCTAATCCGTAACAATGCTGTCACCAATTTGAATTTTTCTTAACATCTTTGTCACTACTCATGCATCATAAATAGATGTTATCAGCAGAAAGTTGTGACAGTAAAAGTGATGCATTCAGCAGAAAAGTGGCTATGTAGACTCGAGCACCAATAGATCTTTCCCAAATGCTTGCTGTTGGTTGAGAGGGAATCTTAATAGAGTATACCATTTATTGATATGAATCAAATGATTTCAGCAAGGGCATCTGCACTGAAAAGTTGTATCTTGGCACAAGGGAAAGAAACCAGTAATCGAATATAAGACTTATGATATTTTACATTGTTCATAAACTGCTTAAGATCAATGCCTGGAAGAGTGGCTCTTCATTGCAGAGCTGAATGAGAATTGGGTCTGAAAATTATGCTTTTAAAAAATTAGTTTTATAGCTTCTGTAATGGTCTTGGAGCAAAATTGGTTCTACAGCAATTTGCTGATCTTACCAGTGTTGTTCAGTTTGTCATAATATATAAAATATCATTGCTCTGATAGCCCTGCATCAGCTTTTTCAAACTACTGCACAGCAGATATAATTAAGAATAAGATAATGTCCTCAGGCTCCCTCTCTCATTCTCTCTCTCTCATTTTCTTGTGCCTGATTTTTTTTTTTTTTTGTCTCCGTGATCTCAACTAATAGTAGGATTTCCCTCAGAGTTGTTATACTTCCAGCATATTTAATCACCATTTAAAACCTAAAATTAATTTTTACTATCTAAGATAAGCAACCTCTCTCATAGACAGGCACACTCATATACTGTTTAAGTTGGGCTATGTATGCCCTCACCCCTTAAAAAAACATAAGATACTTCCATGATGATTAAACTGATGTGATGAGCTGATATGGAACTTCTGGTTTCTCTTTCTCATGTATAATTGACCTTCAGTTCTTCTTCCTCCAGTTGACTGCATTTTACTACCGTAATGCCTAGCTGGGATTTGTGGAGAAAAGCACTCTGTAGATTTACTGTTGCAATGTTTCATGGATAGTTAAGGAGCGAACCTTTGAAATTTGAATGGTTTCTTTTATGATGATGTATCCTCTGAAATTATCTATCCTTTATTCATTAATTATGTATCATAATATTAACAGTAATTTACAGTTTTATAAGAGTTCTGAAAATGCTGTTCATCAGACATTATTGCTGAGTCCTTGTGATAGCCCTTCAGCATCCAAATATTCATGGCAAAAGCATTAATTAACCATATTAATATTTGTGATAAATTACATAGTGCTGTCAAAAGTTGAATGACATTTTAACTTGATTATCAATAGTCAATCTTTGGGCATTTTTACCAAGGGGTGATATAAAAAGTAATTAGGAAGTTGGGTGCATTTTGAGTAGGCAAAAGGGACTAATTTCTATATAATGTTATTCTGTTATGGTTTTACTTATTAGACATTGACAAAGATCAGAGTCACCTATATTTGACTCTTGCATATCCATAACTTGTTTTCTAAGAAACTTTTAATCTGACATAAACACAATGGATAAACACTGGCATTTGCACTGCTGCTCTAAATGGGGTTGAATCCAAGCAATCACAAACCTAATGGTTAGCAAGAAATAGGGCCCCCACCTTAGACGTGTATTCTCTTTAAGACCATCAAATACAACTATGTTTTTCTGAACAAACAAGTGTTCCAAATAAATTCTTAAGTGAAAATAGACGTTTTCTTTGATCATTTCATCTTTTATACTACATAGCATACTGGCATAGGTGATTATTAACATTCTGAATTCAGACTCTCTAGAATGCACAAACATATTTCTACCCAATTAGAACTGAAACTTCTGCCGTCAGAATTAAATAATCTGTAAACACCACTCTGCTTCATGATGAATAGACCATTTAAAACACTTTTTAGTTCTCTTAAGACATATATTTGTAAAGCAACAAATAACTGCTTTATAGGGAGTTAAAAAAATAATCCCAAAGAAATGAATCAGGAATCCTGACTCTAAAACATCCTGTTAATTCATACCACAAGCTGGTCCGCATTCAGTACAAGATATTATTTTAAATCTTGTACCTTCTTTGGTACCTGTCTGTAACAAAACTTGACAGCTAGTGATAAAGCTGTAGATGGACCTTAATCCACCAGTGCAAATTTATCTATGAGAGTCCAGACTGACAGTTTTTATTGTTGTTATTTTATTACATGCATAATGTTTTTGTTGATGCACTCATATTTTGTATTGTCATGTCACCATGAGAAAGTTTCTTTGCAGGACAGGCTATAAGTAACTGAAATAATAATAAGAGATGTATATTTACGAGACCGCCTTCTGCTACCAATAGCCTCTCACCGACCAGTACGCTCCCATAGAAAGGGGCTCCTCAGGGTGCCGTCGGCCAAACAGTGTTGACTGGTGGCCCCCAGGGGGAGAGCCTTCTCTGTGGGGGCACCTACCATCTGGAACGAGCTCCCCCCAGAGATACGGAAGATCCCGGACCTGCGCACGTTTCGCCGTGCTCTCAAAACTTTTCTATTTCAGCAAGCTGGCCTGGCCTAACTCCCCTCTTTTAATTTTTTTTAAATTTTTTAATTCATGATTTTATAAATTGGGTGTTTTAATCTGTGTTTCGGCCAAAATATTTAATAATTTTAAGGGATTTTTAATATTTGTATTATTTGTATTTTATCTTGGCTGTTCACCGCCCTGAGTCCTTCGGGAGTAGGGCAGTATAGAAATTTGATTAAATAAAAATAAATAAATAAAAATAAATAAATATCTTCCAAAACAATAATCTTTTTTTTTCCAAAGTCTTTTCAGCAAGCATGATAAGAACCCAAAGTTTCATGAAAGCTCACCATTTTTGTTGCTGCTGTAGGCATTATGGTCCCTGGTAATTTTGATAGCTGGTGAGCATAAATTTTCAAAGTATGAATCAGGCACTGATCATGAGAACATGCCACATCATAATTTAATATCATCCAGAAGCCACCATATGAGTAAACCTGTCAGCAAGTTCTGAGGTAAAGTGAAACAGAGAGTAAGCAATGCAGCAACTCTTCGTTGTGACTCAGATTTTTGCAGCACAGATATGGTATTGTTAGCATAACCCAATGTTGCAAATATGGAATATAATTTATATTCTCTTCCTTTCAGGTCTCAGCACTGTTATTCCTTAATCCCATGTTGGTTAAAAAAAACAAAAACAAACCCATAGCTTAGTTTGAGTAATCAAAAATGTATTCATTGCTGAATGGATGGACAACTTTCATAAAGTCAGTTCTGCATACTTATTTATTTTATCCAAATAGTAATAGAACATATTATAAGCAATTGCTTTCACAGTATGTATATGTATATACAATGAAATGCATCAGGTGGGTTATGGCAATAGAGCCCTCAAGCAGACGACAAAAAAGTTATAGTTATTCTGTCAAAATACTGAATGAACAGCATAATTATCATTGTACCTATGCAACAGTCTTCATATTATGCATGGGTGTTTTCTACCTATCCAGGAACATGTCCTCTTCATGCAAAACTAGTGACAGAATAATGGGAAGAATGGGACCCATCCTTTAAACAGTGGGTTTTTGATCATAGTTTTTGCTAGTTGTGCCTAACAACAATCAAGCCTAGTTAAGAACAGCAGAGGAAAAATTCTCTAAGTTTGATTAATGGACTTTATTAGGAAACCCTGATGTGAAAGCATAAGAATTCTGGCAAATAACTTCTGTTTCCAAGTGTGGAACCCATTCATAGGCAATTCAAAGTCATTAGTTTTGACTTTCTTCCTCCTGTAGTTTAGATGCAATAAGGATGTCAATCTCTTCTGATATGGCAGACTAGCCCTTATGTCTGGTTTACATAATGGTTATTGTCTACATTGACACTGTGAGGATCCTTTCTTCTAGGAGAGACTTTGTGCAACCTTGTGGACTTCAAACAATTTGATGTGAAATTATATCAAACATGCTCCACATGCTTTATGTTTATGATGAATTTAATTCCCCATGAGTCATCCCCTTCTCAGTGTGTTCACTGTGTTTATTATCTTATTCAATGAAAAGTTATGGAGAACTTGAAAAATTGGGTCCTACCTATGACCTTTTAAAGAATATTTGTTGAAAACATGCATGGATATCTGAAAAAAAAATTGCAATAACCTTAGGAGCTTTTGCAGACAGAGATGATTAAAGAAAAGAGTAATCCATTTAATATATGTCCAAAATTGGATTTTAACAACTATGCTTCAAATAAATATTCCAGCCTCTTCACATCTGACCAGCATTTAAGTGGTTTGTTTGGGATTCTTATTTATAATGAGCTAGTACAATTGCCTTAATTGCAAGTTGTACTGACTATAAAGCAAAATTAATGTGTTTCTGATCCTGAAGGAAATCATGGAAAGCACTGTAGCATGAGAATAAAATCCCAATGTATCCAAGCAGAGAAGTTAATCATCGTCATTAGCATAAACACTGTGTTGTGATAACTTGCTGAGTGCCTTAGCAATAAATTACCTGATTCAGTTTAAGTTTCAATGACAAATTTCTAAAAATCTCTGTTCAAAAATAAAGAGGGTGAAATGGTGCAGCAACCTTGGCTGGTATACTGCCCTCAAGATATTTTGGACTACAATTTTCCAGAAAAAGAAATGGCAGACTAAAGATGGCTGTGGAAAAAGTAGAGCCAACCACCATGGCAGAATAAAGAGCCAGGGAGTAAACTGGCTCTGCAAAACCTCTTTGGATAAGAAAGCACTTAAGATTGCCCACAAGTGCTCCAGATATCTTTTCCTCATAAGAAGTTTTTAAGATAGTATCTCTGGTGGATTTAGAGCTCCGGGAGATCAAGGAATACCCATCTTGCTTGAACTTTGAATAAGTGTCTTTGAAAGTGTTGGAAGAAATATCCTTCTGGGTTCAGCTCCAAGTGGGGAAAAAGACACTGGAAACATGGAGACTGCTTGGAAAGATGGTTTAATGGTGGACAGGATCACATGGTCTGAGTTCCTGAACAGAAAAAAGGGGGAGATACAGTGAGTCCCAGGGTTTTATGCTTTCTCTGGCTTTGAACTTCCTGGGCCCCCGAAAGAGTATCCTAATTGGTTGTCAGACTCCCAGGGGGTGGGGGTCTTAGCTAGCCTTGCTGGCTGATGTAATCTTCCCAGGTGCCATGTGGGGAGTTTCTATCCTAGATGGGTCCCATTGTGTTAGTTTCTGTTGCTATTGTGTTGCAGATGGGTCCTATTGTCAAAGATTGAGTTTCTGCCTCTGGCCCATTAACAAAAAAAAAGGTGGGGGAGGCAGGAAGGTGGAAGTTGCTTTGTCTTTAAAACATGTTTCTTCATTTCTGAACCAGGGAAATATAATATTCTGCCTTTTTAATATTTCCTAAAATATTTCATTCTTCTAGAAAAGGGGTGGGTGCTAACTTCCTACAAAAGGACACAAAGTTCACATACTTCCTTTTTAATCATTTTTTGAATTTGCTTGTTAACTGCTTTCCAGTTATTAGAAACCTTTGGATTAACAAGTTTGACAGCACTGGGTCACCTTCCTTTCATTTTTAGCAAAATATTTTAATTACACATTTGAGAACTTACTTTTTTTTAATAAACAGCAAAAGGTTGATTAAAACTTCAATTTTAGAACCTTACACCAGACTAAGAGTCCAGATAAATAAATAAAGAATTTACAGTTAATTATAAAGAATCTTTCCTGTGGGATAAAGCTTTTGTTTTGATTTTTTAAAATATTTTTAAAATTGGGTACTAAAAGGAACTAAATATTACAATTAAAGGAGAAAAACACATAAACTCAACTTACAATGACAGAATGAAGCAAAATAATCTAACATTGAACATATTGGAAAATACTTTTTGAAAAAAATGGACTCAGAAATTATTATTTTTAAATGTCAACAGAGACATCTGTCTCCTTGGAATGATTATGTCTAAAAGATGTAATTGAAGAGGAAGAAGTTTTACCTGATGTGCTCAATATCAAGTTGAAAGTGGATTTACAATTGACTGGATATAAGAATGACATTGAACAAATGTTACACTGGACATACAAAAGAACCTGCATAATGTTTTAGCAATACCACTTAGACTTATATATCACTTCACAGTGCTTTACAACCCTCTCTAAGCAGTTTACAGAGTCAGCATATTTTCCCCAACAATCTTGTCCTCATTTTACTGACCTCAGAAGGATGGAAGATTGAATCAACCTTGAGCCGATGAAAATCGAACTGCCAAACTGCAGGCAGTTTTATTATTAATTAGCCTGTATTACTGCATTCTAACCACTGTGCCACCATGGCTCATTTGCTATTGTTATTATTTCAATGGACTAAAGATTAAGATTTTTTTGGACTAAAAGAGATATTGAACTACAGACACCAGCATTCCCAACCATGTGGTTATTTTTAGGTTTGAAAAAAGCTAAAATATCAGCCCACTGATTTTATTAGGTTTATAGAATGGTGTAAAATCACTAATATGGGGCTAAATGGCATGGATTACTTTTATAATTTCTCCAGTGAAAAGACAAACTATGCAACAATTTATCCAGGACAGGATTCTCCCTTAATGATTGCAATGGAATGCTACTGAAAAGAAGCTCAATAGGAGAAATTTTCCATGATTCCTTCCCCTTTTTGAAATGTAGAAAGCTACAGAGGCTTATACTTTATATTGGTAGAGAGATGAAAGAGACGTAACAGAATAAGGGCAAAAAATCTACCCATAAGATTTCTTCAAAATTCTCTTCTACTTTGCATTATTTTCTGAAATTCTTGATCATTAAATGTAATAATTAAACTGATTAAGGACTGTCAGGGGAAAAATCAAGAAAAAAATATATCTCTTCTGGTCTTAAATAAAATAATAGAATTACTTTTCAAATCATAGATGAAATTGACATGATGTTCATGACCTTTTGATCTATGAAGTGGAAGTTATTACTTTTAAATACTAAGTAATCAGAGGCTTTTTGTTCACCAAAAGAGAAAATAATAGACATTGGTGTCCAAGACTGACACAACTATGCTGTTGAAACTCACTCCTTTTTCAAATCAAATGAAATTATTTGCTGCAGGTCAGCAACCGAGACTAAATGAAACATTAAATAAAACCCGCAGTACAGCTACAAAACAACATGCATTGCATGTACCATACATGTAAAAAAGGTATAAAGCTTTGATCCTGTTCTGCCCCAGCTACGGATCCCAAAAAACATAACACATACAAACTCCGAACAAAACTCAGTTTACTTCAAAATGCAGTCCTTTGCAAATACAGGCTGTTAATAAAACATTCTTAACAACCTGCCCAAAATTCCACAGATAAGATAGAGTCTTACTAGAGTTGGCAGAAAGCCCAGAAGCAATGTTTGCAAAGAAAATCCAAACTGAATGATCAGTGAATGAACGAACGTTGTTTCCTGCAGCTTTTTACAAGCTGTGTGTATTCTTAAATAGGCTAAGGAAGTGGCCAATTAGCCCCAATCCTTACTCTCGAGGAGACCTCCTCCTGAGGAACCACTCCTGCCTTTTGGCAGCTCTGCATGCTCATGCATTGAGAAGAGGCTCCTCCACTTCATCCCCTTCACTTAAAGGAGCCTCTGGAGGTTCTGAAGGCCCTGGCTGAATCCCTGACTCTGGCACCACATCTTCTTCAGCCTCCTCTCTGTCTGACTCGAGCGCTGGCTGCACAGGCAGCTGGCGCAACACCACACCAGCCTCCTCGTTGTCAGGATCAGCAACAATCCACGCAGACCACTAGCGGGCCACAACAGATCCTGCAATATTTACCTTTTTATTGTTCCCTTATGGATGCTACCAGTTATAACCAACCTTCCTCAATCAAGTCAGCAACTTTTTCACAAGACAATGTTCTTGGGAAGAAGACTATTATACTTAACTGTCTCATTGAAAATGGTGGAATTTCTTTATAAATCAGCATGTGACCAATGATTTAAGGGCAAGTTGCTATAACATGCTTCTTCAGAATGATGTGTGATTTCATTTAATAGGCACAATTTTATTATTTTATTTTTTAAAAAAATTTAAAATTATTTTTATGGATCTTGCTGCTTTGTCAACTCAATTTGCATTGTGCCTCAATATCTAATTTCATTTCCCTCAGTAACAGTATCCATGCTTCTATATCAGATTGCAAGAAGACCTTTCCCTCCCCAAGTCATTAAATTATGCAGAACTAAAAGGATTTTTTTCATTTTATTGAATATGATTAAATACCATTCATTTTATTTAATCTATATTAAAATTATTTTTATATAAGTTATAGGGACCTTTCCTTGATTTCTTCTATAGCTTAGCAATTAATGTACTGTAGTCCAAGTGGCTCTGATACTTACATATGTTAATTGTTGGAGGAAAAACAATGCTATGCTGAATTGCTGCTGAAATCTAAGTTAATTCAATATTCTTTGACCTATGATTTGGCATCACCTACTAATGAAAATGAGGATTTTTTTTTAGCTTTAGCTGGAATTTACTGATATACTGTTCACATAAGTTTTGATTTTGTTACAGTATGCCATAATAGCATCATAAAGTGAAAGTTGCATGGGATTGTTTTATGTTGTTATGTTAGGACATAAAAGACATCACAAAAGGAAAGAAGGAGACAACTACTGTAAATATATGATCAGGAATGTCATCAAGAAACTGAAACAGTTTACGGCTACTACTACTACTACTACTACTACTACTACTACTACTACTACTACTACTGTGTTTTCCCGAAAATAAGACCCTGTCTTATATTTTTTTTGAACCCTGAAATAAGCACTTGGCCTTATTGCCATGCGCTCAAAAGCCCAATTTTATTATCAGGGGATGTCTTATTTTGGGGAAAACAGGGTATTACTACTACTACTACTACTATTACTATTACAAACAACGAAATCCACAATCAGAAGAGATGATTGAGTTTCATCCTGAAATGTCAACACAAGTTCAACTGGTCTTATTGGTCAAGAATTCTGGAAATTGAAATCCCAGTTCACGTGAACAATACCAGCTGAAAGAGAAGTCTGTCTTGGATACAATACAATCTCAACTGGGTACAGGAGCAGTGAGAACACAAATGTTATTCTTTTTCAATAGCAGGACTTAATTGAGGAGCCACAGTTGTTCCAGAGGGTGCTTCACCTTGGATGTTCTCTCTGCTTCCTAAGAAGAAAGTAGAGAAGTAGATCGTCTACATACACATAGACCATGTGATAAAATGCAGAACAATCTTCATTACTCTGAAATTCAGCATGGCGGGGAAATGGAACTCAGGATTGAGTCTCTCTCTCTCTCCCTCTTTCCCTCCCTCCCTCCCTCCCTCTCCCACCCCACCCCCACCCCTGTGGCTTTGAAGACTACTTTGTTGGTTGATAAATATCACTAGAGCATAGCTTTTTTCAAAAGTTCATGGGTAATTAAAATATGGATAACATACTAGCTATTATTTTTTACAGTATAATCTATAAAGCATGTGTATAAAGTGACTTGTCATACAACAATTTCAGAAGTATTCTCCTTAACTCCCTTTATTAGGATTCAGTGTTCATTTGACAAGAATTTTTTTTTAATAGTTATACTCACATGAACCCAGGCTCTTTTTGTTTCTTTTACAGAGTCAATTTAGCTGTGAAATCACTGAGGAACCAGTAGCAGAGTAAAATAACCTTTTCTGTTCAAATAGACAACCAGAGAGCTGAATTCCACTGATACCTGAAGAAAAAAAATGCATCTTGAGTGATTCAATATAGCAAAATCAATATATTTTCATGGGCATGTGGACCACTGCAAAACAGAAGGCCATTTTGGGTGCCATAAGATCATCTGTGCACTGTACCAATAGGTACCTACAGCTTCTTTAAAGCACTGGCTTAAGTAAATGTAGTTGCTGAGAATTTATCAGTGCTACAATCACACAAGTAATCACTTAATACTAAGGTGTATTATCCCATTGATCACCCTGTATCTACATGAATGCAGTGCATAAACATTTTACTAAGTAATAACACTTCTGAAATTCCAATGTTATCTTACAAAGGTCACTGAATTTGAACCCATTTGTTACAGCTGAAAATACCTAACCTACTATCTGTAAATATGTGTGCTTGTGCATATGTCATTGTGTGATGTCATTGTGTTCCTTACCATTGGTTACTACTTACCATTAGCCCCGCCTCCTCTGTATATAAGCTTTCGCTCTTCTCAGATTGATAGCTGTCTAAATGTGTTCCTGAGGAAGAAAATAAATATTATTATTACAAGAAAGTCTACAGTCTCTTATATTGGGCCTAACCAGGATAACCAAACTAGTAACAAATTGGTAGCAGAGGATGGTTTGGTAGGCCCAACCGAACATAAAGATGCAAGACTCACATAACGACAAAAGAAGACCTGCCACCAGATACATAACGAAAAGAATGGCAGCTCAACTAACTCCTGACAAATATACACCACTTGAAAATATTAAGAAACAAACGCAATTACAAGAAAATGAACTGCTAACACAAAACAAACAACCACTAGCTGCAGCAGAACAAACTTTCTCAACACCAAACAAAGAAGATGAGGTAAAAAGAAAAATACTAGAATTAATAGAAACAACTACAGTTGAATCAAATCTGCTTGTGAAAATCCGCAGCATGATAAACGAAAATAACAAACAAGAAAACTGCAAGGTAAGAAACTCAACCCCTGACTTCAAAAATGACACCGAAGATGGCGACAGCTTCCCGCCTTTTTCATGGCAGCCATCTTACCCACCTAATACCTCTAAAATGCCTGACCAATTACTAAAAGAATTCCAAACCTCAAACTACGAAATAAAAAACAAAACCTACCAAGAAGATGACTACCCGAGTCCAAAAACAAATAAAAAACAATTATTTAAACAAAACAAAGCTCAACCTACTGAAGTAGAAATAGACAATGCTATACAGGTGCTGACTGCAGCACTCGGGACTAAACTAACAATACCAAACAAACAACCAGAAAATGAAATAGAAAATTCTAAACTACCATCTACCAAAAGCCAAAAAGAAATAGACTGTCTAAAGAAAGGCCTAGCCACCCGAAGAAAGACAAGCTGGCAATCATACTTACCTACCGAAGAGCAACTCCATGAACAACCCGGCTCCATTGGCAATGGCGGCCTGCCTCAAGCTCCACTTACTGAGGACCTCAGAGAAGACTCCCTGACGAGCAGAGCAGCACCCCAGGCATTCTTCAGTCACCAGAGGCCCTCCGGAAACAAAGCAGAGCAACAGAAGGCCGTCTGGGACTTCACCCCAGGAGCTGCAGACACAGGAACCTCCCTCGCCGGCTGCTGGAGAAAAATGAGGACTGAGCATGCCCAGAACGAGCCTGCAAAGAAAGAAGAAAACATAAATACAAGTCAGCGCAACATAGAGATAAGTAAATACAGACATGCATCTACCATACCCAGGCCTTATTGTGAGTATGCTAAGGTCTTAAATCATGGACAGCTACTAAACATGAATAACACTTCACAACACTCAGGGACAATACCTTCAGACTTTATAAAGTTAAGATTAGATGGAAGCAACTTAATGGAATGGGACCAGTGTTTACAGATTACATATTTGAAAGAGAATGTTTTATTTTTTATTGATAACCCACCAGATAAGCCTTGGACCTATGAAATAGACTGCCTCCATCACAAAGCATATTATATATTAATTGCCTCTATTTCCCCAAGTATACTTCCCAGTATAGAGCATAATTTAACTGTATTTGAAACATACCAAAAATTATTCAATTTGTTCTATAGTAAAAGTGTAGCCACCACCACAAAAATTTCTAGGGAATTCTATTCTGCCAAACTAAAACATGATACCTCCATGAGTGAACATATCTTGAATCTAAACGCTGTAAGAGCAGACCTTATTCAAAGGGGGGAAACCATTTCTGACAACACCATGAAAAGCATTATAATTAACTCATTAGATCACAGCTGGGATAACTATATTACCTTAATAGATAACCTAAGTATAGAACAAATTACTTTAGAAAACCTCACCAATAAGCTTATTACTGAAGATAGACTTAGAAGAGAGCGATATACACAACAAAGGGAAGGTAGAAATCAAAGAAGAACTGATTTTAGGGTCAAAGATAGGTACCCACATGAATGTCTCATATGTGGATCTGAAAGACATCAGAGTAGAGATTGCCCCAAGAATGCAGGATACAGTGACTCATATCAACACAAGGATAGGAGAATACACTTCTTAGACAGAACTTCCCCAGATTACAGGTATAAGCGAAGAGAATCACCACACCCTAGAGAAAGACAAATGTACAGAAATAACCCTAGAGAAAATAAGAAAGGATCACTATATGGAATAAGAAACAATAACATTTTGATGTCTGATTCACTCAACACTTGGCTCATAGATTCTGGAGCCACATGTCATACAACTCATAATAGAGAAATATTAAGTAACTTCACTGAAAAGAAATATTGCATTAAAGTAGCAAACCAAAATAAGGTCCTAGTGAGAGGAATAGGAGACACGCATATAAAGGGTATAGGGAAATTAGAGGGGGTACTATTTGTGCCCGAAATTCCAAATAACATATTGGCAACCCTAAAATTAAGTATAGAGAATGAAATAGAAACCACTTTCAGAGGTGGAAAGGTATTTATGACTAAGAACAACAGAAACATAGGTAAACTATTTACAAATGATGGACTAACATACCTACTGCCACAAGATAACGAACTAGTCTATGCAAACTATCAATTAAGAAACAAAAAGCCAAATTCAGATAGCCATGATGAAAGTAATAATGATAATGCATCAAACACTGATACTAATATGTCTGAAAATTTAAACAATGGAAGACCTATTCACGATAATTGTAGTCACTTACTCCACAGAAAGCTAGGACACGCAAGCTTTCCCGTCATACGAAAAATGTTAGAATGTTCCGAAGATTTAAAAATAAAGAACTGTAAAAATTACTTAGAATGCTCTGTGTGCAATTCATCCAAAATTAAAAACAAACCAAAACCCAAAAAAGCCACTCGCACCACACAATCAATTTTTCAACTAATTCACATGGATGTAGTAGGCCCATTAAAACCCTCAATTAAATATAAAAAAAGATACTTTCTAACCATAGTCGATGACTACAGTAGATTCGGTTTTGTATACACCCTTAATCACAAAAATGAGGTTTTCAAAAAATTTAAGGAGTTCTTTAAAATGGTAGAGACGCAACACAATACTAAAATTAAACAAATAATGACTGACAGGGGGTCGGAATTCCTATCCAACGAATTTTCAAATTGGCTAAAATCACAAGGATTATTGCACTTTAAATCTTGTCCGTTTTCCCCATTTCAAAATGGAGTCTCTGAAAGAAAAAATGGTTTACTACAAACTATGGTTAAATGTGTGTTAGATGATGCTGGCTTAAACCAATCATTCTGGGCTGAAGCACTTACTTATTCCAATTACACTATAAATCGCTTATGGTCCAGTACAATCGACAAGACCCCATACGAACTCATGTATGGAAGAAAACCAAAAATTGGGCATTTACACGTATTTGGTGTATCTGCTGATGTATATGTCCCCTCACAATTAAGGCGCAAAGGAGAGAAAGTATCCAAAAGACTGATATTTATGGGGTACGAATCAGGAACCAAGGGATATCGCTTCATTGATAAAAATAACCATTTCATTGTATCCAGATCTGCTGTGTTTCATGAATACATGAACTGGTCAAAATTACATCTCAACGAAATATATCCAGAATCAAAAAATATTACACACACGCACACAGAACATCATACATCAGATACCAATCCCAAAACCACAACCACGAACAGAATTAAATACCCAAAAACAATTAATGATGAATGGAAGAAAGGACACCCCACTTTGAAGGTAGACCAATTAACTGAAAAAGAAGCTAAATATATGCATAGCAATGAACATCCCCAGAATAGGCCCATTAGATCCAATAGGGGCACAATTCCTAAAAGATTAGATGATTATGTACTGTCTATTCAAGCTAAACACCTGACTCCCAACACGTATGATGACATACTTAAGTTACCTCCAGAAGAAAAAAGTAAGTGGGAGGAAGCAATGAAAAAAGAGATGGACAGTTTAAAAGAACTAAATGTATATACACCAACAGATCTATCCACTGAGAAGTCCCCCATTGGCACTAGATGGATCTATAAAATTAAAGAGCTAGAGGATGGTAAATTCTTATACAAAGCCAGGTTAGTGGCTCAAGGTTTTGCTCAAAGGTTTCCGGATGACTATGAAGACACATACTCCCCAACCGTTAGATCAGAAAGTGTGAAAACAGCATTAGTATTAGCTTCCGTTTTAAATCTGGAAGTATATCAATTTGATGTACAGACAGCCTATCTGCATGCTGATCTCGATAAAGAAATTTATGTAAAAGCACCCCCAGGAAAAGATACAAAAAAGGGAGAAATTTGGCTATTGAATAAGAGCCTTTATGGACTAAAACAGTCCGGCAAACGGTGGTATGAGTGTTTATCAAAGATACTTAACGATATAGGCTTTGTGGCTACTTCATCTGATTTTTGTTTTTTCACAAAAAGAAATAATGATTCTATTGAATATGTTTTGATTTATGTTGATGATATATTATATTTTGGACGTGACAAGGTTAAATGTGATAATTTCGCTGAACAATTAGGCAAAAATTTCAACTTAAAAATATTAGGAAAGGTAAATAAGTATTTAGGAGTCCAAATTGACAAAACAGATAAGGGTTTCAAATTATCCCAGAAAGACAAAATTATAGAACTCATAGAAAAATGTAATATGGTTAACTCAAAAATTTGTGAAACTCCCATGTCAACTGATTTTTATAGGAATGTGTACAATGAATACGAGCCATTTAAGGATAACACTTTATATTGATCAATTATTGGGTCCTTTGCACACAAGACTAGAGAGCAAATTACTGAATTTTAATTTCAGTCTATTTAGGTAACTTTAGCTATAGTCATAATTGTTAAACAAATAGCAATGTGTTCTAGTGGAAAATGGAAATAAACTAATTCAGTCTGTCTGTTGTCTTTGTCTTTTCTCTAAACTGGGTTACCAATGGAAAGTCACCCCGTTTCTATTCCAGTGTCCTTTAATCTACTTCTAGAGAAATCTTCAAGCATTTTTTAAATTATTCATTAGCAAGTTTTTCCCCTATTTTCCTTTCCTTAAGGAGTAAAATAACTTAAAATAACTGGTTTATTGTTCACATAACATGTTTCAGCCATTAACCTTACATCCTTTAAAATGTTGCGTTTAACATTTTATTGCATCTAATATATATTGTGCCTTCTATTTCAATATAAGACCTCTGAAGTATAGTTTGTAAGTCATCTTCATCCTATAATTTAAAACAGCACTTATAAAAACATTTTCCATGATGGATTTTTAAATTATGGAGAGCTTTTTTGTTCACTAAATTCGTCTAAAACTTTTTAAAATGTGGATATTTTAAATCCTTCCATATATGAACATACAATGTTTGATCTCACTGAAGAAAAGGACAGAAGACTCCACTTTAATTGTGCATCTTTGTGCATCTCCTGTCAAAAGAACAATGTTTTTTTCATAAAAACAAGACAGATTCTCAAAAATAACCACACACACTTACAAAGCCATACACACATTGAAAAAGGTCATATAGATATTTCCTTTATATTTTTGACACCTATGTGAATTGGTTTAGTTCCCTGGTCTGTTTATACATTTACTTATGTTTGATCTTTGGGTATCGAGAAAGGATCTCTCCCAATTTAAAGTTCATTTTTGTTTTAATTAGATTGACCTTTCAGTCCGCTTGAAAGCCCTCTAAATGACTGATAATGACTGTTCTTTTGGAAAGAGGGACAAAAGACTGGAGACAGTCAAAGGAAATAAAATGATTTGATAGAGTGATCCTGGTGATATAAGGACATCATCATTAGTTTCATCACTGCTAATACAAAGAAAGACTACCTTCTGCAAATTTTGTGAAGATTTTATGACAGGTTATTTCTCATCTTCCTGAATGAACATTTTATAGCTTACTTCATGACTAATATCTTTAAGGGACTTTTTTTAATGACTTTCTTTTTTTCTACACTTAAGAGTTACAAATGGTAAACTTTAAAACAGCTTCCAACCCTGACTTCAGCTATCAATTTGGGGAAGCAATTTGCAAACATACGCAAATACTGTATGCACTAACAAAGTGTTTCAATTGAAAGCTGTAATTTCATGATGTGTTGAAGTTTTTCAACCAGTTAGGGTTTTCTTTTTCTTTTTACACAAGGCCAACATCACTTATTTTTAGTTCCCATCAAAAAAAGTGCAAGCACCTAACCTTTAGAAAATGTGACAAACAAAAACAAATTTAAATAAATAAATAAATGGTGATGGCATACAGCGCAACAGTATATTTTTAATGTCTGAGGCTGCAATTTATTACTTGTTTACCTGAAAGTAAGCTCACTGAACTTAACGGAGCTTATTTCTAAGTATATCTGCACAGAGTTGAGGTTCTAGAAACTATAAAAATAGACTTGCAAAAGAAGAAGCACTTTAACCTTCTTTCCCATCACTTTGCTGGGCCAAACTGTCTAAAATTCCACTTCACTTTCCATTTAGAACCCAACTCTGTTTCCTTGATGGTGTTCAATGGAGCTGAAGTCAGATATAACATATATGGTACCATCAAGCCAAGGGCTATTACTCATAGAGCTGCCTGTTTTCTGCTTCAGTAGTGCAGCAAACTAATTGAAATTAAGAGTATCTCAACATAAATTTTGCAATGCTCAGGCTTCATTTTCTCTATTAACACTTGAATGAACTAAAAATTCATTAGGTACTGAGTCATTCCAAACTCCTTTAAAATCCTGCAAGAGTTTTGTGCATTTTACCCTACTGCAGGAGCAATATACTATATGTTGTAGATATGAAAGATTTAAATAAGTCTCAAAACCATTTCCTATCTTAGACTACATGATTTTACTTATACTTTCAAAGACTTTCAAATATGGTTAAGATAACACTACACAGATACTGATATATATTCCACAGACAGACTTGACTACATAGTAGCAAAATATTATCCATGAATATTTTAATAAGATCCAACAGGTCTACTCAAATATGTGGATACCTCCACTAGCATTCCTTAATAGTTTGCAAACGGAGACTGTTCTGTTCTAAGCAATACATATCTACAGTAAACATAACTGTTGATGCAGTTAAGCATATCAAAATATTGGACCCCAGAATGCCTTGGGAGAAGGTACTACTCATATAGAAAGGATGGAAGGCTGAGTCAACCTTGAGCCTGGCAAGATTCGAACTTACTTTAATTGCAGACAGCTGGTGTTAAATTACAGTTCCTTGTCTGCAGAGCTATCCAGCTATCCAGTTTTCTATCTGACGGCTTTTGGAATCATTTTGCTTTACTGTTTCTCTAGTCATATCCCCCATTTGCATTTACCCAATTATTTGTATCAAGATAAAGACAACAGCAAAGGCCAATGAATCATAGAAAATTTAATTAATCCCTGGAGTTTAAGCTTTTTTTCAATCCAACACTACCAAATGTTTTAGATCACAACTTCAATCACTGTTGATCATTGGCCATAATATATAGGACTATTGACAATTGAAATTCTAACAGGATAGAATAATCTGTGGCTCCAATTATGGATTGGGAAGACGTAGTTAAGAACCCATGTCATCAATGAATGAATGTAATACTGGTAGTTTAATATTATGAGACACAACCATGACAAGAGAACATAAATTGAATGATGGTGGTTACAGTGAATATTTTTTTGACCTTTAATGATAAATACTGACATTTATCAACACTGGAACAAAGGAGAAATAAGAAGAGATTGGAGGAAGAAAGGAAGGGAAGAGAAAATAAAGTTATCTTGTTAAAAGATACTAGTATTGAAGCTACAAGGTTAAGCTTTTTAGAATTCCATCAGTTTCATTTCACTAGGCTTAATACACCTATTTTTTCTATAAAATAGAAAAAAGAGAAAAATCAAATTATCCTAGATGGATTGAAAAAATTTGCTTTTTCCTATTTCAGGGACTCCTTGTGAGTATTGTGTCCCCTCTGGCCCTTTGAAGCTGGATTTTAAAAACCAGGATGATTTTTGGTGGCAAAGAGATTGGCTGTTCCTAAGTTCATGGCAGAAGATAATTAGACTTATTTTTAGAAATGTACAAAGTGGATGAGGATGCTGAAAGGTTCTTAGACTTCTTCTTTGCAGCACTTCTTAGACTGACTATGTGACCATGCTAGGCATTTTGATCAAATAATTAAAAAAGAAGAAGAAGCTAAGACTCCATCGATTTTTGATGATTATTTGTGTTGTATTGAATCCCTGGAACAATATCCCAAAACTCCTCCCAACAATATCTTGATTCAGTTCTCTGGATCAATAAATGCTGTTAATCCTTTGGATTCATTCCACCTATCCTTAGAATTAAATAAAGGCATGTAAGAGGTGGAGATTTATTTCAGCAATAGAAAAAGATGCTGTAAGGTCTTTAATTAGATATGAAGTTCCAGAGTGATAGACCCACATATCACTTTCTCTCTGTCTGCCTCTGGATTTGTCATTTAACTAAAACTCTAATTGGCTCGTTTATTCCGGAAACTCCTAGCTTTTATATTATGGAAAATACCCACCTACCCCCAGGCACAAAATGTTCCTTGTTCCATACAATACAGAGACAAAATGTAAACAACCACAGCAAATGCTTACTAGTGCCAACAATGTTACTCATAACAATATTGGGAAGTGAACTTTCAGGTTGTTTCATAAAAAAAAAAAGTTTTTTTTCTCTAACTATATGGCTCTCATGAGTAGCAGAGTGCAGTAAAAGAGATTTCAGAAAATATTTTTGAGCACTGAAAATCCTTATCAAAGAATCCCTCGACACATAGTTGCTTCTAGTTTTTCCAACTGATATGTAAAATTTTATGCATAATTTAACAGTGAAAAGGGTTGCTATAAAATATAGCTTTTTCTTAAAAAACAAAAAACAAATATAGAATAACAGATCAGAATACCTACATACCTACATATATAATTATATACCTGAGCTTGATTCTGAATGTTTATTGGCAATCTATAGCTCAGTGAATCAAACAATAAGGGTGTTAGGTTTAATCCTTGGCAATTTCATTTGAATCCATATGAAATTCATGATGTTTTGCAGCACTATTAAACCAGGCAATGCTGTTCAATGCTGTCATCAGAGAATCCTAAACCAATTGATTTTGATGCCATCCACATGGACATACCAATGATACAACACTAAGGGCTAAACTAAATACCTTATTTTGAAGTTAAGCAGAGTGAATGAAAACTAGCAGATTAATTAAACTTGAATTGTCAAACCAGAAAAAAAAAAATGATGGAATGCTAGATTGCACTAGGCTGTTAATAAATTGGCAAACATGCTATAAAACAAAATAAATTAAACATTTTTTTAAAAAAATGTATTATTTACAGTATTAGCATTGAATCAATGTAATACCTTGAGCTATATTGTATGCAAGCTATGAAGAACTTTGAAGATCTTGAGCAATATGTATAAGAAAGAAAGGTGAGAGCTATTTAAAGTTGTCATTTGCTACCTGAGCCTTGATTTATCTAGGTACAAGTAATGAGTTTACTGCAAAATATATAGTTCTAGAAAACCAACATATGGAATATAAATTGTATGTTGCATTCATTTCTGTCAACACCATATATTACAAATATTCTGGGATACACATAGTCTTGAACCTAGATGAAGTCATTAGCAGATAACAGTTCCAGAGAGCCAAAAATGAAAGTGTAGAGAATGAAGTGCACACTTGAATGTACTAGACAATTTTGATATTTTGTTTGGCTTTGACTTATTTTCGGACTAATCTAATTTAGATCTTGTACTGTGGGCTCTTATTTTCTATGCATAGGCCAAAAACTCTTTATCCAAAGCACTTTTATGAAGAAAAATAATATGTGCATGCTAAAATTATTTTGATTTCTTTGATTCTTAAATACAAATGAACAAATTGTCTTTTAATCAGAAGCAACTATATAATTTTTAAAATGGATTTTTGTATACTTCTAATCTGACTTTTTCATTTCCATAATATGACCAAGATTATCCTTCTTTTGCCAGATTTCCAGTTTTATTTCCACTGAGTTTATCTCTGATTTAAATATATCTGTTTTCCAAGATCACATCATTCCATTCCTACAGCAGAAAATATTAACTCAACTCTTATAAACTAATAAGATAACAATATAATATTCCAAGTGACTTAGATACATCAGATTTCCAATATTTTACCTCCTGTTTCCCTTTCCTTCCCATCACTGGTTTCTTTTAATTTTTGAAATTCCAAAATTAGAAATCCTCAGACCTGTTGTGGGAATTACCATATTTTTTGGACTATAAGACGCACCGGTGTATAAAACGTAGCAAGAAAAAAAAAAAGTTTTTGCCCTCCCCAGACCCCAGGAGCACTCTGCAGGCCTCCCAAAGCCTCTGCGCACCATGTTTTGGTGAAAAATGGGCCCATTTTTTGCAAAAATGGGACACACGGGATAGGGCTTGAGGACTCCAAAAATGGCTGTATTCGGTGTATAACATGCACCAACATTTCCACCCTCTTTTAGAAGGGAAAAAGTGAGTCTTATACACCAAAAGGTACAGTAGCTATATCTAGTGTAGTGAAGAGAAGGACTAGGGAAGACTTGATAGCAGTTTTCCAATATTTGAAAAGAGAGGAACTATTCTCTAAAGCATAAGTGCAGGACAAGAAGTAATGGATGGAAGATCATTAAAGAGAGATCCAACCTAGAATTAAGGAAAAATATTCTGACAGTCAGAACAATTAGTGGGATGACTTTCTTCCAGAAATTGTGGGTGCTCCAGCATTGAAGATATTCAAGAAGAGATTGAACAACCATTTGTCTGGAACGATATAGAGTCCCTGCTCAAGCAGGGGATTGGACTAAAAGACCTTCAAGGTTCCTTTCAACTGTGTTATTCTATTATTTTAAGAATTAATCTGTTTAAAGAGTGAAAGGAATTTAGTAACTCAAATCCTCCCAATCCCCTGTTAAGCAGCAAATGTATACCATCCTACCAGGTTTATATAAACACATGGATTATTTTTATTATGTTGCACTGGACATATTTTAGTGTTTCATTCTTCATGGTGCAACAAGCATAGATGAATGTTTTAAGGAAGAAAGGAATGAAATAACAGAGCAAATGACCTTTTCAGTCTGCGCAGGGATTAAAATTATTACCTAACTACACTACTAGATGTAACCTACATTATGCCTAAAATGTAGAGATAAACAAAACAGAATGAAAGGAACAAATTAATGCCCTTTTCTAACAAACTACAGCAGTTCCACTGTGTATAGCTTGAAATGTTTAATGAAGAAAAGAACTGATGGCTTAAAATAACTGCAATTAGAATTAAAAATTAATTGATTTTGAAAAAGTGAATCAGAGGAGTATTAAATTATTTCTGCTAGAATCATTAAGCCCAGAGTTGAAAGGAATGAGGGAGATTTACCTCTAGTCTGGCTTCTTTATAGTACACTATACACAGAGACACACAACACACACACACATACAACTATATGGAAGTTATTAATAATTCTGTAAGGTAAATCATTAACAATCCTCCTTTTCACTGTAGAAAAACAAGTTATGGAAAGAATTGTGGAACATTTTAGCACTATTTCTTCCAAAAAGCTGTCTCCAGTTTGGTGTCATTGTGTCCTGTTAACTTCACCCCATCATGGCACCTATCCAGAGCTGACTTGACTGCTCATTTTTGGATGTTTTTGTTTTTGTACTGAGGGCAGAGCAGAGCAAACTCAAGAGATATTGCTGCTTGAAGTGAGGGAAAAAATGATATTCACTATGCTGTGTGCCAAAACCAACACAGACAGGCAACCGATGTTCAGTTTTGCTGGCTTCCAAAAGACAGTATATTTAAGACTCTGTCTTCCAACAAGATCTGTTTCCCAAGAAGATCATGTCACTCAGCTTAACAGATGCTCAGCCTTGAGTAGAAACAAGGCTAGAACTTGTGGCAATAGGTCGGAGAGCCAGAAGCCACTCTTACACTCTTGCATATTTTCTTTTTATCTATCCCTGGAATTTGGGAGGATATCCTTCAA
Organism: Arizona elegans; assembly: GCA_022577455.1. Classification (NCBI taxonomy): domain Eukaryota; kingdom Metazoa; phylum Chordata; class Lepidosauria; order Squamata; family Colubridae; genus Arizona; species Arizona elegans. Next base: position 43,149,882 of record JAKOOJ010000001.1, read on the forward strand.
AATAGGTAATGGAATTTAGATAACCTTCTATACATACCCCACACACTACATTTTTTTCTTCTATTTAAGGATTTTTTTTGGTTCATAAAACCACAGAATGGTTTTGAATTCTACATTATACCTTCCCAGTTAAGTGGTTATAATTCCTCACCCGTCCTCTTTTATTTAGGAGGCAAAAAGGTACAGTTATGTTTTGAAGCTCCTCACATTTCTTATAATCCGTATCCTGTTTCCTCTACTCATGAAATCCTTCATTCTTTTTTAAAAGGGGGAAGGGGGGTCCCTCCTCTTTCATAGGGAATAAAAATTGTTCTTTAATAAATTTCTCTGCAAAAAGGTCAATCTACCATATAAGTAGTAGCTTAATAAGTCTCTCTCTGTCTTCTTCTCCCTCTCCCTTTCTTTTCCTTACTCCCTTCCTCCCTACCCTTATTCATTCTTTATTTTTGTTTCTTCCTCACAAATGCCCTGCACATATACATATATAGGACAGCATAGGAATTCTTCCCATTGTAACTTCTTACAGTGGCAATTCTTGGCATGGCCTGTTGATGATTCTTAGACTGGCCACGCACTGGGCCATATACCAGACTAGTCATTTAGCAACAACACAATATTTTAATAAAATTCTCATCCCTCAATTCATCCTTCACAAACATGGGGAATTGAAGCAGAACAGACAATTTAGCCCAATTGTATAGGTCAGGGGTCAGCAACCTGTGGCTCTGAAACCGCATATGCCTCTTTCAACCCTGCGGCTCCCTGTCACTCAAAATATGTGTCACAACCACCAATGTGTGACACCTGCTGGCATGTGATTTATTGAGCTTTTCAACCCCCAGTAGGCCAACCATGGATAAATCCAAGTAAAGAAAAGTTTCAGAAGAAAACAGAACATTTAATTCAACTACATATGCTAGTTTTGTGGCCACTCAAGAAATAGTCAGGCACTGGAAAGGTGTTTTCTTTTCTGTGGGAAACTGGTCCAAATGGCTCTTTGAGTGTTTAAGGTTGCAGACCCCTGGTGTAGGTTATATCAGCCTAAAGATATAAATGGGGCCAACAGAGGTTACTGTCTCTATATATGGGATTGGAAATAAATTCCATTTACACCAATGCTCTTTAAGATTACCTAATGCATGGGTTTATTGTTTTACACTTGAGGGGTACCAGAATTTGTAAACTAGCTTATGGTAAAGCAGTGTGTCTGAGGAGATATGAAAGTCTATGAAAGCTTAACATTGTAGTTGTCATCAGTTGACAAATATGCAGATCTGAATCCAATGCTGTTTCCATGTGATCATGCTTACAACTGAGAGGTCTTCTGAGGTAAATCCCAATTAGATTCAGAAAAAAGCCATTTTACTCTGAAAGGCAATATTTATAAGCAAATATTCAGATTCTCATTTTGAGCAGAACTCCTAAGCTATTAAGAATTAACTGCAGGTACTGAAGTTAACTTAAGAAAGAAATGGAAAAATCTTTCATAAAGATTTTTTTTAAAAAAAACAGCTACCAGAAAGCAAGATCTGCTTCTATCACTTTTCAGAAGTATTAGAAGCATTTTCAGTATGATCTCATACCCTTTGAACTTTAGTTTACTTTAACATGCTTTTCTATTAGTCCTCTAAAGCAAAGGAATTGGCATGTGTCATGTTGTGCACCATGTATAAGAAACAACAAGTATTGACCTTTTAACTATTCAGTAAGATACAGGAATATACATTTCTGTTTTGTATGCTGTCTGGATCAGTGAGGCATAACAAGGGTAGAGCAGCTGGCTTGGAATACCTTCTATTTTCATCTTATAACTCTTAGAAGCCTGTAAATACAAATAGCCCTCAAATTATGATGGGAACTGAGACTGAAATTCCTGTTGCTAAAAGTTGTGGTGGTGCAGTGGTTAGAATGCAGTATTGCAGGCCAACTCTGCTGATTGCCAGCAGTTCAATCCTGATAGGGCCTTCCATCCTTCCAAACTCAATAAAATAAGAATCAGATTGTTGGGGGCAATATGCTGACCTTGCAAACTGCTTAGAGAGGGCTATAAACAGGGGTGAAATCCAGCAGGTTCTGACAAGTTCTGGTAGCGGAAATTTTGAGTAGTTCAGAGAATCGGTAGCGGAAATTTTGAGTAGTTCGGAGAACCAGCAAATACCACCTCTGGCTGGCCCCAGAGTGGGGTGGCAATGGGGATTTTGCAGTATCCTTCCCCTGCCATGCCCACCAAGCCACACCACACCCACCAAGCCATGCCCACAGAACTGGTAGTAAAAAAATTTGGATTTCACCACTGGCTATAAGTCTAAGTGTTATTGCTATGCAGCTGTAAGGCACAAATCACTGGACTGCATCAGTTATCCACAGCAGTCCCAGCAGTTCTAATTAATGTTATTAACCAAATCTCATCAATTGTTAAACAAGGAGGCATCCATCCCTTGGCCCTTCCCATCCTAGAGCCTTAGTAAGGTAAGAGGCTGCCTTCTCTTCAATTCCCCGCCTTACCTATTACTTCCCATATTTCCTCTTTTGGCTGTCTTGCATTCTGCTGCCTTTTCTGGCACTCTGCTTGCTTTGCTACCCTACCTGTCCTGCCACCTTGCAGCCCACCCTATGATTTAAAAAATAACCTCTATCCTTAGATAATAATTGGAATTAATCGGTACAGGAAATCATTTGCTAAATCCATTGTGTGGATGTTTCAGCCAAAGAATTGATTCACAGCCACCTGAGAACAATCTAGGCATGTTTATTTATTTATTTATTTTATTTGTCACATTTCTATGCCACCCAACTCCCTGGGGACTCTGGGCAGCTTACAACCAAAAATAATGCGAACAATATACCATAAAAGTTGTTTAAAAAAAACATTAAAAACCCATACACTCCATTCATGGCCGGGTCTCGCAAGATTGCAGCAGTGAGATCAACAGCCCCAGACCTGCCGGAAAAGCCAGGTCTTCACCGCTTTCCGGAAGGCCAATAGGGTGGGGGCGGTCCGGACCTCAGGAGGTAATTGGTTCCAGAGAGCCGGGGCAGCCACAGAGAAGGCCCTTCCCCGCGGGCCCACCAGCCGACATTGTTTAGCTGACGGGACCCAGAGGAGACTAACTCTGTGGGATCTTACCTGTCATTGGGAGCTATGCGATAGAAGGCGGTCTCGAAGATAGCCTGGTCCTAAGCCATGTAGGACTTTAAAGGTAATAATCAACACCTTGAATTGTGTCCAGAGACTGATAGGGAGCCAGTGCAGTTCGCGGAGAATTGGTATAATGTGGGTGTATCTAGGTGCACCCACAATAGCTCACGTGGCTGCATTCTGGACCAACTGTAGTCTCCGAACACTTTTCAAGGGTAGCCCCATGTAGAGCGCATTGCAATAATGTTTCCTTCTTGCTGAAAATATAAAAATGAGAGAATGCTGACTCTAGCTATCTCCTATCTGGAATAAAAAAGTCAAGCAGCTTGATTCTGTAAATTCAAGCATTATTTTTCTTAAGTTGATAGTTTGGAAAACAGGGAAAATCAAATTAGATAACAGCTGTCGGTACACAAGAGAAACTTCAATCATCTAACCTTGAACCAAGTTATTAATATTCAGAAATAGTTGCTACCTTTTAAAAGAAAAGTTAAAACACTCTGGTATTCTCAGCAGAGACCAAGATTTAAGGATGGTTTAGAATGTCTCTATTCTCTCTCCAAAGACAGAGGCATTTCAGTGTCATACTCCCTCTTTTGAGACCTGCATTATTAGTTCATCCTTCCTTTGCTTCCTAGTATGAGAACATCGCAACATTTTATAGAAAAGCACATTCAAAGTTAAATAGGGTCTAAAAATAAATGTTTAAACATTTTAAAAAGAATCTTTAGAGTTAACACAGAAAAAGTTCCTGAAAACATTTCTTATGTTCCTCCAACCAATCTCAGTCCCCATACCCACTAGATATTTCTGCCAATCTCTAGCTTCAAGGCTTGGATCTGCATGAATCGCCTTTGAACGAGTCTACCATTGGCTGTCTTTTCCTGATGGTTTCCTCTTCACTAATCCTTGTGTTTTTCTTTCGCTTTCCCAGATGTTTGCACACATGGATGCCTTCATCCCTCCATTTCCATATTATCTACTTTGACACTAACATTATTTTTCCTCTTTTTTTTGCCCATATGACACCAGCCAAGTTACAATGCTATAGTAGTTAAAAAGATAAAGTTTTTCTTTTGTTGTTACTCATCTGTAAGTCCAAAGCAACTTTGTAGCAAGAACAAACTGATAATTCAACTTCATAGAAACGAAGTAACATAATTTCTATGTTGCAATATAAGATATTAATAAAAGGGAGGGAGGGAGGAAAGAAGGAAGGAAAGAAAGAAGGAAGGAAGGGAGGGAGGGAGGGAGGGAGGAAGGTTGGTTGGTTTTACAATACTGTAGATGGTGGGAAAGAAAGGGATGTACACTTCATCCAGCCTAGATGAAAATTGATAGGGTACCTTTTTAGAGACATAAGTATTATATGGAACATGAACTTCCAGGGTTAAAAATAGTTACATGCCTAAATGGGCCATTACTAAATAACCATAGGATTTGTTTAAATTTGTTTAAACAAAATGAGCAACTGCTGATTCCTAGAGAACACAGCAGCCCAGAATGAAGATGATTATTAGATTTTGGAGGGGTGGTCTTATGTACAGCACAGAAGCCAATAAATCCTGGGGTCCCTCATAGAATGAAATTGGAATATTGGAGATCATCCATTCTGGAGAGCTTGTCAGCTTGGGTCAAAAAGCAGCAGTTTTGTTTTTTAAATTAAAATTAGAAAACATGGCCACAGGCCACATTTCCAATGGGCTGAGAGTGAAAGGAAACTGTCATCTGTACCTGCACTCAGAAATTGGTGAGTAACTAATAGAGGTATTGGGTCAAGCAGAAAGTATGAATCTATCAAAAGAATTTTGCATAGGAATTTTTTAATTTAATGATAATCTAGTGACATAGAGCACTAAAAAAGTCTTACATGCATTTACATGCATTTATATAAAACACTTGCACCTATCAAGTTAGCCATCTATCCAAAAATCTCCAATTCAATCTTCACCCTCCATTAAGGGGAATATTGGTGGATTTTTTCTTGTCAGATGAAGGCATTTGGAAGGTGAAGAAGACAATAGAAAAGACCCAGAAAAATCTATTATCCCTAAGGTACCCTGTATCAGTGGTGAAATCCAATTTTTTTTTACTACCGGTTCTGTGGGTGTGGCTTGGTAGGCATGGTGTGACTTGGTGGACATGGCTTGGTGGGCATGGCAGGGGAAAGATATTGCAAAACTGCCATTCCCACCCCACTCCAGGGGAAGGATACTGCAAAATCTCCATTCCCACCCCACTCTGAGGCCAGCCAGAGGTGGTATTTGCTGGTTCTCCAAATTACTCAAAATTTCCACTACCGGTTCTCCAGAACCTATCAGAACCTGCTGTATTTCACCCTTGCCCTGTATCCTATACATATTAACACCATTTGGCATCATTCTGTCTATGGCAAATCAATATTGGCAAGGAGAGTAGCAAGGTTCATGCTTGCATAGTTTCTGGTAGTCAAGGTGAACTGCATTTTAACTTGACTATGAGGAATATCCTCCCTCCTCCTTATCTTTTCATAGTTGTGACATAGAATATCTTGGTGTCCATCTCCATCACATATCTTGACAGCTGGTGAGGCAAGTGGTTTAGATGTCACATCAAACAATCCTTCCTGCCAGTTCTCCTTTCTTCTTGTTTTAATAGAGCCAGTTTGGTATATAAAGAAAATACTGGACTGGAAACTGTAAGTACTACTCTTCCCGTAGGCATGAAAACAGTCTAGATGACTTTGGATCAGACACTATCTCTTAGCCTCCCAAGGTTTTTGTTGTGGGGAAAATAATGAGGGAATATTATGTAAGTGGCTGGAGTTGTGCAAAACAAAGGCAGCTTATAAATCTAATTATTAATAAATCATTCTGATATAATAAATCATATAACATTTTCATAGAAAACTATATATACTATTTATTTATATTGATATTGAATTTCTTTTTTTTTCTTTTTTTTTTTTAGTTTCATGTGATTTTACTTTGATACAGTGTAAATAAGCCTTAAACTTGCTGTAGGTGGTCAGGTTTTATTCTTATAGTTAAGTTAAACATATTTTCATTAATAGGACATCATCCTTGACTCAGAAAAGGATGAGTATTCTACACTGATTATTATAATACATGTGTTATACAAACGGACTGTTTACTTAAAGAAAGGAAGTTATTCTACTCTTTTATTGACTAGAATGACCATTTTTGAAAGCAACCTAAACTTTGTTCCTGGGGCATAGAAGACCATGCATTATTTTTAGAGCTGATTTCCATAGTGTTTCATAAATTGTGATGTGCTACCATACCCCAAATTTAAACCTATACCTATAATGGAGCAGTAGTACTCAAGCTATGAGCATACCAATAATGGTCCCTGACACATTCATCTAGCAATTATGTCACATTAGCTGAGAGTAGCATGCTGAAATTTCAAGCAGAAGCATTGGAATCGAGTTAGTATCAGGCTGAATATTTCAAAATAGTACAGTAATAATACTCTGATTTTATGCAACCTTGATACTGCATTGTTGTTATCCTATTATGTATTCTATTAGCTTGAATACTGGCCATTCTTGGAATAAATATAGGACTATTGTGTATAATTAATTCTTCCTTCTGCTCTGCTAGAGAATGTCCCAGAGCAAAACAGATCGAGACATTTCCAGAATGGTTTCTCTACATGAGTCACATTTGTGTTTTATGGATGCTCTTCAGATCTAATTGTTACTCTCTGTTTTGTTTATTCAAAACAGTATCTCTCACCTTTCAAAACAAATATTTATCAAAGGTGATTTACCAAAACCTATATTTAAAATGTTAAATTAAAAGCAGCAGCATAACATACATCACAAACCTTTGTTTACATTAAAATAATTGGTAGATGACACAAATAAGATTAATTTAGAATAATCATTTCAGCATCAATGTTAGATGTCAAAGATCTTAGTGATTTCATCTGATACTAGAAAGGTAATGAAGTAGGACCCAGACTTATGGTGAGAATAAAATGGAGAAGATATGCCCCACCTCTGTTTAACTCCTTCTTAAAGGATAGGTAATGTGTAACAATTAATGAGAAATAAACCAAGGTCCACTCAACTTTGCATGGAAGATAGATCAGAAAATAGTTTCTAATCTGTATGCAAATTAGTTTGAATCAAAGTATTGAAGCTTAACAAAGCGGTCTAAATTGTCTAAATCTTTGTGCCCAGGTGCTATGATTTATTCACTGTTGTGACAAGATGGTGAGATGCTGTACATAAACATGAAAAAATCTGCTAGATCAGTCCACACAGTTATCATAATGATGTTTTATCTCCCTTGTTGGCTGCCTAGTTACTGAAGTTTGCATGGCAGAATGTAAATAAATTAATAAAATATGCTATACAAGAAAAATACAGTACATAGCAAAAGGGAAAAAAATAGCAATGCTATATGTGATGTAGCATAACCAGAATCAGCAGAGCTGGAAAGGACTTTGGAGGTCTTCTAGTCCAACCCCCTGCTGAAGCCAGATACCCTATACAATAAAATCAAAACAGAACAAGGAGAAACATATATTTTAAGAGACAGAGATTAAATGCTAGTTTAGCATCAACCATGATCCTGAAGATAGCATTTAAAATGAACAAACAGGCATTCCACTATGCAGCAACAAAATTATAACCCGTAAGCTCACAAGAAATCGGACCACATCTCAGTAACAACAGCCAGCTACTTAAACTATCAAACAAGCCAAAACCAGACCATGACTCAGAAGCACCCAGATAAACAATTCTTTTTTATTATTAAAATTTATAAGCTTTATTAAAACACATATATTAAAATACATAGAAAACACATAGAAAAACATTTACACAACATATAACATAAAAAAGAATACTTTTTAAGTATTGTTTCATAGTGGTTTTCCAAGTAATACTATTGTATTTCTTCCCCTTTTTCTTAGTCTAGTGATTTTTTTCCTCTTCCCCTCCTTTCTATATATAATAGACAGACTACTATAGAATATGGAACAAATGGTATCAATGGCTTAACACCACCAATAAAGAAACATAAATGTAAGAACAACAGAATAAAGATGTAAATACGTAAATAAATAATGTATATAATAACTGTATATAAATAACCCCATATAGGTATAGAAATATCAAAAGAGAAATCCAAAATCCCAAAAATAATGGTATAATCTATAGCTCTCCAAAGGGGAAAACCCAAGGGACATAAAAACAAAACAAAAAACAACAACAACAAAAAAAAACAGATATACAATCCTAATCTGCATCACACAGACAGTACTTAACTATAGCCCAGCAACAACAGCCAGCCAATCAAACAGTCCGAAATCAGACCATGACTCAAAAATATCTAACAAACAACATTCAGACTAATTTGAATCTCATAAAAAGGTATTTAAAGACTTGTGTTCTGATAGACGAGCACAACTCAAAACGCACTGACGATGTTTCCTCCAATGGTTATTTATTTATTTATTTATTTATTTAATTAATTAATTAATTTATATTGCCGCCTATTCGCCCATGGTGACTCAAGGCGGTTTGCAGAATATAAAACCACATTTAAAACAATAAAACTAATAAAAAGAATATATAAATTAATATAGTATACTATAATAAAGTCAACCCTCCCGCCCCACACCCCACCCCTGAGACAGCAGATCACACAAGGCATTTAATGGGCTCCATCTTGCTTTGGGTTTCCCTAGGCCTGCTGGCAGAACCAGGTCTTCAGTGCCTTCCGGAAGAGTATTAGAATGAGGGTCATTCTAATCTCTGGGGGAATGATGTTCCAGAGAGAGGGAGCCTCCACGGAGAAGGCCCTTCTTCTGGGTCCCACCAGATGTATCTCCCTCAGGGATGGGACCCGCAACATTCTCTGCCTCCCTACTCTGATGGGTCAACCAAATTGCCAAGCTCGGAGCTCAAACCAACAGCCTAGCTGGTTTAACAGTTTGTTTGTTTAAATCTTTTATATAGCTGTCCATCTTACATCAGTAGTTCTCACAGTGAACAAGCAGATACCAAGTGAAACAAGCAGATACCAAGTGAAACAAGCAGATACTAAGTGAAGGATTGTCCAAGTTATCTTCCCCCACAGTTCACAGTCAGAGGCATATGTCTCTGACTGTAAAGACTGTAAAGATAATATATAGTTATAAATATAGTAATAAATATTATAGCTACTATAATATATAGTAACAAATACTATAAAATAGTGCCATCATTATATTCATATTTTACATTAACATTTTCTATGCGTCTGTAATTGAGGTAAGCATTTTATCATTGGGCTGGAGGACCTTGTGTGAAACATCCCATAAGCCTGACTCCGGAAGCTAGTTTAAATATTTTTTTAATCTCCTTTTCCACAAAAGATACCCAGAGCAATTCAGAAAAAAAAAAAGTCAAGCAAATATCAAAGCACAATTAATTATGCATTAGCTGCAAACAAAGAAACGAAATAATGACAAAACCTGCAAATGCCAATCACTGATTAAACGTCTAGGAAAAAAGACCAGTTTTCATGGATTGACCGCATATAGTGAGACAATCAATGAAAGGTTGTCAGTACTAGACAATCCTGAGGAATTGGTTATGTAAATGGAACTCTGCACCCTCTTTTCTGAAATAATCCTCAAGAGTGGTTTCAAAAATGTATCTTACCTTTCAGGTTGAAGGCACCCACACATTTTGCATGCCTATGTGGTTGATTTTACCTTCTCTTTCAGAGACGTCATAGGAATTGCTGACAAGGGTCTGGTCATCCAATGGGAATCACTATTCCTTACTTGGCTGGCTGGCTGGGGAATTCTGGGGATTGAAGTTCACAGATCTTAAAGTTGCCAAGGTTGAGAAACACTGCTTTAGATAAAGAGCCGGGACCACTCCAAGTTTTTTTGATGCTCCTTTCCTCCACCCCTCTCTCCATAAAGGAACAAATTAATCACTTAGCAGGAGCTGCAGCTTAAAAAAAATAATTAGAATGTTTCTTTATTAGTTTTGATGGCATTTTTTGGAAAAAAAAATACTCTTCCCCATTCCATTAGGGTAGTGGCTCCAATTCTGTTTATTCAATTTTTAACGATAGATGCTAACATTTTAGCTGAACTTAAGGATATTTTAAAAATATCTTGAAGCATTACAGGGAGAGGCAGTGACACATTTCTGAAGCTCAAAACAACAACAATGAATACTTTATTACAATCAAAGACCCACATAAGGAAAATCGGATACAAACAATAATTCTAACAGCTAAATGATATAAAAACAAAAGTTTCACATGGTTAAAAAGCATAAAATACAATATATAGATGATAGATGGATATGGAATAAGGATATGAATAAAAATACATATATAAAAGACTAGCTGGATACCCATGCTTCGCTATGAAACTATGTGATTGGGCTTGATAAATCAACACTTACAGCTTGAAAAATAATTAGTAGTTATGATCGGTCTCTCCTCTCTCCTTGTCTCCCTCAGACTTGCTCCACAGAAGCCTCCCCTATCCTATTTCCTGGTTGCTGCTGTGAAAGTAAAACTGAAAGTGAAACTCCTCTCCTCTGCTTGTGTTTTGCATTTGGAACAGATTTCTTTTCAGTTGGGGAGGGGGAGTTGAACTCTTTAGCATCAGAGTATGTTAATCATAATATAGGAAATACTAATGCTCTGATGGTCATTTCGAAAAATTATTTCTTAGTGAGCACCTAGAAGCCAAGAGGAACGTGCATGGAGAATTTCAATTTTGTAGGCTTTACAGTTCTGGAGATTTCATGATTATGGTGTGAGTGGTTTTTGCTTTTATATATAGAGATAAAAGTCTATAAAAATCTATAAGGAAAAATTTAAAACATTAAACAAATGCATGGGAACATATTTACCTGGCAGGAGATATATCATGGAGGAAGATAGGATAGAAGTCATCTCTGAATCAGAATACTTTTTTATCCAGCAAATTCTGTCAAGCAGAAAACTTCAACTTCCTAGAGCAGGGTGTCAAACTCACATCATCACGGTGTCATCACATGAAATATCACAACTCCCCCCCCCTTCGTTAAACCAGGTGTGGGCATGGCCAGTGACACATCCAGCCCATGCACCACGAGTTTGACACCACTGTTCTAGAGAATCTTTCAACCTTCAAAGTGGGAAGGCACTTCAAGAAGATAATCTGACTATATAAAGGACTTGCTTCATAATCCCAGGGTAGAATCACTTTCAGCCCCCTTCAGTATCTATTAGCTATCAAAACAGTTTGGAGCAGCCAGTCTCCTCTGTGTTTCTGTGTATTATCCCTCATTGCAGATCCTTTACCATTTTAATTAATATAAACTATGATCCTTTTATCAATTTTATGTCATCTTCATGGTAGATGGGCAGATAAACATTCAAATTGGGTGATGCATAGTAAAGTGAAGATATCCGATTTTAGATCCTTGAAGAACTCCTTTTTTTCAGCACAAAGCACAATTACCCTTGATTTGGGAGAAATAGGGGGATGAGGAAAAAATATCATTTGGTTTCATGTTCAAGCAAATTTACCTAAATCATACTTCCCAACATTAATTAATAGAAGCTAGATACAGTTGAGGGTTGGAGTTCATTTTCTGAGTTTGTGGGTTGGTTTCCAAATGTTTCATTACCAGGCTAGATAACATCCTCAGTGGAGTTTAGGGGATATCTGTATCTGTGTTCTTCTGCTTATAAAGGCTTTGTGTGGTCAGTAGGTCTTGTGATGGGGAGGTCACATCAGGTATGGGTCTTGTGCTGGGTCTTGCGCTGGGTCAGGTGTGGGTCACTTGGAAGTGAAGTGCTGGTTGGAGGGTTGCATGGGTTGGTTGAGGGTCAATGCTATCGCTATCGCTGGTTAGTTTGAATTCCGAGGGGTTCATAGGCTGGTGGTTGGTCAATGTGTCTGTTGATGGAATGCCAGGTTTTGATGAATGTGTAGAGGGTGGTAGCATGACCAATGATGCTTGTATTGCCAACCCACAAGCTCAGAGAACAAACCTCCACCCTCATCCTCCACCCGAGCTATAGATATTTAACACCATCACATACAGTAGATACCGTTGACTTGGAAGTAAATGCATTTTTTAGAAGGAAGTGTATACAAAAGCAAACACATTTTAGAGAAAATGTAATATAACAGTGCATTTCAGATGGAAAACTGGATCCCAAAATGTCATACAATGTCTTACAAAAATATTGACTAATATAGTCAATAAAACCAGGTTGGCATTGAGATATATAGTACCACTGAGATAGGCCATAGGAAAAAAAAAGAGTGGCATAGAACAGGTGTCATTTGATACTTTGCAAGTAAATTTTTAGATCAGTTCTGTATCAGTAAGGAAAACTAATATCAACTAATTCAACAGGACAGAACCTAGCCAAAGTTAATGCTTGGTAGATGCATCAGAAGCCCTGATTCAAATCAGATTGGAGATTCTGACAGGACATTATTATTATTATTATTATTATTATTATTATTATTATTATTATTATTATTATTATTATTGTTGTTGTTGTTGTTGTTGTTGTTGTTGTTGTTGTTGTTGCTTAGACTTCTATACGGCTTCATAGTGCTTTACAGCCCTCTCTAAGCGGTTTACAAAGTTAACAAAGTTAGCATATAGCATATAGCATATTGCATATTAGCATATTGCATTAGCATTAGCATATTGCCCCCAACAATCTGGGTCCTCAGTTTACCCACCTTGGAAGGATGGAAGGCTGAGTCAACCTTGAGCCAGTGAGATTTGATCTGCTGACCTGCTGAACTAGCAGTCAGCTGAAGTAGCTGCAGCACTGCATTCTAACCACTGCGCCACCTCGGCTCCTAATAAGACATCATCTTATTCAAGTTTATTAGGAATAAATATTGATTTGCCCTTGCAAAATTGCATGCTTTTGAGGTCCAAGCAGGTTGACAAGTAGGACAAGCATGACATATAAACATGAGGAAAAAAAAAAGACTTGAGGGATGGGAATTAATAAAACCATCAAGGATTCATTCAGATTTAAAGTTACATCCTTCATAGCATGGTGCAGTCCCTAAGAAAGTTAAACATGTGCTGATTTTTTTCCCCATTACATGTTTTCAGACCCAAAACAATAGAGTTATGCAGAGCTTTGAAGGAGTACTTCAATTCAATGAAGCTTTGATCATACCAGAAAGAGGACCTGCTTCAAAGCTGTGAATTGAACTAAGTGGCTTTACTGTCTCTTGAAGAACTCCATAGATTTGATGGCTTTCCCCCCCCTCCCTGCTTTTACAGTTGTTAAAGGCAATATACAGTGCTTAAAAGTCTCTTCTCTAGCCAGTGAATTTCATCATCGTTAAATTCTCTCACTATGATAGCAATTTTGGAGGTGGCGAGGATAATGTTGCCCTGGGCTTCATCATTTTCTCTTTTCTCAACTTTTTACAGGCAGCCAGCCATAAATCTTAATTTTGTTTTCTCTGATGCTAATGGAACAATACATGTCTATGCTGTTCCTTACAACCCAGTTGGGAGCTTAATTCAGCTTTTGGATGTAGGCTCAAGTTTGATCAGCCCTTTATGTACAGTTGAGCTCAGCCTTACTTTAAAATTCTGCATGGTTATATCAGGTTTAAGTCTCTGGATAATGGGCAAAAGGCTGCTGTAGTAATAGAGAGACTGCTCTAGAAACTTATTTGCAAGGTATCAACAGTCACTTGTTCTATGCCAGCTTCTTTTTCTGTGGCACCTCTCACTGGCACTACTGTATATAGCTCAATGCCAGCCTGGTTCTACTGCCTCTGTTATTAACTGTCACAGAGTATTATCAGCCAACAATCCTGATCCATCCTAGTTTTTTCACTGAATTGGGGGAGGTTTTCATTAAATGTGACCCCTTCTTGTCTTGCTTGTCCTACTTGTCAACCTGCTTGGACCCCAAAAAAGCATGCAATTTCCCAAAGGCAAGCTAATATTCATTTCCTAAATTTGAATCAGATTATTATTCTAAATTTGAATCAGGTTATGTCCTCTTTGAATCGCTAATCTGCTTTGAATCAAAGTTTCTGATGCATCTACTAAGCGTGCATTACCTTTGGATGGGCTCTGCTCTGTTAAATTTGTTTTTGTCATACATGTTTAATAAGAAAACAATTGTTGTCTTTGATTGTCAGCAGATTTTTTAAGTTTGTATATATTGAATTCAGAATTCTAGATTAAGACAACATTTTCAATGTGCATAGTAACTTTCATTTTCATTGGGACAATTAGGAGGACATGTATATATTTATAACAACTCTCATGATATAATAGGCTTATTTATTTTATAAGAAACACAGTAAACAATAATCCCAGCATAGTTTTGATCTTCTTTCTTAATACTACCCTTGCAGAAACAAATTAAGTGTCCGCATTTAATTTTAAATCCATTCATAAATAAATAACAAAGCAACTTAAGAACCATTCTCTTAATTTGGAAAATGAGCCATTTATATTTCTTTTATGACCTCACAACTTTTCAAATACAACAAGATATATTTTATCATGTATATCTCTTCTGCATTGTTGTTGTTTCTTTCTTGAGTTCAAAAGGTTTCTTATTCAGTAATTTAATGTAGAAAACTAGCTTACCTGGTGTTGTCAGCCAACTAAGAAATTGTTTCAGTGGTCATTCACTTGATCACCATAAGATATTTATTCAACCTTTAGTATTTTTCTTCATTTTAATAGATACCCAAGATAAATGCATGTTTTTCTCTTCATGATTATATTTATATGCATATAAGTGTATGTTGTGTGCAGTGGTGGGTTGCTCCTTGTACTGTCCAGTTCTTTAAAACCAGTAGTAAAAGTGATGGAAGGCTCCGCCCACCCATCTGGATGTTACAATTGACGATCTGCACATGTGCAGAAGCTTCCGCGCACGCGCATTGTGAACTGGTAGTAAAGGTAAGTAAAACCCATTCCTGGTTTTGTGTGTGTGTGATTGTGTACATTCCCTAATTACAAATTATTTCATTTTGAGAATATACTGAATCATTAAAATTCTATTTCTTTCTATGAAAACAGGATTTATTTATTATTTATTTATTTATTTTATTTTTCATATTTGTATACTGCCCTACTCCCGAAGGACTCAGGGCGGTGAACAGCCATAATAAATTACAAATACATATAGAAGTTAAAAAACTATTAAAAAACAGATTAAGTAATTTGGCTCAAAGATTAAAACATCCAAATTTATCTAAAAGAGGTCTAAAACCTGATTTAAAAGCCAATTTAAAAGCCAATTTAAAAGGGAGAGTTAGGCCAGACCTGCTTGTTGGAATAGAAACGTTTTCAGGGCACGGCGGAATATGCGTAAGTCTTGGATGTTTCGTAACTCCGGGGGAAGCCCGTTCCAGATTTAATTTCATCATCATCATCATCATCATCATCATCATCATCATCATCATCGTCTATCTACTGCAGGGTAAAGGCCTCTTCCTCATGTTTCCATTTAATTCAAAATTTAATGTATGTTATTTAAAATACATATTTTACATATTATTACATATTATTACAAGATTGTGTATACCGAGTGTCAACCCTGAAGCTGGCCTGACTGAGGCCATTTTGAGACTTCAGTGCTGTCACACTGGAGCTGAGGGACAGGGAGGGGGGAAATAGAGATAGTTGGGGTAATATAGTCAAAACAAAATACTTTCTCTTAGGAACCAAAAACATTTCTGCAGGTATTTGGAACGAGGGGACTGATGTCACCTAGCAACTGGAGTGTATCCTGATTGGGCCATGTGACTGATTGTTTTGGGAAAGTGACAAACTTTTACTTTTAATTAGGTGAAAACCATGGGAATATTCAGAGTCAGTTTTCACCAGCCTATGCCAATATGACATATCCAATAAACTTATTCTTTGAGGAAGCTACCTGCCTCAGAGTTTTGTTTGCTATAGGTATGTTACTTGGAACCCTGACACTGAGTGTGTCAGTACACTGCATGTAATTCTGAGTTGGTGGGGTGCAGATAACACTATCTTAAACTGAGAAGGGATTAGTTAGATTACTGATTCTAGCTTTCACAGAATAAGCCTGAGGAAAAATTGGGCTTTGGACTCAGCATCTCATCTATTGGCTGAAAATGTGACAAAGCTGACTAATACTGTATTTAGCACTATCTGGAAATGCTGCTATGTACAACTAAATCTGGGAACATAATTTGCATATTTTCTATCTTACTAAAAAGTATTATTTGAAAGCTATATGTGACCTAAACTATGATGACATGAAAAAAATCAATATTAATGGGTCTAGCTGGTGATAACTACAGCATGTGGAAGATTGTGAGTTGGAATGTAAAAAGAGTAGAAGGCAAAATCAATGAATGGAATGAAAACAAGAAAGAAAACTATACATGTTGTTAGGCTATACAACAAAGAAAAAGAAGGATTTGTTAGATCTGAGCAAAAGTGGTTTCATCCTGTGGAATGGAGTTGATGAATTATAGAACTGACAGATTAGAAGATTTCTTGGCAATTCTCTATGTTAGCTCCTTTCCAATGCAGGAATTTCAGCATCTTCAAGAGATGACCATATTAATTTTCTTTAAAACATCCAGTAAAGGAAAGTCCACTTCCTCAGGCAGTCTCTTCTATTTTTGAAGAGTTCTTATATTTAGGAAACTTTCCCAATATCCATCTGAAATTGGAAATTGAAAACTACTTCCTTATAATTTAAAGTCATTGTTTCTTGTTCTGGCTTCTGGAACAACAGAACAATTATGTTCTGGGTTCTATATGTCAGTTCTTCAGACATTACATGGCAATTATCATTTCTCACTAGGATTTTCTCTTCCAGAGTGAAAATATCCATCTCCCCCTATTGTCTCCTACACATTTTTCCTTACCTGTCCTTTATCATCTTGGTTGCTCTTTTTGGGGGACAAACTTTAGATTATCAATGTAAGTAATTTAACTGCAGTGCAAAAGAGTCACTTAAAAAGTATGTATAATAAAACAAGAAGAGATAGGGTCAAGAAAAAAGAGGCAAAACATTCATTTGTATTGTGAACAAAAAAAAAATAGTGGCAGTATAAAATAGAGACTGTATGTTGAGGTAATTTAGTCCCATGGAAAGAATGAGGATCAATATAATGCAATATTCTTTATTGGCCAAGTGTGATTGGACAAAAAAGGAATTTGTCTCCAGTTGATGACCAGGTTATAAAGGCTAGGAGAAATAGGAGGCAAAGAAAGTAAGCATCCAGATAATATTATCCTATTATTTCCCTGCAATTCTAGTGTTCATCCTTCCTAACACTGCTAGTCTTCCTTGTTCATTCATTGGTCATAATCAGCATCAGTTGTTAATTGATGGGCTACCTTATAAATGAAGGTAAGATATATTACCATATACACTATACACTATAATTACAATACATCTTGAAAACAAATATATCTAAAAATGAAGAAAGACCTGAAAAAAGAAACCTCAGGGACAGACCTTAAAGAAATTGTCCTGGCTAATATTTATCACTATTGGCAAGGTAGTCTAGCTGGAAGGATTTCATCCTTCATATGGAATAGCAAAACAAGAGACCTCCAGTTTCTCTAATCTTCATGTGTTCTTCATTTCATCTTGGCTCTCAAAGTTCCTTTCTACCCCTTCCAGCCTCTTTTATTGATCACACTCAAAAGTAACAGATGAATCTCTAAGAACAAATATGAAATGTTGGCAAAGCTTCTTTCTTTTCTGATATAACAGTAAAACAGCACAGAGCCTAAGCTTATCCAAAGGATTGTTAAAGAGAGATCTAAGTCAAAACTATTATATTCAATTGATATTAATAGGATGAAATATTGAAAGGATTACAGAGATTTAATTCCAAATAGCTTTCAAACTATAGGGTCTGAAAAAGTGTTTCAGGTACAATAAAGTTCTCCTTCCTAAGACTAAAGAGAGGAATCACCCTTTAGAGAGGAATATACAATGTTGGACATCCTTTCCAGGTTTCTATGGATCTTCTCACTTTGATGCATTTGAAACCAGAAACAAAACAAATGAAGGAAAACCAGAAAACAAGTGCATTGGATACCTCAGGAGATAATTTGGATTGCTATAGCCTTTTGTTTTTTAGTTTCAAACATATATAATGTCAACCTTGAAGTGAACCTGGCTGAAGCCATCTTGGAGACTTCAGGGTTGCCACAAAGCAGAAAAATGGACAGGGAGGAAGGAAATAGGTAGATGGGGTTTTGTAGCCAAAACAAAATAGTTTTCCTGTGTGAACCAAGGACATTCTAACAGGTGCCTGGCCAGAGGAGGAGTGAAGTAACCAAGCAACCAGCCAGTATCTTGATTGGATAGCATGACCTGTAACTTGGGGGAAAGGGGAAACTTTACTTTTTAATTATCTGAAAGCTGCAGGAACTTTCAGAGTCAGCTTTTACCAGTTGTACCAATATGATGTATCCAATAAATTGTTCTGTTAGGAATTTGCCTGCCTCAGAGTTCTGCTTTCCATTGATGCATTACGCTGACATATAGGGCTGAGATAGAATTCACTTACCTTCCTTACTGGTTCGCGAATGTGAGCACGCGTGCGCACTCACTTAGTTCCCACGTGCCACCTCTGCGCATGCACATGGCCTTCTGTGCATGTGCAGTAGCCACGCATTACATCCGGGAGGATATGCGAAGCCTCCCGCAGTCGCCACTACCAGTTTGCGCGATCTGGAGAGAACTGGCTGAATCCCACCACTGATATAAGGTGAAAAAACACACTAATGAAAATATATGGGAAGGGGACAGAATATCTAAGTGATCCATAATTTTTAATGCAAATAAGCATCCATAATTTTTAATGCAAATAAGCATTAAAGGTTGTTAATAAAAAAACTACATATTCATGCCAATTCTAAATTTAAATTTTTAGAACCCTATCACAACAATTACGGATTTCAGTTTATTTGAAAAACCAACAGCTGACTGCACAATAATTCTTCCTTCTGTATATTGGAACTATAGTTTTATTGAATCTGTTTTAGATTCTGGACCATGTAATTCTGATATCCCAGTTCACAAGAAATAATTTGTTCCAGGAAACTTTATCATTCTGCACTTGCCAAGTCTCTTTGCCAGAGGCCTGGCTTTGGTGGATGCAATCCCCAAACCTTAATATCATGACTGCAATTATTTTTATTTTAAAAGGATAAAATTGTGAATGGTGGGTATATGCCAGCAGAAGAAACATTTCTTTCCCTTTTCTAAAAATGGATCTCAGCGTTCAGAGATTTACATTTTAGAATTAGGAAAATTACAGAAACAAAGTGATCCACATACAAGAAAATATTTTTTATTGTCTGCATTCTAGAAAAGTTGACGCTAAGACTCAAGCTAATTTAAAAAGTAGCTTTCTATTCAGAAGGAGAATGAAGCCTTTTTACATGTGAAAAATCTTACCTGTAACATTGATTTACAATAATTTATATATTATGTGTCACACTTATTTTAAACAGTGATGGACATTTGTTACACAGAGCCAATAGAATGCCATACCTTTAAAGTGTGGCAATGCTGGGATAAGGAATTTAGCAGGTGGAGCATAGGTTGTGTGGACCAGAGCAAATAGTGGATTCAGCACCTCAATTTTTATGTACTTTTTTTTTTTACATTTTTACATTTCTTTTTCACTCTGTCATCATTGTCTACACTTTTTCTTCCTCCTATATATAGAACAAGCTGCCAAAGAATAATCTTTTCCAGAAGTCTAAATTGTTTGCTTACAGAGGGCTTTTCGATTTAACTGAAGGTCAACTGAAATATGGTCATAGGCTGAAAGAGGCCCTTTGATTGCAGATTGCTAGTCCCTATTTTACCCT
Source organism: Arizona elegans (assembly GCA_022577455.1). NCBI lineage: Eukaryota > Metazoa > Chordata > Lepidosauria > Squamata > Colubridae > Arizona > Arizona elegans. The sequence continues at coordinate 43,169,882 of JAKOOJ010000001.1, forward strand.
GTCCGGTTGCTATTTCATTTCTTATCCCCCTTGGATACCAAATGAAAGAACTTACAAATTGGCTTTGGAAACCTCATAAGAAGTGTAGTCCTACGTACACAAACTTACACACTTTCTTTAAAACTGATGCAAGGAATTAATGATTGTACAATTCTAGTAAATAAGAAACATTTTATTGATTTCTTTTCCAAATCACTGAAGCTGAATGTGGAAATTATTAAAATTGCCTTTCTAATAAATGAATGAGGGCTAGGAAGTAGAAAATCTAAAATCAAAATCATGTGAAGTATTAGTATCGCTTTATAAACCCTTAGTAAAACCACACCTGGAATACTCCAATTTTTGGTCACCATATTACAAAAAAGATGTTGAGACTTTGGAAAAAGGGCAGAGAAGAGCAACTAAGATGATTAAAGGCCTAAAACTAGTGGTGGGTTGCCCCTAGTTCACACCGGTTCTATAGAACTGGTAGTAAAACTAGTGGGAGACTCCGCCCACTGACCCTGACATCATTAAAATGCTTCTGCTCATGTGCAGAAGAGCACACACATGGACCTGTTGCAAACCAGTAGTAAAGGTAAGTAGAACCCACTCCTGCCTAAAAAATATGAAGAATGGTTGCAGGAATTGGGTGTGGCTAGTCTAGAGAAAAGAAGAACTAGGGGTGAGATGATAGCAGTATTACAATATTTGAAGGGCTGCCACAAATAAGAGGGAGTCAAGTTATTTTCCAAAGCCCCAGAAGGCAAGACAAGAAGCAAAAGATAGCAAAAATCAAGGAGAGAAGCAACCTGGAATTAGGGAAAAACTTTTTAACAGAGAGAACAATTGACCAGTGGAACAGCTTGCCTTCAGAAATTGTAGGTGCTTTATCACTGGAGGTTTTTAAGAAGTGACTGAACAGCCACTTGTCTGAAATGGCATAGGGTCTCCTGCTTGAGCAGGGAGCAGGACCGGGGGTGAAATCCAGCAGGTTCTGACAGGTTCTGGAGAAACGGTAGTGGAAATTTTGAGTAGTTCGGAGAACTGGCAAATACCACCTCTGGCTGGTCCCAGAGTGGGGTGGGAATGTAGATTTTGCAGCATCCTTCCCCTGCCATGCCCACCAAGCCACACTCACAGAACCAGTAGTAAAAAATTTGGATTTCACCACTGGGCTGGACTAGACCTCCAAGGTCCCTTCCAGCTCTATTTTGATTGATTGATTGATTGGACTTTTAAATTTGCTTTGGAAAGCTCATAAGATGCGCAGTCCTACACAAGCTTACATACTTTCTTTAAAACTCAAGCAAGGAGTTTAATGATCATGCAATTCTAGCAATGAGGAAACATATTATTGATTTCCCCCCTTAACCCAAATCACTGAAACCAAATGTGAAAATTATTTAAAACTGCCTTTCTAATAAATGAGTGAGGGATAGGCAGTAGAAAATCTGGAAAGAAACAGTCATACAAGGAGATGTGCAAAATAATAATATAAAAATAATAATATAAAATATAAAAATTATCAAATAAAATAATATCCCACATCTCTGAACCCAATATAGCTAGACCTACCAAATATTCTAAAATTTGAATATACTTTGGATGGCAGAATGAAGATGTACCCAATCAGAAAAACTGTTTTCATCTAATGATCATCATCATCAACAAATAAAGTAATACTAACAGATTAGTATTAGATGGTTGGGCTGCATTTGAAACTTGGGTTCAGAAATATTTTGTTACTGTTCAAAATTTGTGTATATGAGTCTAACTTTACTCTTTCAGAAATTCATTTTGTCCCTCTGTATTACCCCTTGAGTTTTGTTTTTCTTGACGTTATTATTCCCGCCACTGTTTGCATCTCTACTATCATGTTTCCTATTTTTCCAGTCCCAAAGGTGCTTTTTTTCAAAAGGCAACTGGACTTTGTTTTCCCTTGAAGACGTGTTGTGGTCCACCAGCAGCCTGCGGAGCTGGCAGCAGAGTCGGATAGTGATGAGGCTGAAGAAGAACATGGACCAGTCCTGGAGGCTGGAGAAGGCCTGAATGATGGCTCTGCGTCAGAGGCAGAGATGGGGCCAGGGCCATCGGGGAGTGAGGTGCGCACTCCAGAGCCTCCAGAGACTGATAGGAGTGAAGCAGAGGAACAGGAGGAGCCTGTTCCTTATGCACGCATGAGAAGAGCTGCCAGAAGGCAAGAGCAGGTCAAGCAAAGAGGACAACTTGGGAGTAGGGCCAAGAGAAGATTGGCCCCTCCCATAAGGCTTAAAACAGACCAGCAACAGTGTTTGGGCTTTGCTGGAAAACAAAGTTGGTAGCTTCATCTTCTTCTTCTTCTACGTCTTGTATTTATTTTTGCCAAGAACGTTTGCCAAGAAAGGCCTTTGGCAGTTTGCCTAATTGGACAGGTTTGCGATAGGACTGAAGAATTTGTGTTGGGAGGAATTTGCTTTAATTTAGTTGATCGATGCTGGGAATGAAGTAATTCTCAGCTATTCGAATAAAGTTTGTTTGTTTTTCCACTGACTGATTTTCCTACTATTTACTTGGGCCTGGGTCACAACAAGACGTTTCACTTCTCATCCAAGAAGCTTCTTCAGTTCTGCCATCAGTTCTGAAGAAGCTTCTTGGGTAAGAAGTGAAACGTCTTCAAGGAAACTCATTTCTAAAGATCTAAGTGCCAAAGCCCATTGTAACAACATTGCCAAAAAGACATTAAGAGTTGTTAACCTAATCTTGCGTAGCTTCTTCTCTAGTAATATTGTACTATTAACTATAGCATACAAAACATTTGCTAAACCAATTCTCGAATACAGCTCATCTGTCCGGAATCCCCACTGCATATCGGACATAAATACAATTGAGACAGTCCAGAGATATTTTACAAGAAGAGTCCTCCATTCCTTTACCCGCAATAAAATACCTTATGCCACCAGACTTCAAATTTTGGGCTTAGACAATTTAGAACTATGCTGACTTTGATCTGACCTAAGTGTAGTACATAAAATTATCTGCCACAATGTCCTACCTGTCAATGACTACTTCAGCTTCAACCACAACAATACATGAACAAATAATAGATACAAACTCAAGGTAAACCACTCCAAACTCAATTGCAGAAAATATGACTCCAGTAACAGAGTGGTCAATGCCTAGAATGCACTATCTGACTCTGTGGTTTCTTCCCCAAACCCCCAAAATTTTAACCTTAAACTGTCTACTGTTGACCCCACCATATTCCTAAAATGTCTGTAAGGGACGTGCATAAGAGCACCAGTGTGCCTACCATCCCTGTCCTAATATTCTTTTTTTACTCTTACTCTTTTCATGTATTCAGAGTATGTTTATACTTTTACCTGTTACCTTATATATGCTTGACAAATAAAATAAATAAAAATAAAATAAAAACAAAGTCCAGTTGTCCTTTAAAAAGAGCACCTTTGTGGCTGGGAAAATAGGGAACATGATAGTAGAGATGCAAACAGTGGTGGGAATAATAACGTCAAGAAAAACAAAACTCAAGGGGGAGTACAAAGGGATAAAATGATTTGTATTTCCATAGTCATTTTGCCAGTATTTTAATTTTCTTCTGCATTTTATATCTTGACATATGATTTAATTAATTAATTATTAATATAATAATTTTTAGGTTATCACAAGGGTTAACCATGCCTTTTTAATTTTCTTATGTATTTACTGTTTATCTCTTTCTTTCTTGTAATAAAATCTGTTAGAAGAGTTATTGGACATTGGAGAAAATAAAACCCACTTCTAGGACAATGTTTCTCAATGCTGGCTGGAGAATTCTGGGAGTTGAAGTTCACACATCTTAAGGTTTCAGAAACACTGTAAATCTAACTTATAGCTCTGAGATATTTTGTTGGCCTCCCATCCAAATATATATCAGGTCCAATTCTGTTATTTTGAATCCAGACAAGGTGCTGTGAAACATTTATTAGAACATCATAGTTGTACGTATGCAGTTTCAAAGATGACATTATTGAAGAGTAAGTTTCATGCTGCCATTTATTGCCTATACAAGTAGTCCTTGACTTACAACCACAATTGAACCTAAATTTTCTGTTGCTAAGTGAGGCATTTGTTAATGCCCCATTTCACAACGATTCTTGCCACAGTTGTTAAGTGAATCACTGCAGTTGTTAAGTTAGTAACACAATTGTTAAGTGAAATTCGTTTCCCCACTTTGCTTGTCAGAAGGTAGCAAATGGTGATCACATGTTCCCAGAATACTGCAACTGTCATAAATATGAGTCAGCTGTCAAGTGTCTGAATTTTGATCATGCTGCTATGGTCGTAAGTGTGAAAAATGGTCGTAAGTCACATTTTTCAATGCCATTATAACTTTGAGTGGTCATTAGTTGTAAGTTGAGAACTACTGGTATGATGTCAAAAAATTTACTTGCAACACAGATTTTTTAATTATTATTCTAGAATACCCAGGTGATCTTAATGAATTCTGAAAAGAGATGTAGAATACACGCTTTGAGTTTGTTTGACCATAATCCAATATTGTATACAAAAGTAAAATGAGCTGAAATGGGATATGTGATGTTGTTGTTGTTTTTTGCCTGTTCATAGATTCCCTTTTGGTGATCAAGACCTGCCTGTGGCAAATCATTTTTCCTTATGGTAACCAGGAAAATGCCTGCTGCTTCTTCTTACAATTGCAAGAACTTACAAAGGTCAAATAACTCTAGCAGTTCATGAGCATTTGAATACTGACTCCAGTGAGTATCTCTAGAAATATTTATTTTCAATTATTCAGTTCAGATGTTGTAGGAACAAAATGCTGCCAGCCCTTCTGAAATCCAAGGAAATGTCCAATGGTACTTCAGGAGAGACCAAAATTATATTAAATTGAATCTGGACAATACTGTATATGGTCACTCTATTTAGCAGAGGAAACTATTCTTTCTTGTCTTCTTCTTTTTTCAAATTGTCCAAAAATAAGGTTTATACAATGAGGCCAAATACTGAACATTCAAGTCCTGTGGTTATTTTTATGACCAAGTCAAATGATCGATTTCCCAATCAAAATTTTCATTATTTTCTTCATTTGGCCTTATCGTTTTTTTCTTCAGGATTCATTCATATCTTGAAGCTTCTGAAGCCACTTAAAAACATCAGAAACTTCTATATGGGCAAGGATCCATACAATAACCCATCTTCAAGAAATTAGCCCCAGTTGCGTTAGTAACATACTACTTGTGGTTTCTTGAATTGACTGCTGGAAAATGCAAAGTTTCTGGAGCCACTGTGAAAGTGTTATTGGGGGTTGGGATTCCTTTTGTACTCAGTTGGTTTCTTGATTCACAACCTGATCAAGCATCTCTGATTTTGATGTTGGGTAAATAATCCATTTGATGCTCTAGAAACAACTATACAAGCAGACTTAGTATGAAACACCACTCTTATTATGAACAAACTGTGTAACCTATACTAAATAATCATCCTTCAACTTTAGATGTTTCTATAAAATAAGAATAATCACAGTTAAAGAAGCTGCTGCTTTAATATTTTACAACTGCTATACAAAGTGAGAAATCATATCAGCAGATGCATGCATATTTGGGTAAAAAAGAAAAATATATATGATTTAAGGATGCTGGGAATCTGACACTTCTTTCAAATGGCACTAGAAAAAGAGAGGATGAGAAGTAAGAAAAAATATTTTTCATTGCAATGGAAAGTTTTATTTTTAAATGAACCTTCTTTATTTTTTAATAAAATATGTTTATATTATTGCAGTCATAACTGGAGGGATAGTACTGAATACCGATGAGCATGATATTTTTTATTAAGCAGCTGAAGAGAAAAGGAGACATAATGATGAAGAGGGCCTTTAACAACCCATAACGAACAAGAAAAATGCAATCGAGATGTTTCTGGAAGGTAATGTTTCTTTGATTTGGGAACATTCTTTATAAATGCCATTATTACTTTCATCGTTGTTATGTCTGACATCAGCTAGTTTTAAGATTTTGCTAACATCACCCTTAATGGTCTTCCTGCCTCATCAGTGGGGGGGCTATTCAAGTAACAAAGGGCCAATCAGCCGCTCTTGTTCCTCTTTAGTTCAAAGACATTTAGCTGAAAGACTGGTGACGGTTATTCTTTTTTCCTTTTCTTTCTGAGACATTATGCTCTCTCGCACTTTCTCTGTGCTTGCTGTGTTCTTTATTATAGTTTCAGTGGAAGGTCTCTAGCATATCTATTATAAAGGACTAATTCTCCCAGGCTGTGAAAATACACTCCTAGATAAAGCCGAGCATACTAAGAGCCTATCCTTAATGTGATGTGCTCACATGATCCCCATTTGCTTTAATAGGCATATCATTTCAATTCTTTCCATTTCCCAGAAGCACTTGAGAAAGAGAGGTGAACCATCTATACTGGCTTGAGCTATATTTATGAATAAGTATAAGCTGCCATACTGACTAGCTCATGTGATAACTTTCAAAGGCAACAGGTATGCAACACTGAAATATTTCATATTTCCAACCTCAGAAACAAAGCACTGGAGAAACAGGCTGGAGAAAGGGCTGTGCAGTTTAAAAGAGCTTTCATTATATAATAAAGCTACGCAAAGCATTTGAAAAAGGACCCTTGCAAAGCCCATTGCACTGAGGTTGGCATTCCTCTGAAGGTGAAAACAGTCACATCCCTTGTGTCTCTTTCAGGCACTTTGAAAACTGTTACAAGCTGGGTCTACCTATGTGTAGGAACATTTCTACTGCTGGTAATCTTAGAAGGACTGCCTGGACAGACAATACCAAATCCTTCAAACCTTTCAGGGGATTCAATTATTTTAATGCTTCCAGAAGAAGTGCCCTTGGACTTTGTGGAATACCTCTTTCAAATATTTTGTACAAGTGCACTTGTTATAGTAGTGGTTTTTCTGTCCCTAATGGGACTAGTCCAAATTTTGCAATCCCTGACCATTTTAAGATTATGCTTTTAAAATTTTGCTTATTTAATTGATCCCATTTTGGCAGCACCAGAATACTTCTGGGCAGCTAAGAATGGGAAAAATAGAAATATAATATTTGAGGGGCAAAACACCTGAGGGCAGGACAAGTAATCATAGGAAACTAATTAAGGAAAGATCCAACCTAGAACGAAGCAGAAATTTCCTGGCTGTGAGAACAATTGATCAGCAGAACAGCTTGCCTCCAGAACTTGTGGGTACTACATCACCAGAGATTTTAAAGAAGAGATTGGACAACCAATTGTCTGGAATGGTATAGGGTCTCCAGCTTGAACAGGGGGTTGCATCAGAATATCTCCAAGGTCCCTTCTAACTCTGGTATATGTTTGCTGTTATGATAGTACATAAAAATACAACAAAGGAAATAACACAGCTTCAGCACTAAACAAAAAGAGTATCAATCACCTCTAACTTGTGTGTGTGTGTGATGTGCAGGCACACGGGCAGTGGTGGGATTCAATTAATTTAACAACTGATTCTCTGCCCTAATGATTTCTTCCAACAACCAATTCACCAAACTGCTCAGAAAGTTAACAACCGGTTCTCCCGAAGTGGTGCAAACTGGCTGAATCCCACCACTGCACACGGGCCATCTAATATCTATTGTACTCTAAAGCCTAGGAGAACAGCGAAGTCTTTAAGACCTTCCAGAATGCCATGAGCATGAGAATTGACTGGATTTCAGGTGGATTTCATTCCAGAAGCAGGAAATTTTGCAGGAAATCACTGATTTTCTGAGCAATAATTTTTAAGTCTCCTGGACTAGGATGTGTGGAAGAGAATGACACACCTTTGTTATTCATTCAATTTGAATTGATTTATTCAATCAATAAATCAGTGCTCAATTCCAAACTGGATAACTCAAAATAAGCCAGATAGAAAATACAAGATAAAGAGGAAGGAAGGAAGGAAGGAAGGAAGGAAGGAAGGAAGGAAGGAAGGAAGGAAGGAAGGAAGGAAGGAAGGAAGGAAGGAAAAGATGGTATGTCTGTTTAACAATACCAATATATAGAAACATATCCAACATAATGAGTAGCCCCAGCTACTCAATCCCATGGCCTGGGTGAACAGCCAAGACTTTAAGGGTTTCCAGACTGCCATCTGGGTTGTTATATCTCAGATAGATTACAGCTATTCCCTTAATGTGGGACTATCCTAGTGATGGAGGCTACAGTTGGTACAGTGTACAATAGTTTATATGCTTTTCAGTGTCACTCAGATTAGAAGAATAACACCAATATTGCAAGAATTGTACTGGTTCCAGAAGAATTCTACACCTAATTCAAGTTGCTGAACTATGAAGTCTCCAATGGATTGGTCTTTATTACCTTTGAAATAATCTACTACATGTAGAATTTATCTGTCCTGAATAATCTAACAGAGAGAGGTTGCTTTGCTACTTATCTCAAAAGAGAATGTCTTGAATAGCTTGCCCCTGGCATTAGATGTGCCTCTAGTATGAGGTCTTTCTATAAAATGGCAAAGACAGTTCTCTTCAGGAAACATTAAAGAAGACTAGGCTGCTAGTAGCCCTGAGTATCACTGCAGTTTGTATTTAAAATGTTTATAGTTTTTTGACTGCCAGTTATATTTATGAATATTTTATGGAATTTTTGTTATTTACCATAACCAAAAATTGCTTTAAGTATTTGGACTGAAGTTTTATAAACTATTTTTAAGATACTCATATTGCCATCTTCAATAATTAAAACAGCCTGAAATTTATCTAATACAGTCTTTGGGGAAGATGTGAGTCACATTCCAACTCATATGGAGGGTATGCGCTTGAGGAAGATTAATGTATGCTATAGAAATAGTAATGGATAGCTTGGTTTTATGATTGAAATCCGTACAATAAAGCTTCTAGAAGGATCCAGTTCTTTTTTGTCTTTAGAAAGTTATTACAGGAACTATCTGATCTTGATGAAGTTGTTTATTGTTGTATTGTCCTAGGACAGGGGTGTCAAACTCACATCGTCACGTCCAGGGGTAGGTTCTACTTACCTTTACTACCGGTTCGTAACGGGGCTGTGCGCGGGCTCTTCTGCACATGTGCAGAAGCGTTCTGATGATGTTGGGGTCAGTGGGCAGAGCCTCCCACAGTTTTACTACTGGTTCTATAAAACTGGTGCGAACCGGGGGCAACCCACCACTGGTCACATCGTTGTCACATGATGTATCGGGACTTTTTTCCCCTTTGCTAAACTGGGAGTGGGCATGACCAGCACATAACGCATCTGGCCCGTGGGCCGTGAGTTTGACACTCCTGCCCTAGGATGATCAACTAAGGCCGAAATCATACTACATTGTCAAATTCAGCAGCTATCTGGACATGCTTCTCTGAATTAACAGAACTGTGTATTGTATGATTCTATAAAACTAAAATTGATACTGGCAAATTCCACTCCCAAATATCAAGTAATTTACTGGAGTTTTAAAAAAGCCACTTGTAGGTAATCTAAGAGATACATGAAGCATTCAGAAAATTGGGGTCGAGTGTCATGAATATGTTGCTGACATTCAGTATATCTCTCCTAGATAAGGAAGTTTAATTATATTGAGTCAGATTATTGGTTCACCTAGAGTTTTAATGGTGATTTTAATCTATATTTTGCAATCTGTGATATATTGCATATTTCCACAGCTTCTGACTCCTTGCCATCCACAAAAATTCAATTGTACTTTTTTTGTTATTCTCTGTCTTAGGTAGTAGATGAAACCCATGTCCCAAGAGCTCAATATAATACGTTAGCATAATTCTGATGTATTTTTGATGATGATATTGGATTATTTTCATATATTTTAGGCTAGCTAGGGAATTTTTTTAAAAGAAATGATCTTAATAAACACTTATGGCCTATAGTTTACTTAAAGACTCCTTTATGAATTTGTAGCATGCCTTCAATCATTTTATTGTGTGGTTTAATGGGATTTGTAGAACAAGCCAAGTTATTTGGAAAGCTAACTTTCCCAAATGTCCCAAAGGAGCTTTTTAAAAAGTCAACTGTACTTTGTTTTTCTTGGATGAGAATGAAACATCTTCAAGGAAAAAGAAACCCCAGTTACCTTTTTAAAAAGCACCTTTGGGACAACCATGACCTGGATGACTGAGAATCTCCACAGACATCTAACTCTAAAATCTTCAATCAGTACAGCAGGATATATACTTTATACTAAGTAAACCTTAGCCATACCTAGAAAAGACTATTCATTACATGTGGCCAGTTCTCATCCAGTGATCATGAAATGAGATATTAATTATTCTTTAGTTCTGATTTAACTGACCCAATCTTATAGATTTTGTATGTACAACAATGTGGGAGTCATTCTCATAATGGTAAATGAACTGTTTATCTATTTTATGCAAACACATTCCTTTTTGAGTGGCTTCTATGCACACAATATGCCTTGCACAATTCATTATATTTTGTTGGGACAGTCTGAGAACCTCAACTTTCCTGCCATGAAAAAATGTGTTAAAAATATTACAAATTGTGTTAAAAATATTATAAAAATAAATATACAAGTTTTAGGCAAAAAGAGGATAGGAATGGCCACCTCAGTAATCAATCATCTAAGCATGTTCCAGTTGAGAGCATCTGGCTTCATCTTAAAGGGAGTTCCAAAATGTTAAAAGTGATGGCGTTAAACTAATTTTGGTGGGGAATACATTTATAAATGATTGCTTATTTGTACCTTATGACTATCATAAAGTGTTATACCTTATGATTCTTGATGAACGTATCTTTTCTTTTATGTACACTGAGAGCGTATGCACCAAGACAAATTCCTTGTGTGTCCAATTACACTTGGCCAATAAAATTCTATTCTATTCTATTCTATTCTATTCTATTCTATTCTATTCTATTCTATTCTATTCTATTCTATTCTATTCTATTCTACTCTACTCTACTCTACTCTACTCTATTCATTCAGCAGAAACCACAATAAAGAAAGCTTGTTTTCTGGGATCCCCTCCCACCCAAGTGAAGATCCCAGCTGATGGCACCTGCTGTTTTCCTTTCCTGCCAGATCTAAAAGTTTGATGTAACCAAGAAGAGGTGAATCCCTCAGAAAGCCTATCCCCATGCCAAGGAAGGGCTTTAAAGCTTAAAACTAGAATCTTGAATTGGACCCAGAAGCAAACTGAGAATCAATGCAGCCTGTGAAGCTAAAATGCAACACGCTCTGTTTTAGGAGCAGACATAATTGCCTGCCCCACTGTATTCTGTTCTAGTTCAAGCTTCTGAATAATCTTTCTGTTTACTTCTAATCTCTCCTTGATTAATTTCCATCCATTGTTTCTTGTCTTGCATTCTGGTGCTTTGGAAAATAGGTTGACAACAAATTGACAAATAGCTAGAGACAACAACTTTCAAAATTTAGGAAATGACCAATCTAAACAACATTCAAATATCAGAAGCTTTTGAAACAAATTCTGTTGTTTTAATAGCAGAGGGTATTACTTTCCTGCCTGCCATTATTAGTATGAGCTCTAAACTGATATTTGAAAGTTGAGGCTATAAGCCAGGGTTGTCAAACTCAATTTCATTGAGGGCAGCATCAGGATTGTGTTTGACCTTGGGGTGCCAGGGTGGGTGTAACCAGTTAGATGTCAGTCGTGTCGGAGGTGCCTGTGGTGGCCCGAGCACTCTGTCAGTAAAAACAGGCTCTTGACAGTGGTGGGTTTCAAATTTTTTTAGTACCAGTTCTGTGGGTGTGTCTTGGTGAGTGTGGCATGGCTTGGTGGACGTGGCTTGGTGAGCATGGTAGGAGAAGGATACTGTAAAATCTCCATTCCCTCCCCAATCCAGGGGAAGGTTACTGCAAAATCCCCATTTCCTCCCAATCAGCTGGGCCTCGGGAGGCAGAGAATAGATGGGGGTGGGGCCAGTCAGAGGTGGTATTTACCGGTTCTCCAAACTACTCAAAATTTCCGCTACCGGTTCTCCAGAACTGGTCAGAACCTGCTGAAACCCACCTCTGGCTCCCAAGCTCCATTTTCTGCTGTGATGACTTTCTACAACTTTCTGACAGCGAAAACAGAGCTCGGGAGAGCCAGCCACAGCCTTCCCAAGTTACATTTTCACTGGCAGAGGCACCATGGTCCGATCTTTTGCTGTTTCCAGGGCAGCCAGATCTAAGTACCCTGCGGGCTGGATCCAGCCCCCGGGCCTTAAGTTTAACACCTCCACTGTAAGCCATTGAACATGGTTTTTTAAATAATCTGTCTCAATAGCAATTGCCATCAATAAGGATATTTATTCAGGAAAGCCAAATTGAATGCAAGGATTATTTGGGGGAATAAGACTATAATATTTTCTCATATTTTCCAATATATAATTAGTTGGCAAAACACAAAAACATATGTGCACACACACATACACAATAGAATAAAATATTTTCCTATTCTGCTCAATAAAGTTGTGGATTTGTTTTGTCCTATATTATTTTTGAATTTACATTAGGATTGGATCTCATGAAAACCAAGGAACTGCCGACTGAAAGAAGAGAAATCTGTTTACAAATGCCATCTGGGTTCTAAGTATTGAATTAAATCAAAAGAGTAATCCAAATTAGTGCAGCCATTGTCCTTGTTTGAGTTCATACAAAAAATGTTCCACAAAGACTATTTTATAATAACTAATTCTGGAAGAAATCAAAGAGTCGATTGTATTCATTTCCTTCTTGTGAGCTTCTGGGAATACTAAGACTAACATCTGGCTGACCTAGATGCTCCTTTGATGTGCCAACCAGAAATGCTTTGGCTTTTTCTTGGGGCATAACACACAACAGATTAGCATATTTCAGCCCTTATCTGACATTACATGATTCTGAGGCATCCATTTTAATTTTCTTAAATTATGCATGGAAAATTGAGTTGCCAAGAGTCAAATTGATTGCAGTGGAATATAAATGCAATAAATAAGTAAACAAATAAATAAAACCCAACCTTATGTAAGATTAAAAATATACATAGCACAAATCTTAACAGGAGACTTGAAGAATAGTAATTCAGTTTCCAATGAATTACTCAAATGTTTCTATCAAGAAAACTGAGGGACATAGTTATATGTATTTCAGTGACTTTAAATTGGTCCTTTGGTTAATAAGTAGACAGAAGAAATAGTCTTCAAGCAGTGATGGGTTGCTACCAGTTCACCCTGGATCGGGCGAATTGTTAGCGGCAGCGGTGGGAGACTCCGCCCACCCACCCAGATGCTTCTGCACATGCGCACAAGCATGAGCGAACCGGTAGCGATGTGAGTTTGACACCCCTGCCATATACAATGTAATGTTTCTCTTAGTTGCTGTACCATTATCTGCATAATAGTATCTCTTTACTCTATTTATTATTTGAATTTAAAAAGTACTTTGAATAAATAAATCTAAATTACAGTTCTGACAAGTGCCAATCACTTTCTGCCCAACTTCTTTGAAAAGTTTTTTTTTCCTTGAGATGATTAAAACTATATGGGATGATTTAAAAAAATATTCAGAATTTTCATTAGTCAAAATACACCAGATTATTTAGCTGAAATACTGAGATTAGGGAAATGCAAAGAGCATACAATTATATTAAGGAAATGAAGGCGAAAATGTGGAATGTTGAATATATCATGGAAGATACTTAATAATATGCCTCAAATGAGAGGAAGTAGATTTGGAAATATTGGTAAATATCTGGATTTCCATCATCAGTTGCTTCCAAAAGCAATTTCAAATCAGTGAGGTCTGAATTAAAATTTGCAGTGTGAATCAAAAAGCTGAACTGATTCAATATGAATCATCTAGTAGATCCAATTCAATGCATCATTGCATGCATGTGCCAATTTTCATCAAACTTTTGAATATTTTCCCTCTTTTTATAAAATGTATATTGGGATATTAGTTGAACTACTATAATCTGAAATGCTATTTTTGCCTCTTTTAGGAGGCATGAAAGAGAGAGTGATTATTGTTTATTGACACTGCCAGCTGGAAGCAATGCAAGAGGCAAACTTGAAGTAGCTATCAAATGCTTTAAATGACAAACAGGAGATGAGATTTTTAACTAACATGATTAAATTTAAATTAAATTTGCTGACACACTCAAATTGTCTTGTTCTTGTTAAAGTCTCCTTTGTAATAGTAGTAGTAGTAGTTGTAGTAGTAGTAGTAACAGTCATAATTCTGCAAACAAATATAACCAGAGCTGTAAATTAACATATTTCAGATGATATCAAATCCTGATTATATAAAATCAAAGATGAAACTGTCAATTATCAGATTAGTGGTTGTAGTAAAAGTATGCAAATCAAATATAACTGTCTGGTTTGGCTCTTCAACCCAACAAGACAGACACCGACATCAGAGGATAATTAGAACTGCAGAAAAAAACAATTGCTACCAACCTGCCTTCCATTGAGGACCCATATACTGCACGAGTCAAAAAGAGGGCTGTGAAAATATTTACAGACCCCTCGCATCCTGGACATAAACTGTTTCAACTCCTACCTTCAAAACAATGCTATAGAGCACTGCACACCAGAACAACTAGACACAAGAACTGTTTTTTCCAGAATGCCATCACTCTGCTAAACAAATAATTCCCTCAACACTGTCAAACTAGTTACTAAGTCTGCACTACTATTAATCTTGTCATCATTCCCACCTGTAATGGACTGTAATTTTGTTGCTTGTATCCTTACAGTTTATATTGATATTGTTCCCTGATTGCTAATTTGTACTCTATGACTATCATTAAGTGTTGTACCTTATGATTCTTGATGAACGTATCTTTTCTTTTTTGTAGACTGAGAGCGTATGCATCAAGACAAATTCCTTGGGTGTCCAATCACACTTGGCCAATAAAAAATTCTATTCTATTATCTATGCCAGAGATGTCAAAATTCCCATGACTATCATGAATTGGTCCAAGCCTTTTTTGAAACCAGCCACCTTGGTGGCCGGCACCACATCTCATGTGACAGAATTTCAAAGTCAAATGTTCTATTAAAAAGTTCATTTTGTCTCCACATCAGTGAATACAAACTCTGTCTTTATTGTAAGTTGACATTATGTCACATGTCAATGACTAACCCTGTGATTGATTGATATATATATCAAAAGGTTGTAAATATTAATTCCCTTTTCCAATAACCACTCCCTCTTAACTCCTCACCTTTGCTCCGCCTCCTTAGTATATAAGCCCCATCCTGCTCCTTCATCCCTGTGTTCTCTCTCCTGTCATGATACCTGTTAAGATGTTTAATAGAAATAATAAATATATTTATTAGAAAAGGAATGACTTCTATGAGTTATTGGGCTTGATCCTTGAATCTACATAACACATTAAGAGAGTCATGCAACTTTGAAAGTATTCACCATATCCTTCCTTTTACAAACTTCCATCCTTCTGAGGTCGGTAAAATGAAGATCCAGATTGTTGGGGGCAATATGCTGACTCTGTAAACCACTTAGAGAGGGCTGGAAAGAACTGTGAAGCAGTATATAAATCTAAGTTCTATTGCTATTGCTATTGCTATTGCTATTTATCCTCCCTAAAACTAGGGAGGGTCACTTCTGAAATGCTTCCCAGACCACTTCTGCTTCGGTGGACTGAGATACCTCTCATCTGTTTTTTTCTTCTGTCTTTCAAGGTCATTCCCACATAGTATTACGCTACAAGTAATGGGGAGATTTTTTTTTTCATTGCTGTTTTCTGTGAAGCCAAAAAGTAGAATAAAAATCTGTCTTTGATCACCATGGAGATTATTTCTATTGCCTGAAATCCCAGTGAGCTACTATCCTTCATCTGAACATCTTACAATACTTGGTTTGTTTGTTCCTGGAACAATATTATCTTACTAGAAGTAGTAAAAAGTTGAGCAGCTAATAGGCTGCTCAAAACACTCTAATTTCTGCCCCACCTCATCAGTCTTCAGCTTGCCACCATCACTCATTCTCACAGAACGAGACTGACTTGATTATATTGTCCATTTCTTCGAAAGACAGTGCATTCATATAAAAATCACCGCCCTGAGTCCTTCGGGAGTAGGGT
Source organism: Arizona elegans (assembly GCA_022577455.1). Lineage (NCBI taxonomy): Eukaryota > Metazoa > Chordata > Lepidosauria > Squamata > Colubridae > Arizona > Arizona elegans. The sequence goes on from JAKOOJ010000001.1 coordinate 43,185,919, forward strand.
GGTATACAAATCAAATAAACCTAAACCTAAACCTAAAATATCTATCATATATTCCCAAAGAACCTTCATTTGTATGCATGATTTTGTCCATGAATTTATAGGAACTGAAAGCCTTTGTGCATGTACCTATAGTGTGTTGTGTTATTCGATTAATGCTTGATTAAACATGTCTTACATGTTACTCAATGACCTTGGCTTCCTTCCAGTGGTGGGTTTTTACTGGTTCGCCCCGGTTCAGGCAAACCGGTAGCGGCAGTGGCAGGAGGCTCCGCCCATCTGCCCAGACATCAGCACGGATGCTCTGCACATGCACAGAAGGTTCTGCATATGTGCCGAAGCACCACAAGTGAGGGAAGCAAGGGAGCACGCTCACCGTTCTGAACCAGTAGCAAAGGTAAGTGAAACCCGCTACTGGTTCCTTCATATATTGTAATTCTTGCAGAATTACACTGGAGTAACAAAGGTGCTTTTTCAAGAGGCAACTGGGCTTTCTATTTTTTTGCCTCTTGAAAAAGCACCTTTGGGACAATCATGACCTGGATGACTGAGAATCTCCATAGACATACGCTGGAGTAATTTTCATTAAAGCAAGCATCAAAAAAGCTTTCTCCCAACTCTAATGTCTTCTACTGGATCTGTAGAAAAAAATAAATAAAATAGTAACCCCATTTCCTTTCCATTTTTATCATAATAAAACTGGGAGGCAGTGAAAGAGGGACTGTTGTTATTATCATTTTCAGTGTTGTTGGAATTATAACTCTGCAAAATATAGGCTGCATTTTGTGACACATGAGTGGATCCTGAAATTAGTCAGAAACCTCATTAAAAAATAGATTCACACCAGCAAAATATAGATTTATACTTTCTGCTTTCCTCACTTTTAGACAGCTCCTATTTTTCTAAAGAGATTTATATGCCCCAACAAGCTGAGATAAAGACTTGTTTTGATGAGTTTATTTCTTCTTCCTTTTAGATTTTGCCCCACATTTTTCCATGGTGTCCTTAGATTGTGCAACTATTTAAAATAAACATGTGTATAGAATGCAGATAAAATCTCCTGCAAAACTCTAAGAAAGTAACAGAGAATATCTTCTATCATGTTCACCTTACAGTTATGCTTTTAACTGTAAGCGTGTTGTGTATATATTCTACAATGAACTTTATATTGCTGTGACTGAGACAATGCATCTTAATGCTTCAAGACTGTAGAAAATCCAAAGATACCAACATTAGCAAATGGAAAGTAGTTCAGACATTCAATTGCTGCCCATTAGGATTTAATTAGCTCAAATGGCCTGAGAGGAATTGTCAATCTAACAATTGTAGAAAAGGTTAATGAAATTCCCCAAAGAGAGAAATTGTGCCCTCCTCCTACAGCACTTGATCCTTCACTCAGACCACAAGGATTTTATTAACCTATTTTACCCTGAAAAGGAAATCGGAGTTCAAAACAATTCTAAAGGAAAATATCATCCACAGTACTCCTCCATATCTATTTGTGAATGCTCATCAAAGCAAAGACCCTTGTCTTTTTCATCTTTAAGTCTTTTTTCTTAAGGGAGGTATGTGTTACTTTCACTACAAATCTGCTGTTAACCAAATCCACCTAAATTCTCCAAGCTCTCCACTGGGAATCCCTTAGCTCTCCCTGCTTTACCCACCTAATATATCTTGGATGTTTTATTGTCCAATATACATGTTTTACAGTTATAGTGGCAGAAATAGTATGAGAATATAATTACCTGAACAGTATTATGAATGTTCCATATCATAACAATTTCTAGTGTAAGGGCTAATTTAAATAATGCATACTTATATGCAATCAGAGTCAGGAAAATACTTTGTTAGCAAAGGATCCCTCTGGCTACGCTCCTCAAAGTCACTAAGCAAAGCAGACATTCAAAGATTCAATGTGGCAGTTAAGTGAACATCAAATAGAGCCACTGAAAAGCAGATGTGGGTGGCCTTCTGCAGAGGTGTAGGTGCAGAGATGAGAGGAAAACAGGGTTTTAGTTTACGATAAAGGGTTTGCTTGCATGATATTGGATAGAACCAGGGGTGAAATGCTACCAATTTGGGGTGGTTCACCTGAACCAGTAGTAAAAAAATGCTTTAAAAAGTTAAAAAAAAAAACGTTCCGATGATCGTTTGGCACAGCTGATCCTTTTTTAAAACTTTTTTTAAAGCATTTTTTACTACCGGTTCAGGCAATGTGGTAAAAAAATGCTAAAAAAAAAGTAAAAAGTAAAAAAAAAAAGGTTGCAACAATTAGCTGTGCCACGTCACCCTTGGAATTTTTTTTTTTAATTTTTAAAGCATTTTTTTTTTAACTACCTATTGCCTGAACTGGTATTTTTGTGTAAAGTGTGATAGTTTGTTTTTGAGCTCTCTGTGACTCTGTGAGGTTCCTGCTTGTTGCAGGGGCCATTTTGTGTGAAGTCCAGCTACTTTTGCATTGTGTGTGAGTCAGTTGTGTAGCTTTTTTGTTATTTCTGTGTAAAGTGTGATAGTTGGTTTTCCTGGTCACTTGACCACCAAGTCATACCCACCTAGTCATATGCCCACCAAGCCATGCCCACCAAGACATGCCCACAGAACCGGTAGGGAAAATTTTTGAATTTCACCACTGGATGGAACCCAATTAGTGTACAAGTATATATGTGTCAGTTTGTAAGAGGCATTGTAATTTATTTATTTAGTGAGTGTTACATGCTGTATTAATGGGGAAAAAATACTCTGGATGAATTACAACTCCAAAATATAGTATGTGGATTTAAACATATAACTAAATATAGCAAGGTGTTGCACCAAGGAAATCAATAAGAGTTAACCAAAGCATCATTCTATAGAAGAGATAAAAACTTCAAGTCATTCCCCAAAAGCATTTTGGAAAAGCCAGATTTTAAAGACTTTCTGAGATTTTAGTAAACTCAGGATGGTTTTAATCTCTGGAGGTGTAATAATATGTGGGAAGATGATGAAGCCAAGAGACCCTGCCTAAGGAACAATCAAATAAGGGACAATATAGCCCAGAATTGGATAGAGGGCAGGGCAGGAAAATCAGAAGAGACTTTCCCTAGTTAGTGTAAACAAGATGTGAAGACATTTGTACTTTCAGACTTGCAAGATTCAGGTAATGTAGCTTTACAATAAAGTAAATTTAGGTCATCTGTTCATGTTTCCTGTCTAATCTACCTACTAAGAATTATCTTGTTCCATATTGGAGACTTGACCCAAAAAGTCTGCATCAGCAATCCTTGATGGCAAATATCCTGAAAGATGAGAATATAAAGTCCATTATTTCTGATCATACCAAGTAGACAAATGCCATTTGAAGTAGTTTGTCTCTCAGGTAGATAGGTCAGGAGCTCTATAGAATTTCAAAGATAACCACTAGCACCTTGAATTTCATATGGAAGCCAATGGCAATTATTATTAATTCTCAAAGTAATGGTATCATATTGGCAAATTAAGTTACTCCTGTCATTATTTGAAGCTTCATTGTAGACCAGCAGAAGTTTCTGAATAGCCTTCAAAGGCCGCCTCGGACAGAATGAATTGTAATAATCTAAGCAAGAGGTGGTCAAGGAATGAATCACATGTATAGTCTCCTTATTGCACAAATTTATCATCTGATCTTTAAACAGGATCTGCAAGCTCAAAGGCACTGAGTACAGAATGAGGGAATCAGTTGGGTTTTCTATCGGTTGGCTTCTAAATTTGTTGGATTAGGATTAAGCCTGTGCCTGTATTCCACCATTTGGATCCTAACAGATTCCAGGTAACAGGACAGAATGTCAGTTTATCTCCTTATTTCACTCATGGTCAAGATGCGATCAGTATGCTGATAATACCTGATGTTTAAAAGTGGTGCCCCATTTTAATATCCCCAGAAATATGAGGATATTGTACCATTAGAAAGTCATAGATATGTGTGCAGATAGTCCTTGACTTACAACCATTCATTTAGTGATGGTTCAAAGTTACAACAGCACTGAAAAAAATGACTTGTGAGCAGTTTTAACACTTACAACTGTTGTAAAATCCTCTTCGTCATGTGATTAGCATTTGGGTGCTTAGCAACTGACATGTGTTTATGACAGTTGCACTGTCCTGGGGTCATATGATCACTATTTATAACCTTCCCAGCCTGTTTCCAACAAGCGAAGTCAATGGGGTAAACCAGATTTGCTTAATAACCAAATGATTTATTTAACAATTGCAACAATTTCCTTAACAAATGTGGTAAAAAGATTGTAAAAAGGAAAAAAAAAACTCATTTAACTCAAACTCAAAGGGCCTGGTGGTTCAGCAGACTAAAAGCATTGTGATTAACACCAGCTGTCTGCAATTACTGTAAGTTCGAATCTCACCAGGCTCAAGGTTGACTCAGCCTTCCATCCTTTCTAAGGTAGGTAAAATGAGGACTCAGTTTGTGGGGGCAATAAGATGACTTTGTATAAATATACAAAAGTATGAAGGCTATTGCTTAACGCATTGTAAGCCGCCCTGAGTCTCCGGAGAAGGGCGGCATAAAAATCAAATTTAAAAAAAAAATAATGACTGCCTTGCTTAACAATGGAAATTTTGGTTAATTGTGGACATAAATCAAGGCCAAGTCAAGAATTATCTGTAGATTGAACCATGATTCCTCCTGCTGCTGCTGATGATTTTATCTGGCAAATTTTTCTCTATGCAAGTTCACTTGCAACATAACATCTATGAATGTATAAATCATTATCTGTGCATTTTTATTTTGTGGTGATCCTTTTCATCATTCCAATTAAGGTGGTTGTTGAGTATGTGTTTATATTATGGCACCTGATTATGTTTTTAACGGAAAGCAAATAGCACATTAATACTTTAATATGACATTAGTACAGTACAAGATTAACATTGCCAGACTATCAATGGGGGGTTTCTGAAAGTTTCTTTGCATAGTGAGAGATCAAACTGCATTTGGATTATAGCACCCATTTAAGCCATTTTTAAAAAATAGAAGAAAACTTTGGCTAATTTGTAGTTATTAACAGCAGGAAACATAAAATCAATAGCATCTAATGTTGGTCATCACTAGGAAACATACTGTTAAAGACTCCTTTTCTAAAAACTATTCTAATTGTGTTTATATTTCCATGACTTACTGAGCCATAGTATTTAAGTAAAGAATTAAATAATCATAAGCATTATGTAATTTTGCAAAGATTTTTTTAAAAAAACAAAACACTAATTTACTGGTATATGGGATGTGAACGTACTACGATGCAAGATTTTGTGAAGAATTTCTATTAAAAGCAGAAGGCAAAATCCCATTTTAATAGCTTGTGAATCCGTACAAAGTTTACAGATGTACAACATCAAAGCATAGCAGTTGATTCCCCTGCACAGTTAAATGAAATCCTGAAGTCTCAAACCATATCTAAGTATCTTCACCTATGAGGATTGTCATGATAGAAAAGGGAGACAGTTTCTTTCATTGCCTCTTTCATTGCCTCTTTCTCTTGGATATCACCTACACTTATGCATCTGATCATCTTTCTTTTTATTCATTGTTGAAGAAAACTATTTGTTCCTGTAATGTTTTATTTATTTTTTTTAGAAGGGGTTACTAGAAACCAGATGATGAATGTTACTACTTAATTATTTAAGCCTCTTCAAAGCCATCATTAAGAGCAAAGGTGCTTGCATGCTGCCCAAAGATAGATTGCACAATTGACAAAATAACCATCAGTCAATCGCAAAAGGCAGCTTTATTATTTATTTATTTATTTATTTATTTATTTATTTATTTATTTATTCAACTTGTATGCCGCCTTTCTCCGAAGACTCAAGGCAGCTTACAATGCATTTAAAAACCATATATAAAACATTAAAAGTTAAACCATTAAAAACAATTAAAACCCATTCACCCCATTCATGGCCGTATCTCACCAAACCGCAACAGCAAGATCAATGGCCCCAAGCCCCAGGCCTGCCGGAAGAGCCAGGTCTTCACCGCTTTTCAGAAGGCCAATAGAGTGGGGATGGTTCAGACCTCAGGAAGAAGTTACATCTTGTGACAATACCTTTAATATCAGCAAACAACTTCTGCCTACCAGAGAACCCATGAAGACTCAATAGGTAGATAAAAATGCCAAATCCAGTGAAATACATCAAAATCCAGTAAGAATGCTAAACAGAATGTTGACTATGCAATGAACCTTAATCATGATAAATCCAAAAATACCCGCCCCCCCTTGATTCTGCTAAAACTTAAAATATGGTTACAGCCAAAAAAACAAACAGCAATACAATAAAATCCTTTTGCAAAGTATGAAAGAGCAAAGGTATTTAATAATCTTGCAGAGCTGGGCCTGAGAAGATGTGAGGCAACTGCTTGTTCTTCTACATTTTCCCCCCTCTGGGGATATATTACTTTTTTGGTCTTTAAATATCCATCCATTCATTTAATCTCCATGACAGAAAAGAAAAAAAGCACCATGAAGCCCTATCTTGCAGAAGTGCTGGCTGCAAAGTATGTCCAGAGGCAGTAAGAAAAAGTCAGGACTGCATAGTTGGAGTCATCCCCCACCCTGCCTTTTTTTTTTACAGGTGCTGCATGGACTGGAGTCTTGATTTGTAAATTGTGACCACTACCTCTACTTGTTTTATATTTCTCTAGATTCCCTTGAATGCACCACTGTAAACTGGGTCAAACTCCTGTCTAGTGTGGTAAACACCTGTTTCTATGTATCTTCACATTGGTACCCTCCATGCAGTGCTGAAATCTAAAATTTGTTACTACTGGTTCTGTGGGCGTGGCTTGGTGGTGGTGGGGAAATGTGACTGGGTGGGCGTGGCCAATTTTTTTTTTTTTACTTTTAAAACCATTTTTTCTACAACCTCTTCGGTGAAGAGGTTATAAAAAATGCTTTCAAAAGGCTCTGACGATTCCAGCTGAGTTGCCTGATTGGCAGAGACGTTTTTCTTTTAAATGCCTCTGCCGATCAAGCAACTCAGCTTGGATCATCAGAGGCATTTAAAAGAAAACAACCCTTTTTTTCTTTTAAATGCCTCTGCCAATCAGGCAACTCAGCTTGGATCATCAGAGGCATTTAAAAGAAAAAAAAGGTTTTTTTTCCTTGTAAAAGCCTTTGATGATCCCAGCTGAACCGCACGATCATCAGAGGCTTTTTTTTTTTTACTTTTAAAAGCATTTTTTCAGCCGAAGAGGTTGTAGAAAAAATGCTTTTAAAAGTAAAAAAAAAAAAGCCTCTGATGATTGTGCAGCTCAGCTGGGCATGTGGGGGGCAGGGATTTTTGCTACCAGTTCCCCGAACCACCCGCCTCCATCGCTACCGGATCAGGCGATCTGGTCCGAACTGGGAGCATTTCACCCCTGCCTCCATGTCTTCCTTTGGTCAGTAGGGTCCTGAAGATCCATAATTGGCAAGGCATATGTGCTTATGGCATGTATCTTATTCTTCTCATTGAACTGGGTCTTCAGGACTATCTTATCCTTTGATGATATTTGGATGTTGTTATCTTCCTTCTCTCCTCATGGTGATTCCCCTGTATCTTCTGGTTACCAAGGTATTTGTAGCTGATCTGTACATTTGCTATGAAGCCCGCTGGTAGCTCTACCCCATCAGTCTTAAATATCTTCCTTCTGTGATGTCCTTGGTGCTCTCTGAGCTTAGTTGTTTTCTTCCAGATGTTTCATTACCAAACTGGGAAACATTATCAGTGCTGTAAGGGAGTGGGGTTCGCTCTTTGTTTATGTACAAGTGGCTTGCTCTGTCAGTGTTGGTAGGAGCGTTCTTGGTAGTTCCTTAATCATCAGTTCCAGAACAGAGTAGAATTTGCACCTAGTTGACTCATGAAACCCCACAGTTCAACCCTAAGCTACAAAATTTCTCTTCTATTAATATATTTTTGAAGCCAAGGGCCTAGTAATCCTTAGTACTTTGAGGGGATGAGGTGAGGGAAATAAAAAGCAATTCTTTTATTTTACAACATTGCTCATTATTGTAATCCAGAAGCTTTCTGTTTAAGACCAGAAATTGCTTTGCTATTTTAGAAACTTAATACAACATATAGCCCATAATATATGATATGGTCTTGTGATTCATTACACATACAACACAATTAATGCAATTAGAATTGGTAGATTATTATAGAGATATCTATCCCTAATCATTTTCTTCTTTTTGGAAAGTTCAAATGTGGTAATCATAGTCCTGAGCAATTTAACAGCCTTCAAAGTTAGATTAATAAAGATCTTCATTACTGATTATAAACAGGCTGATATGTGTGAAAGGAAGTCCTTCAAGTAATCTGGTGTAATAAAATAAGAGTTGATATAAATGAAAGTTAAGCAAGAATCAGGTTAACTTCTTATTAATTTCAATATGGATATAGAACAAATTATATATTCTAGAACAGGGATCCCCAACCCCCAGTGTGTGGCCCGGACCCAGTCTGTAGTGCACTGGGAACCAGGCTGCATAAGCGGCAGGAAAATGTATGAAGTTCCAGTTGCATAAGGGACAAGTAAAACCATCCTGTCCCCACCACCTTCCTGCCACCACCACTACTAGTCCCCAGAGTTGGAAAAATGACTCTGGGAAGGAGATGACTAGTGGTTTCAAAATGCCAAAGGTTTTCAAATCTTAAGCCATTACCAGGATCATACTGCCAATTATATAAATTCAATGTGGACGTTTTATGTACATTTGCATTTTAAATTGCATTTATTGTTGAATACTTTTCTATGTAATAAATGAATCTTGAGAGATGATGTAGTGGTTAAGTCATCAGGCTAAAAACTGGGAGTCTATGAGTTCTAGTTCCACTTTAAGCCAACTGGTTCACCTTGGGCCATTCGCGCTCTCTCAGCTCTAGGAAGGAGGAAACCACTTCTGAAATCTTGCCAAGGAAATTACATGAACGTATCCAGGCAATCACCAGGAATCAATGCTAACTAATTACATGCTACGCTATATTTCATCTCCTTTTGTACCCAGTTTTGATCACTTCAAAACAAGAAAGTCACTGAATATCCATGGAGATTCTCGGTCCTCGAAGTCATGATTGTCTGAAAGGTGCTTTTTCAAGAGGCAACTGGACTTTCTGGTTTTTCTTTGAAGCTGTTTCACTGCTCATTCAAGAAGCTTCTTCAGATCTGACTGAATGGTGGAAAATTGAAGGAATTATACTCCTTGTAGACAACTGGTCATTTGCATTTTTAAGTGAGTCATTAAGGCCACCTAGAGGTTTATCTGTGTCATTAGGGTGACCTGAATGGTGCAAATGTCTACAACTCAGTCCTTTCAATAGTTCCAAGAAGACTCCACACCCATTTGCACCACTCAGATGAGCCTATGACACAAATAAACCTCCGGGTGGCCTTCAAAACTCGCTAAAAGAATGCAAATGACCAGCTGTCTGCAAGAAGTATAAATCCTTCCATTCCCCACCATCCAGTCAGAGTTGAAGAAGCTTCTTGGATGAGAAGTAAAATGTCTTCAAATAAAAACCAGAAAGACCAGCTGCCTCTTGAAAAAGCACCTTTGGGACAAGAAAGTCACTGAGAAATTGGAACATTTGCAAAAAATAAAATAAAAATAAAAATGAGAAAGATAGTGAGAGTCTCAGAAACTAAATCCTATGAAGAATAGTTAAGAAAAGTGGGTATGTTTAGCCTAACATACAGAAAGCTAAGGTGGTGGGGGAATGATTGCAGTCTTCCAATTGTTGAACAACTGTCACAATCCAAGGAATATAGGTTTACTCTCCAGAGCTTTGAAGAGAAGCACAAGAACCAATGAGTGAAAGCTTTATAAGGGGAAAACCACTGGAAGTTTTCTTTTGTTTTTTGTTTTTTAGCAAAAATTGAATAGCTATTTGTGTGGGACAGCATAAATGTTCCTCTCTTGACATATAGTTTTCTGATAGTGAATTCAAAACAGGAAGACTTCTTTTGTATGAAGTGTGTGAGAGAAAAAAAATTGAAGAAAAGAATGTGCAATTGTACATTGGTGTACAAGAAAAGAGTGTATGCAACAAAATATGAGACAAACACAAGCAATATTTTCCCTTTGAATTTTTGGTTTGATATATAATAAAGTAATCCAATCAAACAGATTATTTCTTAGATTATTATTGAACTCTTGGCTAATATAAAAATGACCACCAAGATGATAGCATCTAATATTTTAAAATCAGGGTCATTCTGACATCAAGCAAGCAAATCGGGTACATTAACTTTTCCAACAGCAAGGTACTAAGTGCGTTTTAGTCCAAAACATCTAGATAAACATCAGGCTGCCTGCTCCCAATATAAAATCCCTGGAGTAGTAACATAGATTCTGAGAGATTTTGCCTTCCAAACATAATAACAACTTTTCATGTAAAATGAACAGCCATACTTCAGGGCATCATTCCTTTATATTTATAAATTTGATATAAAAAGAACCTATCCAATTTAAATCTGTCATTTTGTAAAATGTGCACTAAAGTTACAATCTATTGTAATGCTTCCTTTTCATTTGTAAAGACAATTATTTCTTGCAATAATTTCATTTCACCATGCCTGGGATAAAGCAAATTTGTTTTCCTGATTTATGTTTTGTGATGAGTTACTTCAAACTAACTTGACACAACTGGAAAACCTAAAAACAAAACAAAACACCTTTCCTGAGCTACAGAAAACTCTCCATGGCTCATAAAAACAACATAAGCTGAACTATACAACACATAAAATATAAAGACAAAACAAGCTTGGTGTCTCAATCATTGCCTTGAGATGCCCCAGAGCCAACTCTTGACATCCTTATCTGCCACAGTGCCTATGTAAAAAGCCAGGTCTTGGGAGCCTTCTGAAAGGCTAAAAGCCAAGGAAAATGTAGGAGCAGCTACAGAAAAGATACATTTCTATGTCAAGATTTCAGGAAAGGTACCTGAAGCATGCCTGTGCATCTGAATTGGTAGAATGAGCAGATCTTTCAGGGAGAAGTAGTCCCACAAATAACATGGTCCTATGCTTTGTAGAGCTTTAAGGGTAATAATCAGCAGCTTGAATTACTCCCAGAAGAAAATTAGGAGCCAGTGCAGCTTACACAAAATAGGTGTAACATGGATGACTCTAAAAATATTTAATATTGTACATGCCACTGTTTCTGGACTAGGTGGTCTTCAAGGGTAGCCCCACATAAACAAATTACAGTAATCTAAACTGGATCATTATCAAAGAATCTTTTAGTTCTATTTTGAATTTTATCTGAATGTGTTCGAAGAAAGAAAATGGATAATTGCTTTCCCAAGAGGAGGGGGGAAATGTGAGGGGGACTTGCTATGTTTTCAATTTTGAAGTTTTTGCAATATATATTAGTTGCTGGTAGACAAATTAGCAACTGTTTGATTTATATTTTCAAACACACAGAGAGAAATTGATGAGCATTTTATCTTGTTATTTTAATTTGGAGGCAATTGGATTTGTAAGGTTAACATTGTCAATATATTACATTACTTATTAAAATTAGGCAGACATACTCACAATATGAATGCACGCAAGTAAACTCTCCTTGTTGGAACAATTTTGGAAGTGCTTCATAAGGGAAAAAATGAATGAAAAGAAAATCCTGTTGCACTGATCATGTGTCCACATTCTCTTTCCTTTCATAGATATTTATTAATTTTTATTTATTTATGCAGCAGTCCATCTCACCAAGGTGATGTTGGGTGGGAAACATACATTTAAATAACAAATAAGAAAATAATTCAACAGAGAAACAAAATAAAAAATGGTAAGGTAAAAGTAAAGGTTCCCCTTGCACATACGTGCTAGTCGTTCCTGACTCTAAGGGGCGGTGCTCATCTCCATTTCAAAGCCGAAGAGCCAGCGCTGTCCGAAGACGTCTCTGTGGTCATGTGGCTGGCATGACTAAACGCCAAAGGCGCATGGAACACTGTTATCTACCCACCAAAGGTGGTCCCTATTTTTCTACTTGCATTTTTTATGTGCTTTCGAACTGCTAGGTTGGCAGAAGTTGGGAAGAGTAACGGGAGCTCACTCCATTACATGGTGCTAGGGATTCAAACTGCTGAACTGCCGACCTTTTTATCGACAACCTCAGCCTCTTAGCCACTGAGCCACCACATCCCTTGTTTTTTAAAAAATTGTATCCAGGGATAATTCTTCAATAACGATAACAGTGCATCCGCTTTATTAATTTTTCAGTTGCCATGCCTGGGACAATAACCAGATCTTAAGCACTTTCCAGAGGTCAAGAGGAGTGGAACCAATCTAGTCTTGGATGGAGTGCTGTTCCAAAGGACATGTTTCATGACAGAAGAAACATTTCCTGGATTACTCTAGATGGCATTCTCTATTTAATGAGACCCAGAACATGTCCTGCCTGTCAGATCTAATGTGGTGGATAGAGACAAGCAAAGAGAGGTGGTCCCTCAAATATCCTGGCCCAATGCCATGAAGGGCCCTTTGTAGGCAATAATCAGAAGTAAAAGTGTAACAGTGACTAAATAGAAGATGCCTGTAATTACCACTATTACCACATTTTGAACCAATTAAAGCTTCTTAATCTTCTTCAAGGGCCATCTCATGTAGAGCACCTGTACATATTCTAGTAGTTAACTGTATTAATACCAATTAATTCTAAGTAGTTATGAATAGATCTCCAGTGGATGATTTTGTGCATTCTTTCTCCAACCCTGATGCCTATGAGCGATTTCTGGTTTTGCCAATATACTTTCATTTTTGACACTGAGTTGACCTTTAAAAAATAAGCTTGAGTGGAACTAGTTTGGTAAAGGTCTTCCATTTAATATGCTGAACTCCTGGTCACTATGTGGACATGGAAATGTTATTTAATAACAGTAATATGAAAATGGTATGCCACTATATTCCTTTGGGATTTTTTTTTAAAACTTTACAATCTAATTTACACGTTTGATAGTTTGGGGAAGATTCCAATCCAAGTATTGATAAGGCTTGACCGTGCTTGGTTTCAAAGCCAAAGTAAGTTTTAAAAACTTACTTTAAAAAAAGGTAAATTGCAGCCCAGGACTACTAGACATAAAAACTTTTATTTTAACAAAAGTCAAAATGTCCTTCAGTGATAAATTACAACAAACCCCTAAAAGTTAAATTCTCCCCACTGAATTTTTATTTTTTCAAATCACTGTAACTGAGCCCTCTGTGAAAATTTATCAAAAAATAAATGGGAAATTCTAAATTATTAAGCGTGTGTTAAACTGCCCATAAATGATTATTATCCTTAGCAAAATGTAATTGTCAGGCCAGCTGAAACTCTTGAAGAAATTTTATAATCCTTCTGCTTGCCTTCATTGGGTAATAAATGAAATGGGTTTCCAATCTCCCTTTGTAAGAGAGCTAAACATATCTCTTCATGTATGAACTGGGGAAAAAAGCACTGTAAGAAACAGTAGCTTTTTATTCATAGGAAACAACATTTGAAAGTGCCTTCTGTGTTCTAAAAGTTTTCAGAAATACATCTTAAATGACTCTGGGGATGTAATACAATATTATACACTATGTTTTAAAGGAAAAAAATTGGTTTAATTTGTCTCTCTTTTTGCAAATGCCAGTGCATTACTATGACTATTACTATTGCTCCTAATATATCTTTCTTATCCAGAATGGAATTATGCACTCTGAATCATTGCAAAATCTATCTTCAAACACCTGCTTGTTGCTGTTACTTTGTGAGCATTTAAACTAATATTACCATATTGATCTTTGCTTTCTGTGGTACTTAATCGTGCAAGTTAGTAAGGCTACAATCTTATATGCCCTAAGAGAGTATTCAAGGGTTGAGAAAAAGCTCTGATCTCCAAACAAACAATAACTCATTCTCAACCTCCTTCAGAAAGTTCCATAAGCCTTCTGGTTTTGATACCAGAACTCTAGGATTTACAGAGTAGAGGTGAAGCAAAAGACATTTTGTTGCTTGTCTGGGATTGGTCCAGACCAAGAATGGATCAGTGAAATAGCCCTTGTTCCTATATTTTTAATGTACTCTTGCAACTGGAAGAATTTTAATAGCTCTGGGAAAGATGTACATAATTTTTTCTTTCCTTGTAATCAATATAAAAATCATATTTTCTAAATTAAAAAAAAGGTTTTAAAGAAAGCTAAAATTTCTCCATCTTCCATTCTGTTTACTGAACAAGCATCAATCTTCCAGGTAGAGCAGATAGCAAACACAACCAGATCCACTAGTTCTATTTCATTATAAGGCTACATTGATAGAATCTTGCAAGTCTTAAAGTACAAATCTTCCACTATTTCTTTTTACATCCTAATAAGTTACAGAGATTCCTTTCTGAGTTTTTTTTTCTCTTGACATTTTGCAGCAGTGGGCTCCACACTCCCCTTATCCAATCATTGCCAAGACAACATTTCTTCCCCCATCTCCAAAGTCATTCCCACATATCAATACAACAAACCAAAAGAACTCCAGATACCTCCAGATCCTTAATCTTCCAAACTTATTTATACCCCTCCAATCAGTTCTATTGTTATTCCTTAACTTTGTTCTCTGTGTTGTTCAGAGTTTTCTTAATTTGATTTAAAGATAGTAGTAAAGTCATCAACTATCATAGACTTTTTTTTTTTTTTTTACAGAAAATAGTATTTGAAGAATTGTCCGAAGGCACCACTCTGTTATAGGAAGAGAGACATTTAGTCTATGGTGGAAAAAAGATATACAAGGAAGGTTTTGAAATTATTCATCAATAGGTAACACATGGATAATAGATTAAATAATCATAACTTAATAATAATAAATTATTAAACTTTTATGCTACCCAATCCTTGATTTATTTTATTTATTTGTAAATAAATAACAAATAACTCAAGGCAGCAAACATATCCAACATACCTCCCTCCTCCTATTTGCCCCACAACCCTATGAGGCAGTTTGGACTGAGTGACTGATTCACGGTCATGCAGCTGGCATTCATGGCTAAGGAGGGGCTGGGATACAGTCTCCCACTTTCTAGCTTGGTACCTTACCACAACCTATCGGTTAATGCCTCTGAGCAGCCCACAATAACCCAAGAAATTATGATCAAATCAACAGAACATAAAATATAAAAATAAAATATATCCTTCCTTGAAAAGGCCTGGATGAAATCTTTTAAACCACAGCAGAGTGAGGGCCATTGAGGAGGAATTCCATTTCATAGGACAGGTGCTGTAATAGACTTAGTAACATACTTGTCTTTTCCCTCAATATTGCACACCTGTGTAACTTACAGCATTTCAGAATCAGCTTCTGCATACCAACCAGTCTCACTATCCAGAAATATGTACCCTTGGGCATTTCATGAGCAGAATCAATCAATTAGTCTATCAATTTTGTCATATAAAAGGTAGGATAGTATTTGCTCTATTTTGTCTTCTTTTAGTTTCATATAAAACTGGGAAATAGCTAGAAATACAGTGCAATCCTTCAATATAATGAGGCCCTTTACACAATTATTGTATGGGGAGGACTAGAAGGGGGGAAACAGCCCAAAAGAATTGTGTAAGACTCTGACATAATCTTATTCCTGAGTATATTTTGTGTTAAATAAATGTATTATAGGATATTAAGTTCTAAACTATCCACATGCACACAATCTCATTTAGCTTTGTTGTTTGATTTCGAATCATATTGTTAAAATAAACATTTCAGTAATGCTCAATTTTAATTGCACCTAAGAGAACTTTAAATTCATGTAGATGTTTCACAGACAACTGTTTATCAGTAGGGATATTTACAGTACTGTTAAAGATCTACGCAAACAAAATTAGAGTCAACATTAAAGTGGATTTGACAGGAGGCTTTGCTTGCTGTGAAACCATTGACAAATACAGATGGTAAAGGATCAGCACACATTTATTCCTTGTTTCTGTTGGACAGATGGCCAAATAGGATAGCTATTGAAATGCTTTTCTTTTTTCTAATCTTAATGAAATGACTTGTGATAACTCTACCATTAAGTTGGTTTTTTGTACATGTGTGCTTAAATCTGTACCAGGCTGGAGAAGAGTAATGATGCATCCATCTTTTCTTTCTCTTTAGTATTATTTAGCACTTCCCATGTGGATTCCTTGCTTTATTACCTTCACCTAAAATATCAAGAAATGAAATAGATACTTTTGCCAAATGTAGGAAGAAACTGCTTTATTGAACATGTTATTTGAAAACTGAGATAGAGCGATCAGAACTGTACATTTCCTTGATATAGTAGTTATGAGATTCTAATAGAAGTCTCAGGGCCCAGCATCACCTTGTAGGGGAGATGGGCAGTATAGAAATTAATTAATTAATTAATTAAACAAACAAACAAACAATCACTATCTAACAAAATGAAATTCAATGGTGAAAAAAGTAAGGCTCTACATTTAGGCAAGAAAAACAAAATGCACAGGTACAGTATATGTGGTACTTTGCTCAATAGTAGAAACTATGAGAGGAATCTTGGAGTCGTAGTGGACAACCATTTAAATATGAGCCAGCAGTGTGCAGCAGCTGCCAAAAAAGCCAACACAGTTCTAGACTGCATAGACAGAGGGATAGAATCAAGAACACCTGAAGTATTAATACCACTTTATAATGCCTTGGTAAGGCCACACTTGGAATACTGCATTCCGTTTTGGTCGCCACGATGTAAAAAAGATCTCTTTCTAGAGACTCTAGAAAAAGTGCAGAGAAGAGCAACGAAGATGATTAGGTGACTGGAGGATAAAACATATGAAGAACGGTTGCAGGAACTGGGTATATCTAGTTTTTTAATGAAAAGAAGAACTAAGAAAGACATGATAGCAGTGTTCCAATATCTCAGAGGCTGCCACAAAGAAGAGGGAGTCAAGCTATTCTCCAAAGCATCTGAGGGTAGTACAAGAAGCAATGTCTGGAAATTAATCAAGGAGAGAAGCAACCTAGAACTAAGGAGAAATTTCCTGACAGTTAGAACAATTAATCAGTGGAACAACTTGCCTCCAGACGTTGTGAATGCTCCAACACTGGAAGTTTTTAAGAAGATGTTGGATAACCATTTGTCTGAAGTGGTGTAGGGTTTCCTGCCTAAGCAGGGTGTTGGACTAGAAGACTTCCAAGGTCCCTTCCAACTCTGTTATTCTATTCTATTCTAATGCAGAATTGGGCTAAATTGGGGATTCCATATTGAGGGAGAAATTGTTTTTTCTTGTGGAAAAGAGCCTTTAGATGAAAATCGCCTGCTTTCCATTTCCCACTTTTCTACAAGACAGTGGAAGAGTCCTTATCTCCAAGTAAGTTTTTAAGAACACTCCTATATAGTCACTTAACATCTGAGCATTTCAAAGGAAAAGAGGAAAAAGGAGGGTTTTTTAGAAAAAGGACCAAATCCAACCAAACAATGCATTAAGATGGAAAACATTTTTCTCTTGTTGCTGGGCTCCTTCCTTAATGAAAGGAAATATAATTCATTATTCCTGTAATGCTGGTCAAAGATCAGGTGATAAAAGTCCAGCATGCATTTTCTTAAGGTCAATGATGTCTTCAATAAAATCAATAAGAAAACTGATACAGGATGAGCAAGATTAGACCCTTTCATGTGAAACCTGAAAGGCCTCAACCAAGGAAAATATATTGATGTGATGTGAAAGATATATTAATCTTTCAGGATTACCATATTTTTCAGAATATAAGACGCACCTTTCCCCCCATAAAAATTTAGGTGCACCTTATACGTGGCTGTTTCGTTTGGCCGGCCTGGACTGATGGGGTTTTAATTCTAATTTAATTTTAACTTGTTAGTCTTAATTGTACTTTTAACTGTTAAATTATGAGATTTGGATTTAATTTTTTAACTTTTTTATTAACTTTTTTATTACATGTTTCTTAACTGTTGTGAGCCGCCCTGAGTCCGGCTGGAAATAGGGCGGCATATAAATCTCATAAGTAAATAAATAAATCTCATAAATAAATAAATCTCATAAATAAATAAATAAATAAATAAAACACCGAATGTAGCCCTGCCCACCCACTGGCCCCCACCCTTTGGCCTCTGCCTCCCAGCAGTTACCTCCTTGCAGCAAAGAGCAAGAAAAAACAGCTCCTTTCAGCTTCAGCACAGCTTAATTAACACAAGTTGATTGGATCTGCCTCCCGACTCTCAGCTGTTTTGGTTTCAGCTGTTTTGACCCGGCCTCTGCTGCTTGCTGCAAGGAGGTAAATTGCTGCAACAGATTTTTTTCCCTTGTGCTAATCAAGCTATGCTGAAAACGAAAATGAAAGTAAAGCAGGCTGTTTGCTGTTTGCTGCAACGAGGCAAAATTAGGCAGAGGCAGAGGGAGATTTCTTTTTCTTCTTTTCCTCACCAAAAAGAGTAGGTACATCTTATAGTCTGGTGTGTCTTATACTCTGAAAAATACGGTACTTGGAAATTTGGGGTTTTTTACAGAGTGAAAAGTATACAAGCAGATACCCAGATTCAGCAAAAATTCTTCATGAGATTATTTGTTGAAGAATAACTCCATTGGCATCTGTAGCACCAGTCTCTACATAAGAAGCAAGTAATCCTGGTAATTCTTCTAGCTGAAAAAAGGTTCCATACATGGGCAACTGGAAATACCTCCTAGATAATGAAAGAACTATAGGTTAATAGCGTCTGAGGAGTTCTCCTTACATTCAGGGTACTGGTCCTCTCACTTAGACTAATCATTGGCTAACTAAATCTTCTTCATGTTGAAATGTAATTGAGGCTGAACTGGTAGCCTTTCTTCATACTCCTTCAGTCATTGTTGAATGTAGTTTTGAGTCTTTTAAAGTCTTTCCCCTCAACCGTCATGTGATCCACCAGGATAAGGAGGCTGAAATAAGATGGTGGATGGCTACTAGCTTATGTGGGACTCCAGGAACAGACTTAGCTTGTTTTCCATCTCTTCTTAAAATCAATAGGCCCTGCAGTTGGCAAGGATAAGGGTTCAGTGAAAGGTCATGGGAGAAATCAGTCATCCACAGAACTGTGTTATTAACCTTTTGCACAGTGATTAATAAACTGATATAAATTCAAATAATATGTTCTGGTTTTGTATCAGTCTGTGCTTCCATTTCCAGTATTTCCTGGAACTTTTTATAGTCACACAACACTGCCAATCACAATAATAATAGCCTGTGCCAAGCCAAGCCAAGCCAAGCCAAGCCAAGCCAAGCCAAGCCAAGCCAAGCCAAGCCAAGCCAAGCCAAGCCAAGCCAAGCCAAACGAAACGAAACGAAACGAAACAAAACAAAACAAAACAAAACAAAACAAAACAAAACAAAACAAAACACAACACCCTGTGATGGTATTAGCTTTTGTGGCCTTTAACACTGCCCTTCCATACATTCCTGACTCATGGTTGTTGATAGCTTTTTGTGACAGTTGGTGATATTGGGAAGATATACATGCAGGAATCAGTAACCTTGAAGCATCATCCCTCACCAAAGTTCTTTAGACAACAATAGAAATGAAGATGTTCTTAGGCATGATAAATGTAGACTAAGGGAGTAGATCACTTCATGTCAACATACTTCAACCTAAGAATGAGAGGAAAAACAATAAAGTGGTTGTCTGGATGACCCCTGAAAAATGCTCTAGTCAGAAAATGTTTGATAGGGTGCAAAAGGTAAAGCACTTCTAGGAAGAACGCATTTAGAGAATCATCAGCAATTGAAATTAAGAACCAATATGTCCACGTTAAAGAAAAAGTCTCCTTTTAAAATTTTAGAAGCTCACTTTTTCCCCAGAAGGATTCCTAGACCATTCCTCTGGAATTAGACCCAGATGGATACCCCTCTGCCAAGGTTTCATCTGGAAGCTGTGCAAGAAAAATAAATAGCATTTATTTTAATAATGCTTTTAAGCTCAATAATATTAGAAATGAGCAAACTTTTAGGATGGGACACAGTTAACACACTTACACAAAGTAAGTGAAGTCATGTCACTTTTTCCATTCTTTATTTTCTATTTAAAGGATATGCTGAGACTTTAATCTTTTTATATTTTATTTTTAACTCTTACAGTTATTTTACAGTACATTTTTTGTGTATCCAAAATGGAAGGTAACCATGGACAGGTTTCTGGCAATCATGCTACTGTAATTTTTCAGCACAGATAAGAAGAAGGGACTATTTTAGTCTACACAAGCCACAGGTTGTCCACTCCTTGTTTAGAGTCTTATAAATCTATAAATATTTAGCCTATAAAGTCTATGATTCTTATAAAATACAGACTGCACATATTTATTTTTGAGTTGTGCTGTTTAAAAGTTAAAAATTCTGAAATAAATTGTTTCCATTCATTTGGCTTTAGAGAAAACCACAGCACAAAATTTCTGATCCAGTAGCTCAAACCTCTGGAAATCAAAGAGAATATTAATAATTCACCAATTTCTCTGCAGAAGAAAAACATTTCTTCTATGCTTTTCCAACCTTTCCTGGGAAGGGAGTGGGCCTCAGTTCACAGGGTTAGCAATATTGCTGGAGAGAGCAGGGATAGAGGGAATCAGCAAAGAATGATTGCCATTTCCCATCTCATTAGCTAGATTATTTTGAAAAGAATTGATCAAGATTTTGCAAGGTTTTGCCTCTTGACCTTTACAATCCCTTTCTTCAAAGGTAGGCATTTGTGAACTGTACAATAATCTTATATTGTTATTGTCTTGTGAATTTAGATTACCTAGTGCATGTTATGGCATCAGGAGCTAAACTATGGAATTTAATGAGTCAGCCATTTTAGCATGCAAACAGAAGAATGAGTAGAAACTTTAAAATGGCTGAAGTTAGGCCGAAACTAGGAAAAGGCTGAAATATAGAAAAATAATAATGATGGAAAAGAAGCAAGTGTGCTTTGAGAAAAGGATTGTTTGGAAAGGCTTCTATACAGTAGCTATTCTCATGGGAAAAGAGCACTAATCAGAAATATAATATAAGCATACAGACATAACATTACAAAAGCAACAGATCAGAAAACAATATCAACATCAAGCAACCAAAGAAAAATCCCTCTGGAACCATGGGACAGTGGGATACCTTAATCCCTCACCCCTCAACGCTATAATATTTGAGGCTAGTCCTCAAATTGTGGTAATGTGTATATATAAGTGATTAAGTCAATGGATAGGGATATTTATGATTAGTTAGCAGTGTAATAAACGTTGCTCATACTTCATTCTTTATACTCAAATTTAGCAATAAAAGTTATAGACTCTGCAAACATTCAAAGATCAGTAGCCTGATTTTGGTTGCCAAGACCTCTGTTTTACAAAGGGAAATCCAGGGGAAAATATGGCTGCTTTAAGGAGTGGAAGTTCATGCATCTGCACAATCCAAATAATTTATTTTGCCCTTGAATCTGAAGCTCCACACAACCCTTTTAACTAAACAAATGCGTGTCTCAGCACTTTAAACAAACAGTAACACCCAGACTTGCCAAAGGTCAAAAATGTAGTGCTATGCAAAGCTTCAAAAGGATAATTTTATTTGATTCAAAGGTGATTCAATCATTTCAGTCCTTTGAACTGAATCTTCAAATCAAATCTTCAGATCAGTGTGAGGCATCAAACTGAATCGGGCACGTTCAAATAGCTTCACAGAGATTTAAAGGTGATTTGGAGAATTAATGGACTTTCTGTATCTTTCTGGTTTTGCGAAAAGTGTCAAATGTAATTATAGCTTTCTTTCCATATGGGGACAAAACAAAGGGAGGAATACCTTTACTTCCTCATTTCTCATTCCTCATTCCTTTCCTTGCATTTCAGAGCACTTGGGAAGTGATGTTCTTTTGTTTGTATCTCTTATTACAACTTGTTTTTAGACAGGTTCTCTTGAAGGGAAGGAAAAAGAGATAGAATGAAATTTAGTTGTCTTTGATAATGTCCTTCATTAGCGGAAAAGGCACACCATAAGGTAAATTGATAAATAACATGTGTTTCTATCATTACAATAAACTGAGCTTCCTGACACAACACACATTTTGTCTTTTCAACTGGAAAGCCCCTTAGCCCTTCCTTGAGCTAAACTTTAGGGGAAATGGAAAGGAAGATGCTTTGGATTGTTCCACTCAAAATCGACAATGCAGACTTTAATTTTGTGCCATTCCTGAAAAACAAAAGTTCCAAGCTGCACCACCACGCGGGCTTTCATCTTTACACAGGGGAAAGATTTTAATGAGACCTCTTATTAATCTAATAAACTTTACATATTACAAAGAGTTTCTTGTAAAAAGAGGAAAAGTGGAGAAAAAGAATAATAACTGCACAGAAAGATGTCAGTTGAAGTGAAATAATTACTATTTGTTTGTGGAAGATCATGGGGTTCAACACTTATGAAACATTCACTGCAGAGGGAAAATGGTTAAAAGGAATTATCTGAGCTCCTTGTTTAAGATATTCATGCAGGGGCTACTTGTATCTTTTCTTTCCCTCTTGAGCAATTTTATAGAACATGGTAGAAAAGTGAAATCCATCTTCTGTGGGGAGGGTAATTGTTTCTTTCTCCTATCCAGGCAAGTATTCCTGCTCAGGAAAAAAAACAGGGGGGGATTCTTGATGACAGAGCCCACATCCCCAATGACACAGTGCAGAAATGACAGAAATATCTACGGTACTAATTTTCAGCAATTGTGCCATTTGGTAAAAGGAATTATATGGAATTAGACTTTTCCCTTTATAAACTAAAATGAATTCTATGTGTTCAGGTTTCTCAACATGAGGTCAATTTACCAAATGCTTTACGGAGCAGGGAAAAAATTAAGGGTTTGTCGCAGTTACCCACAAATTAAACATGAAATGTGTATCTAGTGGAATCTGTGCAGCCATTTGCTCCAGATGGCTAAAGAGAGTGGTGTTTTAATGCCGGAGGCTAGTTACAGGAAAAGAACAGATTGACCTCGGTTTAATAGAGTGTAATGAAGGAATAAATATTTTTAAAGGTATTTGTTATTCATACACATGTTCTATGTAATGCTAACTAGTAGAGCAAAAGAGATGATAAACTGAAATGTTTCAGCTGTTTTTCAAATTGTCTCATAAAAAGAGCAAAAAGAGAAGTTGGGGAAAATAATAAGCATGCATTCTATCTAGCAGTAAAAATAGTGTTATCAGCACCATAACATTTTGGCCAAAGTCTCTTCTGTTTTCAGAAGGATGAGCGAACCAAATGCATTATTCAGATAATGAAATGAAGGCTCAGAATGTTTGACTTCTGGGTAAAAGTAATACCTTTAGTTTCTGCCATTTGTATTTTTTTTTCTTCATGTTTTGCTTGTAGCAAGGATTGTATTAGTATTGTGAGGACAGATGAGAACTGTCTGAGAAAATGAAAAGAATGCCAGTAATAAGACAAGATATACAAGTCTACATAATTCCATATCAAGGTATGGTAAATGCTTAATTTAAATGAAATATTAGAGAATTTAGAAGAAAAATGGAGGAAATAGGAAAGGAAGACCCTTCTTTGTACAATATATTTATATTTAATTTAATTTATATTTACATTCAATCCAAATGTAATTTCTTCTCTGATCCTATTGGCTGCTAGTGTGGATCCCAGCATGTGATTGGAATATCAACTGCTTCCCTGAAAAATACATTCACATTCTAGATATATAAATAAAAATAGCAACCACTGAGAAGAAGTTTGGGGATTATCATGATTGCTGAAGTTGGTCTGTGTTATACAAAATTCAATTCCCTTCGTCTCTTTCTAAAATTCAAATGAATCTACTGGAATGAAATTCCTATTCTATTCTTACTTCAGACTGTCTGAACATGAACATTTTTAACTTCTTGCCAAATTTAGTTTAATGCTTTAAAAATCGATATATGCATAATATAAGAACAGGTTCATGTTGCCTTTAAAATAGGTGATAGTAGAAAAGAGTTATCAAAAAGGAGTACCTGTTGTTTCCGGTCTGGCTTCCGTCGCCGCCAGACGGTCCTTTGGGACCGCCAGCCCCATCGCCCATAAAGAGCCACCTTTACATCTGAAAGGCGGCTCGAAAAACTCAGTTTCCATAAGGAAACATGAGACAGAGCCGGTGAGGGCAGGTAGAGCCCTCTGTGAAGTCCCCAGAGTTCTTTTTTTACCTCTGGGGAGAAAGCAGGATGAGGCTCCCTAGTCTCCTCACCGCTGCTCCAGGCTTCGGGCGAACTCTGCACTTTGCAGAGCCAGGTGATGGGACCAGACCAACCAACAAAAACTAACAGATTTTCTGAATAAGAAGGATGAAATCTGGACCTAGGACCCTAAATTGCAAGTACTTCTAACAACCCTAAGACTGACTTTAAAAGCAAAGAAGAGTGGAAGGGGGGGGGGAAAGAAAATTTAAAATGGCGACTGGCTGAGGCTTGAGAAGAGCTGAAAGCGAAAGTCCTTCCGTTTGACTAGTTTAATATGTTACAAAGTAACTGAGATAACAGCGCTGGCTAGAAGTGAAGAGAAAAATTCTTATTTCATGCTTCTTCCTTCTTAGAGACTTGATATTGATATTGTTTGGAGAGAAGTCTTCTTCTTTAAAGGGGAAAAAAGAAAAAAAATCTGCTTGTGTGGCAGGATGGTGTTAAAACTCACAAAGCCAGACAACCAAGCTGTAGTGGGGGGGGGGGCATTCATAAACCACATGAACAAGTTTTGAGTTTGCAGATGCAGAGGAATGGCTTTAAAGATCTAACACAATTTGTATTGGAGGAGATGGCAAGACATGATGAGATTGTGAACCAGAATCTTGAAAAATTTAGACAGGAAATTAAAGAGTTGGTTCAACAAAAGTATGATAAATTCAAACAACATATGATAAATTTCTTAGACGCAATGATAAAGATGGATGAAAAGTTTAATTCAGAAATAGAGTCTAATATGAAGGAAGTTGATTACAAGATTCATAATTTGGATAATAAAATACAAAGAATTGAAAATGATTTAACAATGATTCAAGAAAATAGCTCAGAACTAGAGCCAAAAATAAAGGAAGCTGACTACAAGACTTACAATGCAGATAATATAAAACAAAGGATTGAAAATGAAGTCATAATGATGCAATTTAGATTTATGGAATTTGCGGTCAGAATTAGGGGAATACAGGAAGATAAAAGAGAAGATTTGAGAAAGATGTCTGCTGAAGTTCTGGCTGGGATTTTAAAGGTTAGTCCTGAAGAGGTATCCTGCAAGATTGATAAGGCCTACAGAGTTAATTCTTGGGTGGCAAAGCAAAGGCAGCTGCCTAGAGATGTGGTGATCTACTTTACTGATAAAGGAATAAGAAATGATATTGTGCAAAAGTCTTTTAACTCCACTCTTGAAATGCATGGAAGGAAGATTTGGATATTTAAAGAGCTACCGCCCAAGATGTTAAAAGATAGAAAGGATTTTGGATTTTTGGTGACTGAGCTAAAGAAACAAAACATCCCATTTAGGTGGGATGTCCCAGTTGGTATAATATTGAGATATCAAGGAGAAAGATATCAACTAAATACTGTTGAAAAAGCGGAAGAATTTTACTATAAGGTTTTTAAAACGGGTTCAACATCTCCATGTATAACACATGAGGGGAATAAAGAAAAGCAAAATCAACAAGAGATTGAAATTCAGGCCAAGCAGATGGTGGTGGAGGTAACGGAAAAACAACAAGCTACAGAGGCTTCTGGATTCTCCTTCAGAGGTTATAGCTGAATTACCTATAAATACAAGAGAGACGACTTTGGATTCTAATGTGATGACTTATCAAGCTACAGACCAGCATGGAAATCAAACAGTTGATATACAACTCATAGAAAGGAAACCAGGATGGAGATCTAAGCCACAAAAAGTTAAGAAAAGAAGCAGGTCCTACAAAAATAAAATTTTTCAGACTAAACAACAGTGTAATGCCAGTTACTTAAGAGACGATTGAATATATGAAAATATAGTTGAGGCAAAGTATTGGTTTATATTATCCTGAGGAGAGTGACAGATCTCTGCAGTGCTGTACTTTTGGGATGTGGAAGATGGCCTTAAATTGAGTGGATTGGAACTTTCTATTTTGGACTCTCTGACAAATGGATTACGTTTATGCTGAGCTACAAGGCAAGAGATTTTTGGGATTAGGGCATGCAGAAGATCTGGTTGCTACCCTAACACGGTGGTTGGAATGAATAATCTAGATGAAAGACATTATAAAAGACATGATATGGAATACAAATATAAAGTCACTCGGGTGGTTTTTTGCTATACTTACTATTGATGGGGGCAGATGGTAATTGAAGATACTGAACATACTGTTGGAACTAGAATTTGATGTTACCCTAACATGGGCGATAAAATTAACAATCCAGTTGAAAGACATCACAGAAGATATTATATGGATTACAAGCTTAAAGTCATTTAAGCTTAATTACAAGCTTAAAGTCATTAAAGCCCGGAGGGAGGGGTCCCTCTGGTAGAAATGTGCCCACCAGGCTTCCTGGCATTCCATCAGCCGAAGTCACAGGGGAGGGGACCACCCTAACGATGCCCTTGAAGTGATGTCCCGGTGCCTGGAGGCCATACGGATCTGGATGGAGAGAAACAGGCTCAGACTCAACCCATCCAAGACAGAGTGGCTGTGGTTTCCGATGTCCCGATATAGTCAGCTGGTGCCATCGCTGACTATTGGGGGCGAAGCATTGGCCCCCACGGAAAGGGCTCGCAACTTGGGTGTCCTCCTGGATTCACGGCTGTCTTTAGAAGAGCACTTGACGGCCGTGACTGGGAGGATTTTTCATCAGGTCCGCCTGATCCGCCAGTTGCATCCCTTTCTGGATCGGGACTCGTTACGCACGGTCACTCATGCCCTCGTCACCTCCCGTTTGGACTATTGTAACACTCTCTACATGGGGCTCCCCTTGAGGAGCACTCGGAGGCTCCAACTGGCGCAGAGTGAGGCCACACGGGTGGTGATGGGAGCGATGTGGCGCTCCCATGTAACACCTCTCCTGCGCGAGCTGCGCTGGCTCCCGTGGTCTTCCGAGTGCGCTTCAAGGTTTTGGTTATCACCTTCAGAGCGCTCCATGGCTTAGGACCTGGCTATTTACGGGACCGCCTGCTGCCACCAATAGCCTCCCACTGACTACGCTCCCATAGAGAGGGGCTCTTCCGGGTGCCGTCGGCCAAACAATGTCGACTGGTGGCCCCCAGGGGGAAAGCCTTCTCTGTGGGGGCACCTACGATCTGGAACGAGCTCCCCCCGGAGATACGGAGGATTCTGGATCTGCGTACCTTCTGTTGCGCGCTTAAGACGTTTCTATTTCATCAAGCTGGCCTGACCTAAATTTTTCCTCTTTTTAAATGGGAATTTTAAATTTGGTTTTAATTTATTGGGGTTTTAAAATGGTCCAGCCAAATTTATTTAATTAGTTTTATATCTATTTTAAATTTTGTATCTATATGTTTTATTTTATGGCTGTTCACCACCCTGAGTCCTTTGGGAGTAGGGTGGTATACAAATTTAATAAATATAAATATATAAATATTTGAGAATTTTATTTATATATGGAAATATTTTTTAGTGGTGTGGGCAGAAGAACAAAGATATCGAAAATATTAAGTATGGTAGACCTGTAGGAAAGTGGGTGGAGATAGGTTAACTTACTGATTGTTTAGTTTAGGTAAAGGGATGTTATGCTATATTAATATACGTAAAAGATTTGAATTAAGAGATATATGCATGGTGGAAGAGGAACTGGATAGATCACAAGGGGGATATAATAATATTGTTAGAAGGGTGGAGATAGGTTAGCTTACTGATTGTTTAGTTTAGGAAAAGGGATGTTATGCTATATTAATATACATAAAAGATTTGAATTAAGAGATATATGCATGGGGGAGGAGGAAATGGAAATGGATAGATTATGAGCTGAAATTGCCAAATTAGGATTTGTTATATAATTTTACAGCTGAATGTTGCTTTGAAATGTATAGTATAAGGGGGATATAATAATATTGTTAGAAAGAAAGGGTCAGCATATGGGGGTGGAGCAAAAAAGATGGTAAAGTATTATATAATCTGTTATTAATTTGGGTTTTATTTTGGAGAAGCCACAGGGGGAGGGGAGGGGGAGGGGGTTAGGGAGGAGGGGGGAAAGCGGGGAAAATCTGTATTTGAAAACCTTTTTCAATAAAAAAAGGAGTAGCTCTGGATTATTTGTTAGGGATGAGTGAAAGCCCTGAAGCCAATTGTACCTGGTCTTCACAGTAGTTAAGCAGGGTGCCAATACTGCTTTTTATTGCCATGAATAAATTGTTCTGTGGTTGAACAGGAAATCCAGATGTTAGCTAGCCCTTCCCATCTCTCAATCAATCAGTAGTGTGATAGTGCTATATGAAACTATAGCATCCAATCTCTACACTGCAAATGAATGAAACATTACTTGATAGAGTTTATATAACAACTTCAGGATAAGAAAACAATTGCATGTGATACTGCATCTCACAAACACTATATTTATGGTGACATTGCTCCACAGTAGCATGCAGAGCTCCGGCAAGAAGGAGAGAGGCAAAAATTAGATATTTAACTCTGATGTGTATTGGTGTAAATTCTATTCCCTTGCTCCCTCCCTCCTGTAATTTATGATATACCCTTCTTCCCTATATAGATGATACTTCAGGACAATTATGGCAGCCACTGAGCAATGGATGAGATACTCAATTAAATCATAGAGAGCAGATACTCTGAAAAATAACAGTTTTATCCATTTATAGTGTCTCTGCTCACTCCCTTGAGTTTTAATAATCCATCATCTATCCATTTAAACCTTTCCCTATTTACTGAAACTGTTCTGGAAGGTTTAAAGCCCTTGGAGTCTATCACAATACGGCTTGGAGTACTATACTAGAGAGAGGACATTAGAGCCAGAATAAAGAAGTGGATTGGGACAGAACAAAAGCCTACATTTGATTTAATTTCAATATAATTAAAATCGGTTTTAATTAAGTAAGTACAGTCATATCATTATACCCTTTGTATTTAATAACTTTCTTTTCCTGACACATTTATTACATCTCAAACTGGGAAACAGCAAGTTGATGCGCAGGTTATGCTTTCCTGCCCTAAAGGAAAACTACTGGTGGATACAACTCCCTAGCACAATTCAGACAAGCTAAAAGGAAAAAAAAAAAGTCCACCAACGTTTTCTGTGGTGTTATGCATGGCAGTGTCCCCTGTTTCCAGCATCACTCCAAACCACATTGTCATTTTGCACTGCTCTTAATTTTGCCAATATTTATATTATTATTTGCCAATATTATTTCATGTCCAATAATTTTTTTTTATTTTTTATTTTGATTATAAAATTATAATTTATTATAATTTTAAAAGGATGGTATCGTTCACATATGAAAAATGAAATTAGCATTTTTATTAAAACAGTTGTCCTATCCCTATTCACTGTGTTGTATATCCCTCTCCACTTGTTGGTGTTTGTTTGTACTGTGTAGCTGATTGCTCAGGGACAACACTTAAGACAGTGTTTCTCCAACTCAAGCCAAGAATCTCTGCCACAAACTCAGCTAATAAGTATGCAGAGTAGCAGCAAAACCCATCACCAAAGGAAAACAATAATTTGAATATATGATAAAAGAAAAACAAAATCAACTCATCAGTGTGCGATAAGGAAAGTAAATTATACACCCCACTGGAATGGCTTATTGCCCAAAGGAAATGCAGCTAGATTAAAAATGGTGAAAGAAAATACAAAACCACTGCTTTACTGAAGATGGCATGAGGAAGAAAAAAACTTTTTATATATACAAATTTGTACCAAAGAAAAAATGAAGAACTCACTGAATTTTTAAACCTGTGCAGCAATATATGTGCAGCAAATTTTGCACTCTAATGTTACAAACTGATGGTATATATGTAACCTCCCATTATCTAATATGAACCTGTGAATGTACAGCTTCATGTAACATACTGAATGCATGGATATCATGAGTAGGTAGGACCAAAATGAATATAAGTTCATTGGGCTGCAATTGCAGACTTGTTATTCTTTCAAGTAACCATAACCTTTTGGTCCATGTATGAAGAGGATTTTAGAGTGTATGTCTTAACAAAAGAAGCAAAAACACTATTGATATAAGAAACAAACATCTGGATTTAGAAACAGGAGGAGATTTATGCTGGTTGGAAGAATGTTAAATGATCATGGAGGACTGGATAAACAGGATTGAAGATAGGAAAATTGGAAGGCATAACTTGGAAACAGGAAGCTAAAACAATATCTGACTAGACAAAGGCTTAAGAAGAATAGGGCAAAGAATGCAGCAAATGAACAAAAAAGAACATTTCAGAAGCCCTTGTTTTCCAGAAAACTTGTTTTCCTTAAAGGCATGTGAAAATTAAGACCTTCTGTTTCAGCAAAATTGGTTCTAACGGCTAGGGACCTTTGAATCAAGGAAGCAAGGAGAAAAATAACTGCATTCGTATTCTCTTGCAAATTAACACACATTCTGAAATTTGAGGAGGAAAAAATGTGAGCAACGCTTCCTTAGACCTGCTGCAGGATGGTCTCTATGGAAGCTTAGAGTCCATGCTGTCCTCATCCTGCCTTTTTTGCCATTATGCAAACACTTAGGCATGTTTGTATATTTCTGTGATTTATTTTTCTACTCTCCTCATAGCTCTGGAAAGCGCAAATTAACATGACAAGTTCTTTTGGCACTTCCTTCCACTGATTAGTACAAATTAAATTTCACACTAATTAGCACAAGCTGTTTGTACATAATATAGAAAAATCTGATTTCCAGTGATGGCCGTAAATATAGTCCTCCAACTGACACTTGATCTTGCCTACCATAATTAAGTTCCTTAGCATTCTTAATAGAACTTGAGATACCTCCTGACACAGCTTGGGCTTACATATTATTTGGCAGGGGGAATTTTTTTTTTTCCTGCAAATAGTTTCACTGTTGAATGTAAAACCAACTAATTGTTTTAACAGTTGTTTAACAGTTTCAACAGGTGAAAATAGCACAACTAAGGATCAGGATGCCAATGTGTTTCTTCAGTAAAGGTTCCTGTAATAGTCTGATTTTAAAATGGAGTTATAACACTTAAAGAATCATATTAACTTTTCTGAACTTGGCACGGTGTGTTTTGCAAATAGCAAACATGAATTTACATGTGTTACCCATTTAGAGTTATAGAATCATAGGACTGGAAGGGACCTCAGAGGTTTTCTAGCCCAACCCTCTAGTCAAGGTAAGAGCCCTACACCATCCCAGTCAAATAGTTGTCCCATCCTTTCTTATAAATCTCCAGTGATAGAACATCCACAACCTCAGGAGGCAAGCAATTTCATTGATTAATTGATCTCACTGTCAGAAAAATTATCCTTACTTCTAGGTTGGATCTCACTTTGACAAGCTTCCACCCATTACTCTTTGTCCTGCCCTCTGATTCCCTATAGAATAAGTTAATCCCCTCTTCTTTGTGACAGCCCTCAAGTAATGGAAGACGGCTATTATATTCCCCCCCCCCCGCCCCGCAAGTGTCTTTGATAGGCAAGAGAGACCTAGCTTAGCCTCCAAACCCCTTATCATCTTTGCTGTTCTTCTCTGTATACTTTTCAGGGTTCCAACATCTTTTTTGTGTAGTGGTAACCAAAACTGGACAAAGTATTGCAAGTATGTCACCAGCATGGTGTAGAGCAGTAAAATGAAAGGCTAGAATTTGCATCCTGATGTTGCAATGCACTTTTTTGTCATTTTTTGGTCATGTTTGTACCAGTCTTCAACACTCATATCCAAAAATATTGTGTCAATATAGATACTCTACAATATCAACTTTAAATGTTAATAAATGGAAAATACAGTTCCTTAATAAAATTGCATTCTTATGATGGAATGCACATGTTGTTGGATGGACAGCAATCTACATTCTGATCTACACTTAAATTGAACAAATACAAGATTAAAAGAATGGAGTTCAACTCTTAGCACCATTAAATATAAATAGCAAGAAACTGCAAATATTCAGCAATCTTTTTGATCTCAGAATCTTTAAAATATGTTATAACTTCATTCCAGCACTAAAATAAAGTCAAGAAACTTTGTGACATGGCCAAATAAAACAAATGGGAAATATTTTAACACCTTCATGGGCTGCATAATGCCTTTTCTTTCTTTTCCTTTTTTTAAAATATTGCAGTTGGAAAGCAGTGTTGATGAAATATCTTAGCTGAGAACTTTCTTGAAGTTGAAATAATTACTGTGAATAGTGGAATATTATTTCCCTCAAGTATACATATTATGCAAATTCATAATAATCATTAGCTGTTCCTAGTATTACCCGTAGGTGCCATTAGATATTTCTGTACATTGCTGTATGTAATCTATTCATATTTTTGTCAGAATTAGATTTATCAGTGTCAGGGGAAGACAACTGTTCCATTGGTATATATATTTGTTGCTTGGAAAGCTATAATTGGACTGAAGTTTTTAATTAATAGGGTCTCCTTGAAGGAGAAACTATATATCACATCACTCATAAGCATTCCCTTCAAGAAATCAATGGTAATATGCAGTTAATGTATAAAGTAAAGGCATGTTTAATCACTACGCAAGTATGAAAAGGTTCTGGTGCAACATGATGTGATCCTCAGGGCAAAACAGTAAAATGCATTATGAAATTTAGTACCATGAGCTCTTCATAAATAACCCAAAAGTTTTAGATTATTCTGCTTTATTCAACTGTCAAAATTTAAAATAAAAAACCAACTTTAACAGTAAATCAAGTACATATACAGTACAATATCAAATCCGTGAGTAGGCCAAAGTTTCACCACAATTATACCAAAAAGGCAGAACTAAGAGGCCACATCAAATTCTTTGTGCAAACAGGCTTTGGTAATGCACTCCAGGTCTGCTATCCCCAGTTAAAGCATGGATGATCATGGTTGTGTTGCAAACCAATCTGGCACCTACTATCAGTGGCTTGATGCCGAAGATACCAACAGTCTAACTATTCGGACTAACAATGGAGCATTCAATTAGAAGTAGAAATCATTATCCAATTGTTGGTTGCTTTTGTCTTGAAAGGCTTTCCATGAAATCTTTCATAGTCTGCTGGCACCAGAAGGTATTCACATCATATCATATCATGCAACATCACGTCATTAACAAATCCAAAAAGCCATCAATAATTTTCAGCCAATCATTCCACATCAACCTGTATGCTTTGTGTTCTGTCAACCAGACTTGGTTCAGCAAAGACAAATGCATATACATCTTGTACATACAAAAGCCGTAAAATGACTGGAAGAAAAGAAAACCTACATCATGGTTAATACCACCCCAATACAGAAACTAGAAAACCTGATTAAGGGAACCTTTAATGACTTAACTATGAAAGATGAGATCACAAAAGAAGAAGATTAGTATATGAAAAGCAGTATCCCATGGTTCTTTTTTTCGCCCCAAAATACACTAGTCTGACATACCAGTTCTTCCAATTGTATCGTCACCAGGCACACTAACATACAATTTATCTAAAGACCTTCAAAAAAACCTCGGACATCTCATAAAGGGCCCAAATATTCTATCAATTCCCCACTTCTTTTTTTGGGGGGGGGATACTGGGTATGGTGCCTCCAGAAAATCAAAGTTAAGAGAATTATGGTTAAGAGATTATGATTTCATTCAATGTCATGGCACTCTTCATATCCATAGACCCAGGAATAGCAAAGAATCCATGACAGCTGTATTTCACAATACACAGCATCTAACAAAATAGGCTAAATACATTCCTTTATTTACAGTGAGTATAGGAAAAAGTGAAAAGATCTGAATTATGGGATGTTTTATGTAAACATGGAAGTTTCAACATATTAATGCACCAAACATAGCCAAATATAGTAAGACTGAAATATTCAGAATCACAGACCTCACCTGCTTGTGCCTCACTACCTACTTTCAATTTTATGGACAAATATACCAACAAATCAGAGGTACACCCATGGAATCATATAAATGGCATATAAATTTAATAAAAAGAAATAAATTAACCCCCTCCATTTTCCCTTTGGCCCCTTTACAGCTGTGGCCACAAGCCTAGGAGATTACTTGGATTTAGGTTTTCTCTAATTTATCTCTACATGGCTTATGTTTCTCTTCCAGTGTCATCCCTCTGGGTCTAATTCTTCCTTTTCATCTGTCTCCAGCATCTTCCACCTCCAACTCATTATTCTTTTCTTGATCATCAGCTGTTATGAGCGCTACCATTCTTCCAACTCTTCTTCTTAAATCCTTTCACTAGAATCTTTATTTTCTCTTGCATTTTCTTCCTCTTCAATCTTACTCAAATTGCCATTGTCTGCTGATCTGTCAGTATAACTTCTCTGAAAGAATAGTTTCTCAATCTAGCTTGAAATTTCATGGTTCTGATCTAATTCCACTACAACAATTTCAAACCAATAATAGGATGTCACTTTTCACCACAATGGAATTTTTTTTTTTGGGGGGGGGGGGAATCCAACAGACACATTTTGGAACAATCTTTTCAAAGATATTTCTAACAAAATTTTTCCACTGGCAAGGGATGTCATGCTGACTAAGCCGGTGATGGTCTTGACCCCATAGGATAAATGTTCAGAAACTTTATTCAACAAAAATGAGCATTTTCATGACAACTAGCAAATCAAAGACTTGCTACTCTTTTGGATCCATAGAAGGTGATATCTCACAACAGTTTCATAGAACCATCTGCAAAAAGAGTTCTAGGAGAAAGGGAGTCTGATAATATTTATTTTCCTAATCAAGGGTATGGTCATATAAATATTTAATTTGCCCCATAGCTAGGATTCATAAAACATGATAAGCCAAAACCAAACTACCACTTTATGACTCAGAATGATATATGAACCCACCCACTGGAATTTTTAGGTCATATTGTTGAGCTTAGTGTTCTAGAGAGCCAACCATTTTGGTTTACAATGATTATTCTTAATATATGAGCAGTACATGAATTTTTCCCACAGCTGTTTTCCACCACGGCAATAAGCAACACAACTAAATTTATCTCTTTCTGTTTGAAAGTGAAAATTATCAGAATACCATCCCTACGTTCAAGTGCTCAGAGTCAAAACACAACACTTTTTAATCATTTTTATTATTTGAACTCAAAGTTGCTACAACAATGATACATGTGACTGAAAAAGAATTAAGCTTAATCATCAGGCTATTAACCAGAGATATTTTCTACACATTATAGAGAGATAAATTAGAAAGACTACAATAGTTTCCAGAAAACATCTGTTAAACAATGTCAAACTGATGATAAAGAAAATTAAGGTCCTTTTGCACTTGAGTTTAATCTAGCTATAGCAAGTTATAAAAGAGCTATCAAAAAAAGCATCCTGTTTGTTATTCATATAGAAGAGCTATAACTAGAAATCTTTAACCTTCTCATGATAGAACTTCCTTTCAGAGCATTACACCACTGAACTTGGAATGCAAAGGAGTTACTTGATTTCCTATGATGTTTACTTCAAACTGAATATGATACAGACGGGCATAGTGGTCAATAACTAACTAACTAACTAACTAACTAACTAACTAACTAACTGTGAGAATTGAGTTCCAGATAATTGGGTTATTTGGGGTCCTTGGTGCTCTCTGAGCTTGCTTGTTTTCTTGCAGATGTTTCATTACCCTAACTAGGTAACATCATTGGTGCTAGTGATCGACTGCAAGAAAATAAGCAAGCTCAGAGATATCCAAGGACCCCTCATTTCAAACCTAAATACAAATATTCTCCTTGATTGAAACAAATGAGTAGGTGTCACTTGGAAGCCTTGGTCAATATTATTGTGTTGTGTTGTGTTGTGTTGTATTGTCTGCATTTATTTAATTATTTTAGATAATTTATATGACTGCCCATCTCATATTAAAAAAAAACCATAAAATTGATAACCTTGCATTCCCCCCCATGTCAACAATCAGTCAAAAGCTATCAGTTGATCAGAACTATCAGCGGACACACTTCAGTCAATATGATGGTGAATTCTAACCCTGAATTGCAATTGGTAATGTTAAATTACAACAATAGTGAAATTTTGAACCATTTCTAAGGGTTGCCTTGGATGCAACTAAGAGGTCCATAATAATAACTAAAAGAATAATTGTTAATAATTCCTGCAAACTCATTTAGGATGGCATTTCTTAGTGTGTTCAAGGAGAGAAAGTTTATTTAACCACTTGCATTTATTACATTCTTTTTTTTCTCTCCAGCAGAGCTATATTAGTTTCTATCATTCAGCTAATGGAATCTAAATATTTTAAAAACACTTTGCCACCTTAGTATTTATTAGATATATTTTCACATATTTAACATAGTAAAAAAAATTACATCTTTATGTGTGATTCTTTTTATTTAGCATTGTCTACAGAACTGTAAATGGTGTGCATTCATCCATAACTTGATAAATAATTTTAGAAAATCAGTTCTTCTATATTATTAAGCATTGTTATATTTTAAATTTGCTTTGAAATTGAATGCATTAGGAGGATTTAAATTTTGCCCAAAGCTTTTGTCCTTGAAAGTGCAGTTGAAGTGAAGTTATTTTACCACATAGCTAAATTTAATACACATTAACAAAAGAGCTATACATTCTCGTTCAAATGAGATAGTATATTTCACCAGCATTTCTATAAAATGTAAGATAATTATTTTATCTAACAATTTCTTGATACAAGAGCATCCCATTTCATTATGCCACAAACTTAATGAGGTAAAAAAATTCTTCCTCTCTTTCTTGAGATTCTTTCATAGCTCAGCTGTCAGGACTTCTTGAGAATCTTGCTTTGTTTTCAGTGATTCACATGTTGACTTCACTGATATGACTGACTTTCACTTTGCTTGACATGACTTGTTCAGAAGAAAATTCCTTTTGGGATGTTATCAGTTGTCCCAGGAGTTCCAAGCAACCACAGAACAAGCAATCACCTTCAACAGTCATTTCATTTGCACATAATATATGGATGGAACCAGGGGTGAAATCCAGCAGGTTCTGACAGGTACTGGAGAACCAGTAGCGGAAATTTTGAGTAGTTTGGAGAATCGGCAAAAGCCACCTCTGGCTGGCCCCAGAGTGGGGTGGGAATGGTGATTTTGCAATATCCTTCCCCTGCAGTGGGGTGGGAATGGAGATTTTCCAATATCCTTCTCCTGCCACACCCACTAAGCCACACCCACCAAGTCACACCGTGCCCACCAAGCCACGCCCACAGAACCAGTAGTAAAAAAAAAATTGGATTTCACCACTGGATAGAACCACGGGAAAACATGTGATTAAAAGGATTTAAATTATTATTATGTTATAACCTAAAATAAATATTTTCATAAAAAATATTTTATGTGCCATTAGTTTATGACTGCAGAAATATTGTCTAGAATGTACGAAGGTACATGAAATTTATGTTTAAAATGTGAACAACAGGAAAAGTCATTTTATTATGGTTGGACTTCTAAAAAAACCAGAAAAAAATGGGTTCAAATACAGACAATGACACAAAGAGTTTTAAAGAACAACATTCATGTGAAGTCAGATTTTTGGTTGTTGTTGAAATTAATGTTCAATGTTCTAATGTTCAATTAGAAAAGAACAATGGAAGATTATATCATATAATGGTTACTGCTTTGAGACTATCTATGAAAAAAAAATGGAATGACTCTCAAATACCAACAACGGATGGGATGAGAATGACAGAACTAACAGAGATGGCAAAATTAATGTGTTTGATTGTAGAAAGATCAACAACTATAGTACATTTATTAGTGACTGGAAGCCTATTTTGGATTTACTGCTGAAATAAAGAAAAAATGAACATAAGATTTAGAGGCTTGAAAATTAGAAATAGTAGTATATAGAAATAAGGAAAATAATGTAAGCTTATATCAAATATATCTAGAGCTACTCTCAAGAAGATTGAAAGCTGTTTCTTTATCATCATCATCATCATCATTATTTTGCTCTTGCTTTCTCTTTCTGTTTCGTTTTTGTATTTCCTTTTCTTTTTCAATTTTCTTTTCTCAATGATCCCTATTTTTCCTTATTCTTTTGATTTTTTTTCTTATGGTTTTCATTTTGCCATACATTTCTTTAATAAAAACATATACAAAAAAAGAAAGAAAGAAAGAAAGAAAAAAAGGCTATTTAATTTATCCAGTTTAATTTTTTATAGAAAACTTTGTCACATATAGGGAGACCAGGATAGAATGGATCCCAGTTCTACCAACTGAGAGGAATGGTATGTATATCAGTTCCTGCTAGTTACAGGGCTTCAAGGTTAAGTCAAAAAAACGTTATGGGCCTTAGATTTTTCTAGATCTTCCTGCAGTAGCATTGAACTTGCATCATCCCAACAATATGTCAGTGACTGATACATTCCAATTGGCTACTGAGATCTGTAGCAGGAATGCCTTCTCCAATCAGATTGATTGATTCTCTTTTATGCCCCTTCCCTTTTTAACAAATTTACCACAAAAATATGAGTTGTTTTTCAAATCCACAGATAGAACAAATGTTCTTAGTTTTTACAAATTTACTGATTAAGTGAAAAATAGTAAACCCTCTTTTGTTTGTTTTCTTACAGGTTCATTGACAAAATGATTTTTTAGCAAGTAAAATTGACCAGAATTATGTCCCTTTCCATTCTAACTGGAAGGACAGAAAAATGATACAACTCATTTTCTTTTTTTTTTATTGACTTTGGAGAGAAAATAGAAAGGGAATCCATTGCTAGGGATCTATGGTCACTTTAGTTCAAACATAATATTAAGGCCATCAGCAAGTTCAAAGTAGAGCAAAAGGCTGACATTTAGAAGAGTTTATTAAGCCACTTTCATCTTCAGCTTTTAGTCCTTTTTTCCCTCTGGAATTGGATCATTTATGTTCATCTTGCTCATAGTTTATCACATTTGTACAGTGAGGACTACAGTGAGATGTTTTTACTTCTTGCTTCAACATGTGAACCTAGCAAATGTATTAGATTGTTATTTAAAGTGAATTATTTTGTTATACATTTGATTAATGTTTTTCCTTCGCTAGATTTATGACATTATTTTTTTTAAAAAAAATCATATTCTATAAAAAAAATTCCCTTCTCATTCCTATAGGTAGTATGCATCTTCCTCAGTTTCAGATATTCTACCAGAGGCTTGGGAATTTTAGGTTTTGTACAGTACATTAGCTATTCCTAGCACTACACTCTTCTGGACCGACAACTCTAATATTCCTGGGATCTATTGGAGCCATTCTTCCAGTTTAGGAGTCACAGCCTCTCCTTCAGGCCCTGCTACTTCTCCAGCTTCTCATACTCATTTTTCCTAAAGTTACTGTCACGTGGTACTGCTACAACTCACCGCTATCTTCTGGTCCTTGTCTATTACCATGACAAGGTTGATAGGTCAGTACCTATCTGTCTGTCTGTCTGGATCTGAAAGTTTCACAGGACCTTAGCCTTGTTACTCTCCATGACCTTCTGTGGAATTTCCCATCTGAACTTGGGAGGGTCTAGTCCATTCCCTGTGCAGATGTTCCTGTATACAATGCCAAGTACTTGGTTGTGCCATTCAGTATGCACTGTCCCTGCTTGCATATCAAACCCTGCCATGGTGTATTACATGGTGTATTCTGATAGTTTGCACCTTGGATCCTGTCTAATGTGATAGATCTCCCCCACCACCCATTTATTTGGATCAGGAGCTTGATTCCTGTTTTTGTGCTGCTATGATTATTGCCTCTATGCTGTTTTTTTAATCCAGCCATTTCCAGTCACTGGTAGGATTTCACAATACCCGCCACCTCACCTATCTGTCAATGGTACATCCTATGCAGGGTGTTATCTTATGCCACTTTGTCCACTTGATTTTCCTCCCATGTTTACTACTGCATTCTTTTAGAGTGGCATCATTGATGTAGTCTTGGATGCTCCAGGGTTTGTCCAGGACAGTAGCTTTGACAATCACTAGACTTTGCCCATCCTAGCTGGTATACAGTCTCTGGGTATGGACTTGGTTAGAAACCTCTGTATATTTTGAGGAATTTCTGGGTCTCCACAATGGCAGCTTCCATGACTTCCTTTGGCCAACTCATGATACCAGCAGGGGTATACCAGCACCCTTATCACTGGCAGCTGGGAATAAGTACTGGTGGCATGGATTTTGTTTTTTTCCATTGAGCATGGCTCTTCAGACCTGTCATATCCTTTGGTGGCATTTGGATTTGGCTGTTTTTGACTCCTTATTGTGGGATACCAATATACTTGTAACTGATCTGTATGTTTCCTATATGGTCCATTGATCGTTCCACACTATCTAACTATCTTTCCTCTCTGGACTATAACTGGACACACTTCTCCAATCCAAAGGACATTCCAATGTCATTATAGATCTGTGTCAAGTGGATAAGCAAATAGATAGCTCAGCTTACAGTTTGGGTCATCTATTTAGAGGTGACACATAGTAGTTCCACCCTTGAACTTATATCCATT
Organism: Arizona elegans; assembly: GCA_022577455.1. Taxonomy (NCBI): domain Eukaryota; kingdom Metazoa; phylum Chordata; class Lepidosauria; order Squamata; family Colubridae; genus Arizona; species Arizona elegans. The sequence continues at coordinate 43,226,460 of JAKOOJ010000001.1, forward strand.
TTTTAGTTCTTATAATTATCTGGATGAGGGGGTTCAAGCCGATGCAGAACAGTAGCAAGGATGCTGCATCAGTTTGGCATATATTGCACTTGATGGAAGTATTGTTTTCCATAGACCCACTGAGTTCTTGAGGAACTTCTTAGTGACTTGTTGACTTTGTACAGCACCAAGCACTCACAATTGCATTGAATTGAGAAGGTGGGAGAGGAGAGGGGGGAATCAACACTTTTTATTATCTAGGTATCTGAATATCAAGCAGACCTGAAAAAGAGGCTGCATTCACACTATCCAGTCAATGTTAAACAATGTTTAAAAACCACTGATTTCAAACATCACATTCCTTAGAATCTGAAGGTTTGGCAGGATCATATCCTGAAGGAATAGTGGAGAAACAAGATTAAAAACAAAACAAAAGCAAAGCATTCATCCAATGTGAAATCAACCAAGCACTTGGATTATTTTTAAAGAAAGTAATGCATACAGCAATACAACATTTACATTCTTTACAAATAATTACAAGAAAAGCTTGCAAATAAGAACCCTTAGAAATGGATTACACTCCCAGAAGATACATAAAAACTCCACTCTAATGAAATTCATTTTCCTAATATAAATTGCCCTATAGAAAATAAACAAATCGAATGAGAGGCAGCAGCTGTGACTCAAAATTACCAGTGAACACCAAAAATTACCCAAAATAGTAATTAGAGAAAGAAAGGCAGTAACAGAGCAGACAACACTGCTTGTTATGCTAATATGACCATCAGATGGTAAGGGAAAGTCAGACTCCTTAAGCAAACATGATTAAAACTAGAGCTGAGCCAAAGGGGTGGTGGAAAATGCTTTACACGAAAACCATCATTAGCTGTGAAAAGCAACTCCATTTGGGCAAATTCTCAAGGCAATATAAGACAAAGAATTAAAACATTCAACCATAGCAAGCAATGGTAGAAAATATTACTCTTGGTCTGAATTAGCTTTATAATGTTAGCATGCAACCACCAAATCTAGGGTGGAATTACAACATTAGCACATTGACTATGATTCCCCAAGCTGATTAGTCAGCAGGGATCAATGATCTTGGTAGGAGTTGCCCTTAAAGAACATTTAGAACCTACAGATGGTATAAAATATGGTGTCCCAGGAAATGATGGGTGTGTACCAATGTACTCAAGCAATCCATTGCTTTGGAAGCTGTGTTGATTGCCAATTAGATTCATGTGTGGTTGAAGGTACTAACTATTATCTTTGGCCTTAAATGGTTTCAGATCTGATTATCTGAGTGACTCTTTTTGTCAAGCCAAATCATGACCCTGGAGCAGGGTTGTCAAACTCCCAGCCTGTGGGTCGGATGCGTCACACACTGGCCACACTCACACTCAGTTTAGTGAAAGGGAAAAAGTCCTGATAATTCACATGATGCCACTGTGATGCCGTGAGTTTGACACCCCTGCCCTAGAGAATTGCCATCTGATGGGAACTTGGAAGCAGCATTTTCAGTAGGTTCCCCCACTCTGATTTTTTCCCCAGTAAATATTCCCCTCTTGGACTATCTTCTATCATGTACAAGAAGCTTGTGTATTAAAATTGAAGGACGGTTGCCAGGCACATAGTTTGCACATTTTTTTTTAAAGAAAAAGTCATTACATATTTTGGGGGGGGGTTTCGTTATTTTATATGCCAATGTATTAGTTACCTAGACCCGTTGGGAATGGGTGGCATAAAAGTGAATGAGTGCCTGAGTTTCATAAGGGGGAACTGCTGGTGAATCAGCTGCCAACTGAGCATCAAATGTCTTACAAAAATCTCAAAAATGATGAAAAATTCAAGCAAGATTTCATATCTACAGGCTGGAATGGGGCAATGATGGAAAGTATATTGTGGCATCACAATACATTTTTTTATTTATTTGTGTGTGTCTGTGTGTGTCATGTGACATTCATAAGCATAATGTCAGGCCTGGAAGCCATCTTTTGTATTAGGCCTTCAGACCTGCCATATTTACTACTATGGGAAACTGAGAGGGGGGATTATGTGGAGCATGAGTGATACATGGTCATAATAACATTCCTTTCTCAAGAAGTCAAGGACAACTTGCACCTGGAAGGCTGGAACTGGGAGATATCCCCAGTGGGAACGATGCTGGATTGGACCATGTGATGGACTTGTGGATATTGGGCAGGGATTTGAACTTTTCCTTGGGGGGAAAACTTTCAGATTCGGGTTTTTCCAGATGTGCCAATAAAATGTATCAATGACATCTCTAATAAAATGTAACTTTGAAGAAACTCAAACCTCAGAGTTTTCTTTCATTGGGGGTGTTACTTGGAACCCTGACACATAATGGCAGAGATTATATCATGTCCCTCTTTACTGTTCAAGTGAAAGTCTCTTAGGTTCAAAGAAAGTACCCTGTTGTGCAGTCCATTTGTAGACACGGGCATGACTGTGCTGTCCCAGTCTAGAACCAGAGTCTAATACTGTGGGGCAGTGAAAATTCATGTTATAGTATTTGTTGATGTTATTCTAAGAGTGCTCATGTGAAATTTGACCATTTGTGTGATGTACCTTCAGTACAGACTCCAGGACTCACATCTATATAAGAGGGAAAGGATAACCATATCTTTCTAGATGTTTAGCTTTGAAGGAGGCACAGAGGTTTTATTGATTGACCAATCTAGTATGCAGCTGCCCCAGTGCCTACTTGCCCTTGAGACTTTGTCTTTATTTTCATTTATGTATTTCCACTGTTTGTTCTGACATTCAGTTTGTTTTCTTCTGTTTCTTCACATTCATCCCTAACGATTTCTTTCATTGCATAGTGTGATTCTTTTCTGACTTCTGATTCTCCCAATAAAGTTCAGAACCTCAAAGCAAATTCTAACATTCAGTTTGTAAATCATGTATATATGCTGAAGATTATATTGTAAGAAATTTGTTAGCTTTGGTTTTCTGCCTTAGCTTGACTTGGAACTTGCATATGAGCAATTTGTGATCTGTTGCCAGTCAGCCTCTGGCCTTGTCTTTGTTGCTATAACTGAGCTATAACACCTCATTGTAAAAATAATATAATTAATGTCTTTGTACTCCATCTGGAGAAGTTCACATATATAGGTGTCATTTTATTATCTACCATGAAGAAATTATTGGATTGTCAGAAACTGGTTCATTTCTATTTTCAGTGCCATACAATCAGTAAGGGTTTCCGTCTTACTATTTCCAATATTGGCATTCTGATTTCTAACAACAAACAACATATCTTGCTTGTATGTTATCAAACTTAATCATAAATTCATCAGCCTCCTTTTATTTGTCATAGGATATTGGAGTATAAACTTGGATAACCATTATATTAAAAAGTTTCCAGTATTATTCAGTCATTGACTGCATTGTACCCAAGTCTTGTTGATGTTATATCCCTTGTTACTATGAAAATAGCATTTTCCTTCTTTGTTTTCATCTCCTGAGTAACAAACAAAATATTTTGGCTGAAAGTGTCCAATTCCATTTACTTTCAGTTTCCTGAAGCTTAAAATGTCCATGTGAAGTTGATTAATTTCTCCCTTTATTATATTGACATTTCTCATGCTACTTATGTTCCATGTTATACTTTAATTTCATTTTTGCAACTATGATTCTATGAATCTTTTTTCCTACATTGTGACATTGTCCTTATGTAAAGTAAAGGTAAAGGTTCCCCTGACACATATATGTTAGTCGTTCCCAACTCTAGGGGCGGTGCTCATCTCCATTTCAAAGCCGAAGAGCCAGCACTGTCCGAAAATGTCTCCATGGTCATGTGGCCAGCATGACTAAATGCCAAAGGCACACGGAACGCTGTTACTTTCCCACCAAAGGTGGTCCCTATTTTTCTACTTGCATTTTTTATGTGCTTTCGAACTGCTAGGTTGGCAGAAGTTGGGACAAATAACAGGAGCTCACTCCATGACAAGGCACTAGGGATTCGAATTGCTGACCTGTCGATCAACAAGCTCAGTGTCTTAGCCACTGAGGCACCATGGCCCTCTGGCCTCATGTAGTTACATTCAATATACTCTTGTTGTACATTCTCAGAATCCTTCATTCATCCCTCCCAGGAAATCCCTCTTGCTATGATGAAGCAGCACGAGAGGGCAGCATGATAAATGTACCATCTACCAATTAGTCATATTTTGAAAATGGAACCCAAATACCGTGCTTCCCTATCATTCACTGCCTTTCTATATAAAACACGATTGCTCTGAACTGTTATGAATTGTAGAAAGTTTGTATAGATTGATTTACAAAAAGGACAAATTTTATATTATGATGTCACAATACTGTATCAGTGAGATGAATGGCATAACAATTTAATAAATAAATAAATGCACATTATGATATTTGCCTCCTGTTGTCTTCTCATGGACATTGATGAATAGAAGATGAGGAAATGTTATGATATTTGATGCAAGACAGGTTTATGTGTTTCTATGGATAGAAGTGGGCATAGATATCTTATGAAAATAGATTGATCCATCAAGTAAGGGAGTTAATCAGCTGAAAACATTTATTTTTCAAGTTATAGTGTGTGTGATACAGATGGTCTTGGCAAAACAAGAACAAGGCCCAGGAAGGATTTATACAGTGTCCTATGGAAGTCATCATAAACTTTTCCCAGGTTGGGAAAGTCACTCTGATCATGATATAAGAAGGATTGGACCTGCTAGTTTAATTCTTTGTTAGCTTCAACTCATCCTGAACTTAAGTATTTTTACCATTAGCAATACAATGCTGCTAAAATCACTTTTCCAAAATGATCTTCCTTTCACCTCCCATATGGTTTGTTTTCAAAACAGATTTCTAGTTTTCTAAGTTAATGTTTTTTGAGCAGCCATTCTGGCTTCCTACACAGTCTTTCATTTTGCCTTCTTACTGAAATGCTTTGAGCATTTCTCCCTGCCATGGGAGATGGTAGGAATGCACAACAGTGGTGGTATCCAGCTGGTTCAAACCGGTTTGGGCAAATTGGTAGCGGAGATCGTGGGTGGGCCTGCCCACTCACCCCAGTGCTATGCTGTCCTATTTAGCCACATATTTTAGGCTGGAAGCATGTGCAGAAGGCATGCGTGAGAGCAAAAAACATGTGTGGAAGGCGCGTGCGTGCATGAAGCGAGTGTGCACATGTGGGGCAAACCGGTGGTAAAAATATGTGAACCCCATCTCTGATATACAACCATCTTGAACTCCTTTTCCTACCAGCTTCTTCTGTCATGGAATTTTATTTATTATTACTCTGAGATTATTGAAAATTACTTCTTTGATATTTGAAATTATTTTTTAACTACAGTCAACATTAGCCTCCTTGAAAATTTTCAGCATCATATAACCAGTTTCTCAATTTTATTGCTACCCCCTCTGTGTCACAAATTCATAAACAATGTCATTGCCCTCTAGAGTCAACTTACCGTTGTGACTAGAAGGTTGACTTTTTCAAGCTATATTCTGCAGTTGGTCACCACCTGTTGACCCTACTGTAAAAGTGTTTATTTTATATCTCTAATAGTTTAAATGCAAGCTTATCATAACATATACCAATAAGCAGGCACCAAAACTGCTTGCTGATTGTAATTTTTACTTTCATTGAATTCTAGTGAGCCTCTCTCTACAGTTTCCATGGTAATGGCTACTTAATAGCCTGTGGAGTGTTGAGCCTTGCTACATTCAGTGTTTCTTTTTTAAATCTGGTTATGCATTTTCTGTACATTAATAGGGGCAGTCTCCCCTAACTCCATGTCCAGATTTGTTCTTATTGGAAAATCATTCATATAATTCCCTCATTCATTGCTATATTAGTCTCTTTTCATTTAGGGCCATTTCACACCTTACATTCCCAAAGCACCTTTCACTTCAATTTTTCAGGGCTATTAGGCTCTAAGGACTGTAATTTTCTGGTCCTCCCCTTAAATCTCTTTTAAAACATTTGCTGTTACATTGACTATCTTATTATCTCCTAGTGAGGAGGTTGACTTAGTGACAAGTTGCATACTTTTGCTAAAAGAGAGATACAAATTCCTTCTTTATCATTTCAGTTTTATGTATATACTTTATAGAAACCCCAAAACTGGTATAAAAGAGAAAGGGCTTTAATCTTAACCACCCCAGAAAGTTGTTTCATTCCCTATTCTGGCACTCTCTATGGTGCACTATAAAATAAGGCTAAATCAGTCTGAAATCGAAAAACTGTTGAAGGGTCCATCTCATTTTTCTTCAGTCTCATTACAATCCTGGTAGCATGTTCCTCCTCTGTTTCCAGTAAGAAAAGTTCTGATAGGATCATAGGTGAAAAGAAATCAAACTGGAAAGTGATCTTAAGAATGAGTTACTGTATCTTTTATTAATTGTAAATCAAAGTATGGTCTCAATGTTAGCTTCATACAAAGACATTATGTTCTTCAACTACCAACATAATTTGCATGTTAAAATAAACTTTGTTATCCCAAATCCCAATACTTATTTTATCCATTAGCATTTAAAGTTAGATTTTAGAAACGTATAACTTGAGACTTTTAAGTATCATTTAAAAAACAATGCATCTGGATTTTTTCCCCATTGGTTGGATTTTATGATTGGCTACAGATTTCCAGTGTCTGCTATTTATCTACATTTTCTAAATAAAAATCTCCATAATTTTGGCCCAGTTTTTCCCAATAAGTATTTTGTTCTTTATTATGTTATTATTTCAAATTAGTTTATAAATAGATAGATATAATAATGTATTGGATTAATAAAAATATTTTTAAAAAGATCTGTAAAATTGTCATAAATATAACAATCCAACATTTTGACTAAATTACTTAAAGTTCTGTTCCTTGCCCTATTAAATATAAATACTACATACATTCGTACATACATATGTAGTTACTGTAAATAGTTAATAAATGTTGGCAACCCACATACATTAGCAATTTACTGCTACAAATTAATATGCATTTTTCTTTTTATAATTCAGGAGAATTATAATAATTCTTTTGGCCATCCCCCTATATCATAGCTTCATCGGATCTCAGTTTAGAGGAAAGAGGGGAAATTGGAATCTGAACCATTTTACAGGGAGGGCGCAGTCCCCTCCAAATGAGTGGAGAGTCCAGGGGCTGAGGACAAGGCAGTTCCAATGCCATTGGGCAGTGTGGGGGGATGGCTGACTGGACAGAGAGCCACCTGATGGAGCCACCTGCAAAGGGCCAGCAGAGATAACAGGTTCCAGACCACCTCTGACAAGGGACAGCTGCCTCTCCCACTCAATCCATGGGTGAAGTGAGCAAAGTGGAGGGAGGCAGAGGCCCAGAGAAGATCAGCAAGGCTGCTTGCAAGGAAGCATCCCCACCTCGCCTCACAAAAAACAGCTGGGAAGGGTGATTTAATCAGATGCTGGAGAAGATGTGTTTATTGGGAACACCTGCTGGTTTTGATGGCTTCCTGGATCCTGTTTCTTGAATTTTTGCTGTGTTTCTGGACTACAAACCTTATACTTTGCTTGTGGACTTTGAAATTGCCTCTTGGACTCTGCTTTGGAACTCTGGACTTGTGGGTATTATTATTTCCCTCTTTGCCTCATGGGTCAACTAGGTTGTGGAGCTGGGGAATCTAGACTGAGGGAAAACTGAGGGCTGGAGTGGAGCTTCATTGGGACCTTTGGTGGGTCATTTGACATAGTGAACAATAAACAGAACCTACTTAACCTCCGCCTTGCCAGCATGACTTTGGTCAGAACACCCAATGTATCAAAACTTCCCATTTTTTGATAGCTTGAAATATTTAAAATACTATTATTCTAAGTTCAGGTTAACGATCCTGTTAAATTTTGATTCACAATGTGGTATTAATAAGAGGAATTAATATGTTTCTGTTTCTGAATCAGACTACAATTAAATGTTGTATTTAAAGGTTTACATTAACTACAATAGTCTTCCCAGCTAATATTTAATTTCATTGAATTCTTTCAACTTCTTAGAAAATGAATTTGTTGCTTAGGAACTACTAAGATGTGTGAAACTGAGAAGACCAATAAATTCAGGACCAAATAATTTTAATAAGGGATTTTTAGACTTTTTCAGTCTGCAGAGCTCATTAATATATTTTTATCAGAACCCATGATCAAGAGGCAAAGTTCTAGGGATAGAAATCTTGATGCATTCAAGTAGGTTTTTTTTTTTTTTTTTTTTTTTTTTTGGTGGTGGGAGAAGCTTATTTCTCATGGACCTCCATCAAGTTCTTGCAGAACCTTGCAGTTCCACAAGGCAGAGTCTGAAAAGGTGTGGTGGGATAATGAATGTTTAATTTGGATTAATTGCCAGGAAGAATTCTGCATTACATTTTAGTTTTAAAATTTCTAACATTTAACATCTTTTGAAGTAAGATGGGGGAAGCAGTATCTGCAGTCTTGCTACTTGCTCCAGAGTCCTCTGCAGCTGCAATCTTACCATTTTCTCAATAACAAGCTTTTCTAAAAAGGGTGAGGTTGGAGACAGATCAAAACGTCCACCCCTGTTGGGCTCAACAGTGTTTGTGGATATCATAATTTTATGATTCTATTAAAAAAATGGCCTTGATGGAGATTGTGGTTTGTTAAAAAGAGAGTATAGTCTTCTTTTTTCTACTTAATCAGTTGAAAACAAAGTGACTTTTGCTAGTCAAAAGACTAATTTAATGTGGCATTTAGTTGTATAGATAAACAGCAATGCCATGTGCAGGTCAATCAAAAGCAATAAGTGAGATCCAATCTGAAACAATTGGTTAGACTGGAGCAAATCAAAGTCAATCCCTTCAAAGCAGATGTTGATTTAAACAGGAAAACACTAGAGATTGTATACCTGTTTGTGGTGGAATGCATGCATTGCTCTATTAAACAATTGAGGGCAGGGTGGTATAATGATTAAGATGTTGGACCAGGTATTGGAAGGCCAGATTCAAGATCCTTCTCAGAGTTATTGTTATGAGAATAAAGTGAAGAGAGATCCCTTCATAAGCTACTGGAGTAAAAGTGGGATATACAATAAATAGAACTAGCACTTAGACTTATATACCACTTCATAATGTTTTATAGCCCTCTCTAAGCAGTTTACAGAGTCAGCATAGTGCCCCCAGCTATCTGGATCTTCATTTTACTGACCTTGAAAGGCTGGAACGCTGAGTCAACCTTGTGCCAGTTGGGATTGAACTCCTGGCCGTCAGCAGAATTAGCCTGTAATACTGTATTATTATAACCACTGCACCAACACGGCTCTTATCACTTTTTTAAAAAATATATATAAACACTGAAATCACATGAAGAAGTCTTATCTGTCTAGGAATTCCCTCCTCTAAGCATTACTCTTATAAAAATTAAGTCAAAAATTAAGTGCATTTGAAAGTTGGGGGACAGCTACATTTATAAGACCCTTCTGGGAAGGCTGTTTGGTCTCTCAATCGCAAGAAATAAAGGCATCTTTTGAAGCACAGAGTATTCTGTGATAAAGTTGTTAGGACTTCCTCTTCGAAATAAGTTATATCAATATTCTTCTGAGAACAAATGAAACTTCCAGTGTTAAAAGAGTTGCCAAGTCTATACTTCTTGTAATTCCCATCCAGTATCTGGAAGGCAAAACTGCCAAAGAAAAACCATACACAGATAGTACTATTGAGTCCAAAATTTCTGTTGCTAAATGAAACTTGGTTAAGTGATTTTTGCTTCATTTTATGACATTTCTTGCCACATTTCTTAAGTAAATCACTGCATTTCTTCACTTAGTAACGATTGTTAAGTGCTCCAAGGGTGCACTTTTCAAGAAGCAACTGGATTTTCTGGTTTTTCTTTGAAGATGTTTCATTTCTTATCCAAGAAGTTTCTTCAGCTCTGACTGGATGGTGGGGAATGGAAGGATTTATACTCCTTGCAAACAGCTGGACATTTGCATCATTTTAGTGAGTCATTAAGGTCACCTGGAGATTTATCTGTGTCATCAGGGTCATCTGAGTGGTGGAAATGGGTGTGGAGCCTTCTTGGAACTGTTGAAAGGACTGTGTTGTAGATTGGAGATAGATGATGTCACATCTCTGCCCCTCTGTTGAGAGAGGCCTGTTCAATTTTGACATAGATGGCCTCTTTGACCCCTCTTTCTTCTCTATCCAAAATGTAGACTTTGCTGTCTTCAAATGAGTGGCCTGTGCTTTTTAAATGCAGATGCTGCTGAATTTAGTCCTGATGTATTTGTTCTCCTAAGTTGTGCCATGCACTTATGAAGTGGTTGTTTTGTTTCCCCAATGTACAGATCAGAAGATGGCTTGCTGCATTGTACTGCATTTACCATGTTGCTCAGTTTATGTCTGGGTGTTTTATCTTTGGAGTGGACAAGCTTCTGCCTTAGTGTAATCTTGGGTTTGAAGTGTGGACATATGTTACATTGGCTGAAGATCCTCCTGTACTTTTCCAATATGCCTGTAACATACGGAATGACAATGTTGCTTTGTTTATTGTTTTCTTCATTATCTGTTGTGGAGGAGCTCCTGTAGGGTCTTTTTTGAGATTTGATGAAGGCCCACTTGGTAAAGTGAATCTGGCTTCCCTGCTGACTTTGCTTGTCAGAAGATCACAAAAGGTGATCACTTGACCCCAGGACACTGCAACACTCCTAAATATGAGTCAAATACCAAGCATATGAATTTTGATCATATGACCATGGGCACGCTGCAATGGTCATAATTGTGAAAAAAGGTCATAAGTCACTTTTTCAGTGCCATTGTAACTTTGAACAGTCACTAAATGAACCCTTGTAAATTGAGGAATACCTATACACCATTATGAGTGTTACCGAGAAGATAGTCCCCTTGAAATGTGCCAAGTTTTGCATTTAACTTTGGGAACAATTTTGTTGCAAGTTTTATACATCTTACATTACAAGCTAATTGAAAGCATTGGTTTAATAGGTGGTTATGGAAAATGATTTGTTGGTGTTCTACATAGAAACCACAATATTTACTAGCAATGGAGGCTGTAGTTAGGAAAATTAAATGAGCTAAATGTCCTCATGCATTAACAAATATTCATCACGTCTTGTATGCTTTCCAAATGTTTTAGAGTATAACTTTCTCTTTTTCCAGATGATATGACAATGATTCCGGTGGATGTTTGAAACTGCAGACTAAATTCTATAAACATTAGGCTGAAGAATGTAATAAGAGCTGTGTTTCAAGGTTGCCTCTGATTATTCCTAATTAATGAAGAACTAAAGAATCTGGCCTTTGTTTCAAAATGTGATCTAGTTTGTGGCCTTTCCCACAATTTTTCTCCCTTTTTACACCAGAAGCAGAAATATTCAATAGTCATGGAGGTATATGGTTCATTAAAACCATACTGGTTTAAAAATAGCCAGAAGGGTAGATTCTATTGATTAAATGTTTTGAAAGAAACATTTAATTTCTTATTTTTATTGATTCCAGAGTAATATATGAGTGATACTATTGATACATGCATGCTGCCTCTAAGCAGTAATTACTCTATGTTACTCACTGAAAGGGTGTTTTTAAGCAGATATATGGAATCCAAACTAATAAAAATGATTTTCAGTGATATACATAACAACTTTCTCAATAACATTTTGAAACAATCTTAAACAATTAAACACCATTTGTTTAATCAACAGCATACACCCTTCTGATAGCTGTATTTATGTATGTGTTTGTTTATTTAACTTAATTAATTTAGAAGGTTTATGTGGCCACCCATCTTAAGAAATATAACTCTGGGCATCTCACAATAGCAATAAAAACCAAAAACAGTAAAAAAAAAAAAAAAGTAAAAACCTGGTGCCAGCCAACCTCCTCCAAGTCATCCAAGAAAACTGTCCCCAGAATCCAACTTCATTCAGTCCGGCAAAGGTTTTGAAGGTTTGCATTTAAGAATACTAAGACGATGGAGGCTGCCAGAACTCAGGGACATGGGGTTAAAGAAGGTTCCACAGGGAAGAAGTTGTCAATGGAAAAGGTCACACTAGATGGCAACATTTTAGGGAAGGGTTCTAGAGCAGTGGTACCCAACCTTACCAGGGACCAGTTCCGTAAAGAAAGGTTTTTCCACAGACTGGAGGGGATGTAGTTTCACATGCTGCCTGCATTCTACAGATGGGGCTTCACTTATCTGCGTGGTACATTTTCTGGCATGCCATGGACCGATACCAATCCATGCACTGGGGGTTGGGGACCCCTATTCTGGAGTGTGCCTACACTATCGAATCTGATGGAATTAACAGATATCTTCTGGAGAGATGGTTCCACAAATAATATGCCCTATGTTTTCTAGGGCTTAAAGGTGGAAAACAGTGCTTTGATTTTCATCCAGGAGGAGACTGGGAGCAATTGCAGCTCACATAACAGCATGTGAAATGATCCTGGTAGCAGCAGCAGCAGCAGCAGCAGCAACAACAACAAAACCACCAATCTTTGATGAAAAATAACAAAAAAGAAAAGAAGAAGGGAAAAAAAATAAGTCAACTATTCATAAGATCAAATTCTTTTTTATGCGAATTAACCAGAAAAAGTCATATAATTAATTTTGATATGAGAGATATTTTATTTCAGCTTTTCATTATTTTCATTATGAGAATAATAATTTCATTATAAAAATAATTATTTTCACAATTATTTCAAGAGCAAAGACACTATTTGATTTTGCACCATGGACCCATTTACAAATCCAGACTCTGAAATACTACCCATGAAAGATAGTTGCCTTTTATAACTTTATCCGATATTATCCATCTATGCACTGCTTTTTTTAATGAAAAAGAAGCCCATTATCCATTGTTGCCTCCTTTTTTCTCTTCTTCTGATTTTTAGCAGCTAGTGAAGTTTGCATCTTTGCCCAAAAATTACAGAGTCCTCTGGTGCATAAACCAGATTGAATTTCATTTCTGTATAGAGTAAGAATGATGTGATCAGTAGGCTATATAATGAGCAGTCTCATTCTGCAAGACCCAACCATAACTCAGCCTTGAAGAACAGAATCCAGAGTGTCTGATGCTTTGCTATGACACTGAGAGGATCCTATAGAAGGTTGCTAGGCCTCATAAATTGCTAGGCTTTGCAGACGGAATGGGACAACTTGCCACAGCCAACTCACTGTGGCCAACTCCCCACAGCCAATTTACCACGGCCAACTCAACTCAGTCAACTTGCAAGTGGGACAATTTAACAATTCACTTTAATTATTTAAAATAAATAAAAAATATTTTATTTTTTGTCATTCATATTTCATTCTGTCCCTCTTTTTGTATCTTTTCTTTAATGATTCTGTTTCACCATTTCTTTGATATTAGTGTAACTCTTGTCCTGCAGTGAGTTGTCCCATGACAAGTTGGCTGTGATGAGTTGGCCACAGCGAGTTGGCTGTGGCAATTTGGCCAAAGCCAGAATATCCCACCACCTGCAAGATAGATCACTTAGGAGAGGGGAAATGTGATTTTAATTCCTTTTTCTTACAAGTTCACTTGTGCTGAAATTGCTGAAGCATAAGGAGGAAACTGCATGTGAATATCTCTGTGCATTTGACCTTGATTCAGCGTTTTGTGTCATCTTTAGGGCCAACACATTTTCCCATCCCTCCTCTGGGATTTCAAGAAAAGATATTTCAGCTTGCCTCTCAGTCAGAATCTCTTAAGGATGAAATACCATATAACTTTATTTTTATTATTCCAATATTAAGGGATCTTTTTCTGGCTATGAAAAGCAATTAAGTTACCTACTCCTTGGAAACTAGGGCACTGAGCAAGAAATATTGAACTATTAACTGATCTAAAAGGACAGTAAGTTGAATGAAAGCCAAGAGATCTGTACTTATCTCCCAGCTGTGACTTAATCATATACGTTTGTCCTTCTTGTCACAAAATGGAGACTTTGAAGTTTAAAAAAATGTAAAAGCCTGAAAGCAAAGCTAGAACTTGCACTACTTTATTGCACACTATGGTTTGATGTCGAAGGTGACTTACATTTCTGTCAGTCAAATATGTGAAGTGAAATATAGGTGCCCTGTATCAGGAAAAAACAGAGAAATATCTATGACATCTTTTGCAACTAAAATAATTGCTCATGGCTTGCAGATAGCTTGACTTTAACCTGTGAAGGAACATGAGAAAGAGAGAGAGGGAAAGAGAGAGGGGAGGGGGGCAGGCAGGCAGGCAAGCAGGCAGACAGACAACATTTCTCGGATAAACAAAGACCTTTAGCAATCTCTTGGTCAGTCCCAGGATAAGTTCTGGAGACAAATGATGCAACAAGTTTGCTAAAAGCAAAATAGGAGACCATACTGGAAAACAGCCTAGAGTGTTTCACTGGAAAAAGACAGATTGAAAATTAATGGTAACTTTGCCAATTTACTGAGATTTTATCTCAGCATCAACTATTTTTTATTTCCTTTTTATCACTTGCTACCTTCTTTTGCCCTTTCTTTTAAAAATAATAATCAGTTAAAAACTCCACATTTTACTAGATAAAGTCTAGTGCTAGTTAGTAAGTTAGTTTTCTGATCAACTCTCTTAAAATAGAGAAGAAATTTGTTTAGATTTCATAACACAAGCTTTAAATGGAATTTTAAAGTTTTCATCATCCATTTCATATCTTATGGTCAAATGCTCTTGTATTCTTAAAAAATATTCTCAATAAGATTAAAACATTAAATTAATATAATGCAATTAATAGTTAATAATAATTTTTCAGTCTTGGATTCATTTAATGCTGAAGATATACAAATCAAGATTTTTTTTTCAAAGTGGTATTTTGTTCATACAATAAACTTTCCAAACCAGCTTTCTATTTAATAACAGTAGCAATCTCCATTTATAACAATAAAAACTAATATTCCTGTCTTTGAGGAATGGAGTAATTGGAAACTAATTTCGGCAGTGAATCTTTTACAATCCCATTTTGACCAAGGAATATGAGGAAATAGTTACTCATTATGACCACTATACGGAAGCTGTGCTTATTTACTTTTTGTCATGAAAACAGAAACCTTTGTTAAATTCTCCTCCATACAGTCTAATGGCATCAGATAGTTTTCAAAAACTCCTGGGAATGAAGATAAAGAAATTTGTTTAGATTTCATAACACAAGCTTTAAATGGAATTTTAAAGTTTTCATCATCCATTTCATATCTTGTGGTCAAATGCTCTTGTATTCTTAAAAAATATTCTCAATAAGATTAAAAAAATTAAAATAATATAATGCATACAGTCTAATGGCATCAGATAGTTTTCAGAAACTCCTGAGAATGAAGAAACAGAGCCTTTAAACAGCAGCAACAACAAAATGCTTTCTTTGAATTCCACATCTGTGTTTGTCACTTTCCAAATTGACGTTATATGTTAATTAGAGAAAATTCAATAGTAGTTTTTATATTGTTCAGCCATGGAGAAAATCTTCTCAATATTTAATTTATTTTACAATCAGCTTATTTGCCATCATGCTAAAATATATGATTGCATGTAGCAGATAAAAGTTTTGATGATCCCATATTTCTCCAAAGGAAACAAATATCAGGTTGGTACACAATATGAAAAGCTGCTTAGAAAGTTGTTGGAAGGCAAAATACATAATTCTGTGCTAGACAGACAAAGAGTACGAGACAACAGCACTTTCATCACCCAGGATGTTTATAGTCCTTTAGTTCTATGTGTTATTCTTCTCTTTAAAAAATGAGTCAGCCAAGCACCTGCAGATCACTGATGTTTTAGAGGTACAACAACTTCCTTCAATTCATAAAACAAATGCTATTTGACTCTATTTATTCAGGAAGTTTGTGGATTTTATTAGTTCTGATTGGATCTTGCAATTTCATACTGGCTATAATAACTGAATATTTCATATTTCCATATTTGTGTCTAAATAGATTTCTTCAGAGAATCCTTCCTAAAGAAAATTAGTCTTCAGTATTTTTTTTTTCTTGGCACCAAAGGAAATTTATTCTGAATGTGCTCAGTGACACTTCTTTAATTATTCTTTGTATTGCTTTTGTTAGGCTGAGCTCTGCCATTGAAAATATTGATGTGAGAAAACCTGAATGCAATTTCAGAGCTGTTCTGGACGGCAGCCTTCAATTGTAAGTCTCCCATGCATAAACTGTCTGGAAATGAATCTGCTTTAAGAGATAATTTTCTGGGTTTCAATGTCTTGCTTCATTTTGGCCACTATGATGTTGGTCTAGATTGCAGTTAATCTGGTTTTAAAATGGTGGACTCTTCTGATTCTTTCTTCCCACATCCATGTTGGGAAAGGAAGAGCCTGTTGCTTCCTTTTCTGTAAGGTGTTTTGGAGACAGTCTTACAGTTGTTCCTGCCACTTGGCGTAGAAGGAGAAAAGGAATGAAGGGAAGGCAAGCCATCACTGGAGGCTATAAGAAGAGATTGAACAGCCATTTGTCTGAAATGGTATTGGCTGCAGGCCTGTCAAACTGGTGGCCCATGGGCTAGATGCATCACATGCAGCCCACACCAACCCCAGTTCCACAAAGGCAAAAAATGTCATGATACATCACGATCCGGCCTGTGATGCAATCACATTTGACAACTGTGGTACAGGGTCTTCTGCTTGAGCAGGGGTTTGGAACAGGTCTTAAAAGACCTCCAAGTTCCCTTCTTATTCAACGTTTCACCTTTCTCTGCTGAAGCATACAAAATACAAATAAATGGAAAACATTTAACTGTTCCACTACTGAATCTGAAAGAGGGAAAAATGCAGCCTTTTAAGGTAAGCAGCCTAGCAACTAATAGTAGAGTGTATTTGTAGCTCAGGATTGAACTGTAGAGTCCTTGGTGGCATCTGGGTTTGGCTATTTTCTTGCAGATGTTTTATTACCAAGCTAGGTAACATCATCAGTGCACTGATGATGTTATTTAGTTTGGTAATGAAATGTCTACAAGACAACACCAGCCAAGGAGTCTACAAATAATAATACTTCAATAATAAATAGTCATTAGAGTGCAGGGACTAGGGCAGGGGGACAGTGTCTGCCAGGGTAGAAACCAGCCATTTGGAATGAAAGAATTTGTGACTGAATAAAGTGCAGTAGGTAGATTGGATTGCCTTGTTTATACCAGAGAAGTACTAATTCTTCTTTGGATGCCAAGAAAGAAAGCTCAGTTGGTGATCAACTTCCCAGAAGATTAAGGGAGCAAGCATGGGTGTGGATCCCACATAAACTACTTGAAGAAAGGTTCAGTATTAATAAGTTTATAGTTCCTAGTCAAAGCAAATAGCACTTAGCATTTAGCACTTAGATATATATACAGTGTTTTACAGCCCTCTCTAAGCGGTTTACAGAGTCAGCATATTGCCCCCAACAATCTGGGTCCTCATTTTACCAACATCTGCAGGATGGAAGGCTGAGTCAACTGTGAGCTGGTGAGACTTGAACTGCTGGCAGTCAGCAGAATTAGCCTGCAAAACTGCATTCTAACCACTGTGCCACCACAACTCTTAATCCTTCTGTTTAAAATTCAAATTCATATTCTTTTCTTTAAAAAAATCCCAATTACATGGTCACTTTATGCACAAGGCAGATAAATTCCAAATATAGGTACATTCTGGTACCTTATCTTCTAAGACAGTATCCTAAGAGTGAAAACATCATTCTAGTTGAGAACTAATCTATCATAACTGCCTCTTGTAACCACATAGATTTTTTTAAAAGTAACATGCTGTCCTTAAGTTTATCTTCAACCAAGTCATTAATAATTATCAAGAAATTGGGAGTGAAAATATAGTTTGTCTTGATGTTAATGCACTATATTGACCCACACTTGCACTGATAAGAGTTGTTGCCATATCATATAATTTTGCTATATCACTCTGTATTCCAACTGCTTCAAGGTCAGAAGGAAGATACAATAATGAAAAAGTAGAACAAATAATAGCTAATGGATGGAGCATTTTATAAAAAGCTGCAATGGCAATTCCACAAAGAATAAGATAGCAAAGGAATGCAGTTTTTAAACTGAACACTCCTTGACAGATTCAATAATCAGGGGAAAGCCTTAATTGATGACACTTCATTAGCATAATGAGTTGAAGCTGGGAAAAGAGAGTCCCTTATTAATTAATCAAGCAAAGCACGGACTGTTTCAGTCTCCTACACTCTGCCATTTTCTATTAATCAAGAGAATGTGTATAAAACTCATTTGAATTCACTATGTGTTGAATATCAGTCTGGGGGAAAATTGTTGGCAATGAAGTATGCTCAACTGAACCCACTTACGTAGAAACCATGCACGTCAGCCATTCACATCCAGGATCCTAAATTACCATCACACAGGGCATCATGATAATATTTCAAGAAGTCTGGCTCTCAATAGCTTCAGGAAGGCAAACAGAAATGACTTCACTTTCATCTTCAAATCTGTTACCTTGCTGGAGGTGATTTCTCCTATCAAATTGGACAGAGTGCAAGAGGGAGATTGAGAAGGCATTTGCCATTCGATGTCAGAATAACCTTTTAATGGCTATGACATTGTTTTGCTAAAAGTCACATTGCTGGCTAAACTCATATTTAAGCATTATTAAGGCAAAGATAAAGTCTGCACTGGCTGTCCTTTGAAAGAGGAGCTCTAAATCTAAACCTGCAAAGAAAATCTCTTTTTTTTTTTAGAATAAACCGATTTCTCGGTGAATTTCTGTATCCAGATAGATCAACTTGTCACGAAGAAAGATGCCCCAACTTTCCCAAATTCCCTTTCATTTAACTGTATTTACAAAATCTTTAGCTGTTGTCAACAGGCAGGAGGGAGATGAAGCAGATGTGAGTTATGCATTTCCTCTTGCAAGCTTGTGATAGTACTTTTTTTTCATATTATTTCATATATGGAATTGTATTTTCTTTGTTTAGGAACACAAATGCTAAAGAAAAATGCTTCGTACCTAAAACCAGTCCGTTGCTGGGTATTTTCAGAATGTATTTTTATGCATATGATATGGATAAGGAGCTAACCAATTCCATTCTCCCTCTTATGTACACAGGGATTCATTAAACAGATAGTAAATGGCTGCAGTGTGTAAGGTGTGTGAAAACAGCTGCAATGCATATTGCTTGACATTGAGAGGAGTCGCAATTATCAAGTCCAAAGATCACTATGGCAACTCACCTAGCTGCTGCCACAGCAATCACATTCTGTAAGAATCAATTTAAAGTAGAGATGTCAGTGAACTTTATAATACTTGGCTCAGAGTATGGACAATCAGAACTTATAATAATGCTGGCCATAAAAATTCAGGTTCCATTTTCTTTTTTGACTCCGATTTTAATCCAGGCCAGAGAGAAAAGCTTCCCTCTTCTTCTTCTTCTTTTTTTTTTTTTCACTTTCCATATCATCTCTCTCCCTTATTACTATTCCTACTTCATCTGCTCCTTCTCTAAGATCAGTAGCAGAGAACTATAGTAATAATTCTCTCTTACTTTCTTTTCTTCCTCACCCGTGCTATCTTCTTTTTTTTCTGTGTCTCCTTTCCATTCTTCCTGTTGTTATTTTACTGGATTTGCTGAGGAAATTGGGCGATAAGCTGGGGTGGGGACAGACAGTAAGGAGAAAAAGTAGGAGAAGCTAGAAGAAGGGGGAAAGAAAAGCATATTTCCTTTATGCTAAAGAAGCCATCACAGAAACTGGGGAGGAAAGAAGGAAAGGAAAATATGTGGCCATTCAAGAATCAAAGATTTGGTAGGATCACAGGTATTTCAGTTATGACTAAATTTTAAAAAGCAAATGATAGAAGCTACTATCTTTTTTCAGTGTCTAACTTTTGTTGTTAATGCTATAATCATAAATATACCTATTTATTTTATTTCTATAAAGCAAATAAATAAAGCAAATTTGAGAACTTTGAGACTTGTGGACTTCAACTCCCTGAATTCTTCAGCCAGCAAACAACAACGTACATTTTGCTGAAAGTTGTAAATATAGACTGAACCTGATAAATATATACCTTGAGTAATGCAATATTTTAAAAAATCATGGATTTTATGATATTTTGTTTATGTTTATTCTAATGTATTGTTCTAAACAACATTGTTTCTACAATCATTTTCTGATTACCATGGGTATGATGAGATAAGTTTACAATGCAGGATACCCTTTCCGTGAGATTTCTGTAGAATTGGGTGAAGCTATCCTTAAAAAAATAGATCTTAACTTCAGTTTAAATTATCAATTATTTCATTAGTGGGATGCAGGGAATGTAATAATCAACCAATTTGGTAACAATAAAAAAGGACTTATAACTTCAAGGAGACTGCCAACTTTGTTATTGGCATTTGAAACTGTTAATATTGACTGTTCAAGCAATAAAAGCCCAGGAACAGAGAAGCTGGAAAAATACTGACATTTTTGTACACTTTATATTTCATTTTATGCCTGAGCAAGAGCCTTCAAATTAACTTTGAATTTCTTTTCAATGAAATTTGATGGTTATCTAAAGATGCAGCTAAACTTTCCTAAACAATTCCAGTGGTCTTACTGAAACTTTTTCATATTGGACATAGTACTTTGAGATTCACTGTAAGTTTCCCTTTAGATAAAACTTATGAACAACTCCATTCAGGATAAATCCATACTGAAAACTGAAATTCAATTTTGGTAGAATAGTTACTGCTGAAACTGAGCCGTAGTGGCACAGTGGTTAGAATGCAGTATTGCAGGCTAATTCTGCTCACTGTCAGCAGTTCAATCCTGACCAGCTCAAGGTTGACTCAGCCTTCCATCCTTCTGAGGTTGCTAAATGAGGACCCAGATTGTTGGGGACAATATGCTGACTCTGTAAACCACTTAGAGAGGGCTGTAAAACACTATGAAGCAGTATATAAGTCTAAGTGCTATTGGTATTGTAAATGTATTCTTTCTTTATATATATATATACATATATACATATATACATATATATATATATATATATATATATATATATATATATATATATATAGAACATGCTGTACTCAAGGCATGTGTAGAATAGAAATATCTCCTCCTAGAGAAATGTCTCCTCCATTTTAAAAAGTTATTCTTTTGTTGACATTTGCTGTCACGTTAAATTAAATATGCCTGCCTAGTATGTTGAAAGATACATTTACCTTCAGAAATGTTCAGCATATTGTTAATGATCTCACACTCACCAGCAGGAAAAACCTGTTTCAATTATCAATTTATTTACATCCATTCTAAAATAAATGAATGTTGATGCTAATAGAGAAAATGGAAAACAATCATGTACAATTCACATTACTACTGTCATGTCTGAGTCAAATAACTCACAGAGAAATGTTTGAGATCATGAATTCATTCGACTTCTGTACTATTAAAATAATAGAGCTGTCCTTAAAAGTAGTCCAGAGGTTTCACTGCTGGGACAAAATGCTTTCTGCTCAGTTATTGAGCAAATTGCAATGCCGGAGTCATATTATACTACGTATATTTGCACTGGCTACCCAGTTACCTTCAAGCCCACTTTGATGTTTGTTCTTAACTTAGAAGTTCCTAAGCCTAAAGCATTTGCTGAAATATCTCTCCTGATATATATCAGCCTGGCCTGCTAACATTTGGGAAGCAGGGATAATAGTGCTGAGTCCCATTTACACAATAAAGGTTCTTCTCAGTTTTGCACTCCCTTTAATATGTACTTCCATCCTTTAGAAGTGTATCTGTTATCTTCAATATTGCAGTATTGACCATTTTTTAAAAAACAAAACAAAACATCCTTTTACCAATTTGTTATCATAGGTCTTACCTTATTTTTGATATATATATATATTTTAATGATGGGTGTTATCTAAAAATAACAACCATGGTTATAATATCAAAATAGCTAGCAGTAATGGCACATCATTTAGAGGGAAGGGAGTTGGAAAGGAGACTGAGAATAGCTGCCATAATCATCACCACTACTTCAAAAATGGTGTCAGCAGGACTGGCTGGCATGTCAGGTGCTACTAATCCCAACATCATTTGTAACAGGCAATGAAATCATTGCTGGCAGGATGCCTATTGGCTTTCTGCCTCTCCTGGGTTGGCAGTAGAGAGAGCAGTGGTAGCTATTTGTAGTAGAAATCAATCAAGAAATGCCATTAAAGGCAATGATTCTGGCTTGATTCATATGATATTTAGCAGAAAATCTCTCTTTCTCTCTCTCTCTCTCCCCTCTCTCTCTCCCCCTCCCTCTCTCCCTCCCTCCCTCCCTCATCAGAAATCAGGACTAGAACCTAATCCTGGGCAAAGCCAGTTTGGCTACAAACTGCCTGCTTCACAATAAGGAGTTGCAAATCCAAATGTACACAAACCATAGTTGTATCCCTTTACAGAAAGCGTCACCCAGAGTCAATGTTGAAATCAGGATCAACCGAGATGACTCACCCCAAAAATCATCCCAAAAATCTTCTTGGGATTTAATTTGAGGTTAGTTAGAGCCCTCCAACCTTCAAATAACTTTGAGAACATTCCTTGTTCAACCTCTGGTCCAGCTGGGGGCAGCAATGTCCAATTGAATATCATCAGTGTGCTTCATCATAAACCCAATATATGATTCCTGGTGGTTTTATGTAGAAGTTATTTATTTATTTATATTTATTTATTTGTCAAGAATGTATTAGGTAATAAGTAGAAACATGGATTGGATACATAAAATAGATACAAATAGAGGAAACATTAGGACAGGGACGGTAGGCACGCTGGTGCTCTTATGCATGCCCCTTATAGACCTCTTAAGAACGGGGTGAGGTCAGACAGTGTTAGGTTAAAATTTAGGGGGTTTTGGGGTGAAACCACAGAGTCAGGTAGTGTATTCCAGGCATTAACAACTCTGTTGCTGAAGTCATATTTTCTGCAATCGAATTTGGAGCGGTTCACTTTAAGTTTGTATCTATTGTGTGCTCGTGTATTGTTGTGGTTGAAGCTGAAGTAGTCATTGACAGGTAGGACATTGTAGCAAATAATTTTATGAGCTTTGGTATGAGTAGGTCATACCAAAGGCGGCGTAGTTCTAAGTTTTCTAAACCCAGAATTTCAAGTCTGGTGTCATAAGGTATTTTGGTGCGAGCAGAGGAGTGGAGGACTCTTCTTGTGAAATATTTCTGTACACATTCAATTATATTAATGTCCAATATGTAATGCGGGTTCCAGACAGATGAGAATTGGTTGAGAATTGGTCTAGCAAATGTTTTGTATGCTCTGGTTAGTAGTGTGGTATTACCAGAGAAGAAGCTATGCAAGATTAGGTTAATAACTCTTAACGCCTTTTTGGCAATGTTGTTACAGTGGGCTTTGGCACTTAAATCATTAGATATGAGTACTCCAAGATCCTTGACAGAGTGAGGGCCATCTACAAGGTCGTGTCCACTCAGCTTGCATTTTGTGTTCTGGTTCTTTTTGCCAATGTTTGCCAATTTGTTGGTTGAGATTTGGAGTTGCCAATTATTTGACCATTCTAACACAAAGTCAAGGTCTTTTTGAAGGGTAGCAGCATTGTCTGTGGTGTTAAATATTTTTACATCATCGGTGAAGAGAATGCAGTTGCTTATAATATGATCATAAAGGTCATTTATGTATAGTATGAAGAGTGTTGGTCCTAGAACGCTGTCTTGGGAAACACCGCTATTAACAGGTGCAGGATTTGATAGGGTGCTCCCTATTTTGACCACTTGTTGTCCGTTTGACAGAAATGCAGCTATCCAATTATGTAGGGGTCTGGAGATGCCGTAGGATTTTAGTTTTAGAAGTAGTTTATCATGTACCACTGAATCAAAGGCTTTACAGAAGTCTATGTAAATTGTGTCTATTGCTTTGCCCTGATTGAGATTTGTAGTCCATAGACTGTAGAGTGTAGAAGTTGTAGATTACAGGATAATTTTTTTCTGAAACCAAATTGTTTATTGGAGAGTAGGTTGTTTATTCCTAGGCGGAGGGTAATGGAATGGTTAATGATTGATTCCATGACTTTGCAGGTGATGCAGCATAAAGAGATTGGTCTGAAATTTTTAACTAGGCTGGGGTTTCCCTTTTTGACCAGATGACCATGGCTAGTGACCATAGTTTGGGTAAGGACTAGTCCTGAAGGATTTTTCAAAGATTATGCTTATGGGTTCTACTATAGCAGTAGAAAACATTTTTAAGATGTATGCACATAGTCCATCAGGTCTGATAGATAGAGATGGTTTTAGTCTGCATAGTGCCTTTTCAACATTTTCTTCTGTGAAATCTATTTGTGTTAGATCATTGTAGTTATTTGTGGTACTACTAGGGAATGTTGGGCATGAGCCCTTGCTGTTTACAAAGACTGAGCCAAAGAATGTGTTGAAGAGGTTTGCTTTAACTGCTTCATCATTGTATTTTTTACTGTTATGTCCTTTTAGGACATTAGGATGGATCTTTAAGTTTGTTGTTTACAAAATTATAGAAGGCACAGTTGGATTTTGTGCGCAGGAGGTTCTCTTTTTGTTTGGTGTGGTAATTGGTGCTTTCAGTCTTTATTTGGTGGCATATATTTTTGTAGTGGCTTTTAAAGTTAGCTACATAGCCAGTTTTGTTTTTTCACCAGAGGGATTTTTTGGGGGATTGGAGCTTTCTTATTGATATGGGTAATTTGTTTTTCCTGTTTTTGGTGGTGATTAGTGGTACATATAGTTTAATAACTCTATTGATTTCGAGCAAGAAAATGTTATAATGGTCTTCAGCAGTGTTACAGCCAGAGAAAAGAATTTGCCAATCAAGAGATAAGAGGTCGGTGTCTATGAGATCATAGTTCACTTTTTTGAAGTTGTAGTTGGGTATTCCATTATTTTGGTGATTTTTGTAAGGGCGTATATTGAAACAAAAGTCAATCATGTTGTGGTCGCTGTTGGAAAAGGGTTCTTTTATTTATAGTCCATAAATTGAGTTTAAGCTGTTGCAGAAGATGAGGTCAAGGCAGTTGTTGAGTCTAGTATTGTTAGTTACTAGTTGATCTAGACCTAGATTTGTAACAGCATTGTATAAGGTTGTATGGATGGGTTGTTGTACATTTTTTATTGTACAATTAATAAGAGGTAGGTTGAGGTCACCAAGAAAGATGAAAGGGTATACGTAGGAGGCTGCCCACATTAGTAGTGAAGTTAACTTGTTCACATGTGCGATATCGTAGTCAGGGGCTCTGTAGCATAGTAAAAAGTGAAGTGTGGTGTTTAAGGACAGTTCACAGATGATAGTTTCTGGAAGAGTGAGTTCATGTGCAACTTGAATATTTTTTAGGTTTAGTGACTTTTTGTAGAAGATAGCTACTCCGGCCCCTCTGTGGTTTCGCGATCAGACCAGTAAACATGATAGTCTCTTACTGTGATAATGGAGTCAGGGAGGGATGCATTTAGCCATGTTTCACAGACAAATATGATGTCAAATGTAGCAGTATTTAATAAGAGGAGAAGTTCGGGCATTTTGTTTACGATGCTTTTTGCGTTTATTAGTTTGCATTTGAGGTTAGTAGTGGTTGATATTGAGGAAGTAAGGGGTGTGCGTACCAAATTTTGGATGTTGGGTAGATGTCTTGGATGATGGGGGGTTGGGTGTTGGGGGATTAATTGTGGGTCTTACTTTTTATGCAATCAGCACAGTAGTCGATGTATAGATTTGTGTCACCTAGGTGTTGGCATCTTTTGAGTTCTGCATGAGTTCATGGGAGCGGATCCATTGTAGTAAAGATAGGTCAGGCCCTGATCGAAGTTTGCTGTGGTTATGGTTGGATCTGGCAATTGAGTTTATAGTGTAAATGAACTTTCATTTGATGGCCTCATTTTTGCAGATAACTCTACAGAATTGTGGGGCCACTGAGCCATCACTGTTCTTATATTCTGGGCCATCTCTGGAGACTTCAATGATTTCATTGGGGAGATAATAAAGATAAATATCCATATAATTTGGGGCTAGATGTAGAAATAAAATACACCATGGCTAAAGCATGCTTTAGATTTACATTAAGATGTTGTTATCTGTTAAATGTAAGGTTTAAGTCTAAGAATAAATTTACTAATAAATATATGAACAACTTGTGAAATTACTGTAGATGGTAATCTTAATTAACCTTAGCAGACCTCAAAAAAGATAAACAGAAATATCTGCAGGAATTGTATATATGGAAGTCAAAAAACTATCCCAGAAATAGGAAATGGCAACTCACTTCAGTATTGTTGCCAAGAAACCTTCATAGTCATTTCCACGGATTCATCAGAAGTTGAACTCAGCTCAAGATGGTATTTGTATTTGTTATGAAACAAATATATCTAAATTCCAATATAGGAAGCAATTGTTTTCTTAATTTCTCTAACAACTTGTATAAAAATAAATGTTTTGGCTGATTTCTCTGCAGGCTGGATAACTGATCAGAGACTGCCATTTTATTTTATTTTTATTTTTTGGTCCTGGAGTGAAAAATAAGGAAGCAAGAAACTTGATTTGAGTTCCCATTGTTTCCTGTAGCTGGAATAATTGAAATGTTTTGAGTTTTGTACTGACACTCAAGCTGTTTCAAGTTTTGTTTCATTGGAATGCAACCAACCTGGAATGTTCCAACAGAATGTTCCAATTTGGTTGTTATTCTGATTTTGAAACAAATTCAAAATCACATTTAAAGATTTGTACACACCCCTACTGTGAAGCTAATTAGATTAACCTCATTAAGTTTCTACTAGTAGTTATCATACTAAATATAAACATGTAATCAGAAAGTAGGCAGAGAGAGAGAGAGAGAAATTAAAGTTGCCATATAAGAGAATAAGGACTGTACAAATTATTAGAGAGCCAATCTGATGTAGCATTAAGGCATCAGGCTAGAAACCTGGAGGCCATGAGTTCTAATCCTATCGTAGTTACAGAGCTAGCTCCCGGACCCAGGAAGGATGTACAGGTAGTCCTTGACTTACAATAGTTCATTTAGTGACCATTCAAAGTTACAATGGCACTGAAAAAAGTTACTTATGACTATTTTTCACACTTACAACCATTGCAACATCCCCATGGTTGTGTTGATTTGGATGCTTGGCATTGTATTTATGACACTTGCAGTGTCCCAAGGTCATATTATCATATGATCACCTTCTACAACCTTCTGACAACAAAGTCAGTGGGGAAGCCAGATTCATTTAACAGCCATGTCACTAACTTAACAACTGCAGTGATTCACTTAACAAATGTGGCAAGAAAAGTCGTAAAATGGGGCAAAACTCACTTAACAATTTTCTCGTTTAGCAACACAAATTTTGTGGTCAATTGTGGTTATAAGTCAAGGACTACCTGTAATAGCAAAACATTTTCCAAAAACCTTATCAAGGGAAACTGTAGGAATTAATCCAGGCAGTTGCCAAAATTGACCTTATGGTATTAAAACAAATAAACAAAAACCAATATTAAGTCAGAAAATTTCAGAGAACTATGTCACACTATTTTATTACATTAGACTATCAAGGACCAGCTTTCTTTCTTTCTTACTTACTTACTAACTTACCTTTGTACCTACCTACCTACTTACTTACTTGTAAGAAAATAGTCAGTTTGGTGTAGTGGTTAGGATACCAGGATAGAAATCTTAGGAAGCCTTAGGAAGAAGGCAATAGTAAACTACTTCCAAAAACCTGCCAAGAAAACTGCATGGATTTGTCCAAGTGTTTACTAGGCGTCAACATTGACTTCAAGACCTCCCACTACAAAAAAAAAAAAAAAAAAAAAAAAAACATTGAAAGTTGTTGTTAGAGGTCTAGATGCTACCTCAAAAGTATCTTTAATTGTGACATTCAACAATGTAAGGAAGAAAAATGCTAGTAAATAATTTGGAGATTGGGGAGAAAGGGCAGCAGAGAAAGAGTTCAAATAGCTATCCAGCCCAGAATTTAAAGGAATACAATTAAGAAGCTGGGGATTTTGTGGGCCTTGGTCCTATGTTCCAGGGTTGTCCTGGGATTTTACAGCATGAATTGGAAGGTTGCATGGTCTGTGAAGGCATTGTTAATCTTTTTATATTGTAAAGGCTTGTCTTCAAAAACTTGGGAGAAAGCACTAAATGATAATTTCCTTGGAGATTCTGAGTTGACTGATGATGTAAGAAATGTAGATACAGGAAAAAGAAAGTATATGAACAGAATGAAGAGAATTGTTGTGAACAGGTAATATACTGAACCAAGACCATCTCACTCACTCACTCCACTTCTAGAAAGAAAGAAAAAAACATTCTTCAATATCACAAAGAAAAAGACCCACAATTTATATCCACTGGTAAAAGGAAAGTTCTCTGTAAAAGCAGGTATGGGAGTCCTCATCTGGAAATTGTGTGAAAACATTGGCTGAAAAGTATTTTCCTAACCTTAGTGGCTATAAAGGTGTGTCTGAGATATATTTCAAAAAGTAGGAATGCAGCTAAAATGGCTTATAACAGTGTTTCATTTAAAATTTAATACAGCCTCTGTAATTCCCTTGACTGCTGTAGAGGTATGAGTTTTATCAATATGTCTGCTTTTGATTGAACCATGAGGTATTCACTGAATAACCTTTCAGAAAAAAAAACAACCTTTGCAAATATCCCATATAGCATCCTCCAGAAAAATAATAGACATTAAAATGTCAGGAAATGGCATTATTATTGAGATTCTTTCATTAATCCTTGCATTGTGCAATAACTCCAATCATTTCTCACCACATCACTATATATATATATATATATATATATATATATATATATATATATATATATATATATATATATATATATATATATATATAATTTCCCAAAGATACATGCTTGCTTTATTAATTTTGTAAGATATATATATAGTTAGTATAGCCGGCGTATTATTACCAAGTGATACCAAGTGAGAAATGTTGCTTTCCATTTGCCACATCCATTCACATGTATGTAAATAAAAGTATTAATTAAAGTTTTCATTAACTGTCCCTGATTTGTGAAAGAAATTCAAAATCATAGTTCAAAATACATTGCCAAAGATTAATGAACATTAATATTAGGTAGAAAAATGCTTTAATTTTCAAATATAGACTTATGCCCTTTCCCCCTGTAATACTACCCACCTATCTTTGAATTGGCAGAAAATAAAACCACAAAAGCAAAATAACAACAAACAATAACATTTGCCAATGCATTTCTTCTCTCTCTTGCCTTTATTTCTAGTGACTGCTATTTCCTTCCAGAGTAATGGATAGTAAGCCTAACAGATTTTCAATACCTTGAGGCTGTCCTTGGATAATGACTGAACAAAGGGGAAGACACTGATTTAACATTGGTAGTTCAATCCTGATGGGGCTTAAGGTTGACTCAACCTTCTATTTTTCTGAGATTGGTAAAATGAGAACCCAGATTGTTGGGAGCAATATGCAATAATGCTTAAAAATTGTAAATTGCCCAGAGAGTACTGTAAAGTGCTATGGGATGGTATATAAACCTAAATTCTAATGCTAATGCTAAAATGGACCCTTTAAGATAATTTGTGTGATGTAGTTAATTCAGCTGCCTGCAATTACTGCAGGGTTCGAATCTCGCCAAGGCTCAAGGTTGACTCAGCCTTCCATCCTTTCTAAGGTAGGTGAAATGAGGACCCAGTTGTGGGGGCAATAAGCTGACTTTGTATAAATATACAAAAAGGATGAAGGCTATTGCTATTGCTGAGCACATTGTAAGCCGCCCTGAGTCTTCGGAGAAGGGCGGCATATAAATCAAATTTTTAAAAAAAAATTGTATTTTTTGACAAATATGGATATATATTGATGTAGACATTTAGAAGGAAGTTAAGCCTTTTAATCAGAATACCCCTATAGGAGAGTGATGGACCTTTATGTTGAGATCTCCTACTCATGAACTGCAGGAACTGCAGTTTGACCTCCAGAAAACTCTTAATCTCATTTTTGCTCATGGTGTGGCAGGAAAAGGGAGCTATGTACCATATTTTTCGCTCCATAAGATGCACTCCCCACCCCAAAAAAAAAATAGTGGGTGGAAATGTCTGTGTGTCTTATGGAGTGAATATTGTGTCAACGCCGCCTGGAACAGCTAATTGGTGGTATTCCGGGAGGGCAATCCAACCACCGATCAGCTGCTCAGCAGCGAAGGCTGCAGCATTCCCCAGGGGAGGCAGCAGACATGGAGGAGGCAGCAATGTCAGTGTTTCCGGTCGGACAGTCCGCTGATCGGTGGGATTACGGGAGGCCGGGATCCAGCCATCGCTCAGCTGACCAGTGGTGGACACAACAGAGCAGAATTTTTTTTCTTGGTTTCCTCTTATGGTCTTATGGTCAGGAGCATCTTATGGAGCGAAAAATACAGTATTTCTTTTCTGACTTAGGAAAATCATTCTGGAATAATTGTTTACCCTTATGTGGAGCATAATTTTGTGGAAATAAATTGTTAAATTTATTTATTTATTTATTTATTAGTTCGATTTATATGCAGCCCTTCTCCAGAGACTCAGGGCGGCTTACAATGCATTAAGCAATAGCCTTCATACTTTTGTATATACCAGCTTAGTAGGGCTTTTTGCCACCCCCCAAGTGGTGTTCTATTTTATACAAAGTCATTTTATTGCCCCCACAAACTGGGTCCTCATTTTACCTACCTCGAAAGGATGGAAGGCTGAGTCAACCTTGAGCCTGGTGAGAATTGAACTTGCAGTAATTGCAGGCAGCTAGCAGCTAAGTGCTACTTTAACAGCAGCAGTTTAGTCTGCTGCGCCACCAAGGCTCCTTAAATGATTCTCCATTTTTAACAGCTTTTTCTGGAGAAGATGACAATATTATTGTTCCTAGTTATCTTCTTCCTCATAGTCAGTGCTATGATGTCAGTCCTACTCTGGTTCATATGATAAATAGGCTAGTAGTGAAACAAATGCCAGCTCACCAAAGGCAAAGGTTGTCAATGTTTCCTCCCCAATTGGCAGAGAGCACCCTGATCTCATGCTAAGAAGTTTGCTAGCTTAATTCTCTCTTATAATCCATCTAGTTATGGGTAAAAAAACAGCTGTTATGTGATCATGACCTGGAAGCTTGCCATAGGAAGGCATCAAGTTTAAATCCCAATTCATCTCCTAGTAGAAAGATCCAGTCTATGTAGGACAGGGGAATAACCTGTTAAAGAATTTTGTTGGGAAAGAAGGTAAATTCTAACATTAAGGATTCCTATGCCTTTAGAAATGATTTTTCAATCCAGTTTTCTAACAGCACAACCCCACAATTTTTTAGTGCTGATTTGATTTAGAGTTTCCCTGGCAAGTGACAACTATTGCATATTCATATCTATTTATTTGTAAAATTTAGGTACTTCTCATTTCAATGACAGAATGGGCTTAAAAATCATATTAAAAACACAATAAATAAACAAGAGTAAAATAACAGTAAAAAGTAGGGAGAGGGCAATCAAGGCCACAGCCAACCCCAAGGTTGCCTGTTGCCCAGGTCTTCAAAATCTTCAAAAGGCCAGGAAAATGGGGCCCCACATCTCCTCTGGAACAAGAATATTCCAGAGAGTAAGGGCAATGGCAGATAAAGCTGTCTTCTAGTTTACAGTCATGTAGATGAAAAACTCAAAATAGGAAGTTTAGGTATTCCGACAGAACAGATGGCCTAATCCAATCTGGTACTATTCAGGTACTATTCACTTTAATTTCACAGGGAAGGCAGAAGTAATTCATAAAAAGGAATAATTGCCATTGGGGTTGGGTCTTTTTTGTTTTTTGTTTTGATTTTGGAGTGGGGGAGGGAAGGGAACTCAAAATCCATAGCTGGGTCCAAATATTAGATAGATCTTTTTTTATTATTATTTAAAAAGTTTTACAAATACATTTTCTCCCCAATTTCCCTCCCCAAGCCCCCCATACCATCCCTAACCCTCCCCCTTTCCCCCCAGGACTTCCACAAAATAAAATCCTAATCGAAAAATACATTTTATAAAACTTAAACCTCTCCACCCCTATATACTATTTATACCTTCATAAAACTCAATTAGTCTATCCCTACATAATACATTCATTCAGCTAAAAGCTATCTGATATTTCCTAGTTTGGTATTTATTCTGCACATAATATATCCACTTTTTCCACTCCCATACATAAGTCTCTTGAGTTCGGTCTTTTAAATATGCTGAAATCTTCTCCATCTCTGCAAAACTGGCCATTTTCAAAGTCCATTCTTCAATAGTGGGCATAGCTTCATTTTTCCAATATTGACCTATCAGTAATCTCGCTGCTGTAACCATATACAATATCAGCTTTGTTTCGCCCAATGTAAAACCCTTAACTATACCCAATAAAAACAATTGTGGAGAAAACTGAAGTTTTTTCTTCAAAACATTTTGCATAACCCACCAAATTTTTATCCAAAAAGCCTTCACTTTCTTACAAGTCCACCACATATGGTAATATGTGGCATCTAAGCAATCACATCTTCAGCATTTTGGTTGAACATTAGGATACATACATGATAATTTCTTAGGATCTAAATGCAACCTATAAAACATTTTATAAAAATTTTCCCTCAAATTCTGCGACTGTGTAAATTTAACATTCTGGACTAGATGAGATCTTAAGTGTGAAATCTGCTATTCAAAATAAAATTCAAAACTGCAATTTGAATATATCAAGTAGTGGGCAGTTGTATAAGTTATTGATAGAAAAAGCCCCAATTCCTGAGAGATGCCGAGTACCCAAGCATGTTTTCCACTAGCATCTGTGAAATCAGCTGATCATCAGGAAAACAGATGGCATTTTGTACAAACTGATCAGTGTAATTAGGCAAATACCAGATTATGGTTTTCTGATGGTAGCTGCTTCTTTCATCTGCTCAATGACAGTGCTTAAGCAAAATCATTTTTTGAGATACAAAAGAAGCTTAGACCCACTCCTTCCTATCAATCCTAACAGAGATCTGGGCTACCAATTTCTAGCAAACCTGCACTCAGCAACTTACAAGTGCTTTCTCCCCAGAGATCCTGCTCTAATCATCAGCAGGAAGCAATGGAGAGTTATATGGTTTGTTTTTCCTCCCAGTGACCTCCAGACCTTCATTCTACTGGGGTGTTGGGAGGAAGAGTAAAACTACAAGGTACAAAACTCCACATTCAATGGGCTGTTTTATGCAGAGCTTCAAATACTTGTGAAAGGCAGTTACAATAATGAAAGCAGATTTTCCTGCAGTTTAGAATGACAGGTTGGAATGGTATCTTACGTTCACCCTGCAACATTGATATAGCTGACATTCATATTAATATATACTTTTCTACTTCCTTCCTACCCCAAAAAATTAACTAGTAATCACCAATGAGAAGAGAGGACTCATTGGAAAAGACCCTGATAGTGGGAAAGATTGACAGCAAAAAGAGGAGACAGCAGAGGATGAGATAGTTAGATAGGAGCATCAATGCAATGAATATGAATTTGGGCAAATTCTAGGAGATAGTGGAGGATGGAGGGCTGGCATACTATGGTCCATGGAACTGCCAAGAGTCGGACATGAATTAGTGACTGAACAACAACATATTTTGCCATTCTGAGAATATCCCATGCTCTAAAAAAGAATCATCATTCAGTATCTTCACCACTACTAACAAATCACAGGAAAAATATAAGGACTGCTCTGTATTTAAAAAGAAAGCAAAAGAAAACCCTCAGAAAATGTAAAATCTAAACCCACCAGATGCATATAGCGATAACGATAGCACTTAGATTTATATACCACTTCACAATGCTTTTACAGCCCTCTCTAAGCAGTCAGCACATTTTCCCCAACATTCTGGGTCCTCATTTTAGCGACCTCAGAAGGATGGAAAGCTGAGTCAACCTTGAGCTGGTCAGGATCGAATTGCTGGCAATCAACAGAGTTAGCCTGCAATATAGCATTCTAACCACTGTGTCACCACCATATGGTATAATTCTGAATGCAAATATTTTTCTTGAGTCATTTCTTTAATGAATATACAGAATGACTTCCAGATTTCTTGACTCTTATCCCTAGAGCTAAAGATCTATACACTTAGTAAATCAACACATAAACTGGATACAGAGTCATTATAACCACACTCAAAATTCAACAGCTGTATGGAGCAGTAGCTCTTTTTTTCCATATAAAGAAAAAAATGTGTGGAAACAATTAATGCATTTCTATAGGGAACAAAACAAAAGAAATGTATGACCGGTTATTCAATAAAAAATAGGAATTAATATTTACATAAAATGTACTGGTTCCAGTTATCTGCTTACTTTTTCACCAGCTACTTCAAAGACTAATCTTCCAACTTAATATTTCTTTTCTAAATTGTCTCCTTTTGTACAAGAACTAATTTATGTACACTGAGAGCATATGCACCAAGACAAATTCCTTGTGTGTCCAATCACACTTGGCCAATAAAAAAAAATGTTCTATTCTATTCTATTCTATTCTATTCTATTCTAGTATGGAAACAAGAATATACTGATTTGTTGTCTGTAATCATCTTAACTGGAATAAGGCTGGTAACCTAGTCTGAAACTTCTCTTTTATAAAAAGTGTTATTGTCTGGCTAGCCCAAAGATAATATGGATGCTGGAGGTCAATATTAATGGAAAGATCAGTTGATGGCTTTCCTAGGTTGGTAGTAATTACATGGTATGTTTTAGTGAATGGAAGAGGCAGAACAGAGTTTTGAGAAAAAAATAAAATAAAATTCTTAATGAATATGATTCATAGGAAAAATGTGCTTGGTAATATGAATGATATCACTAAAGGAACAGAATGAGATGAAGGAATACAGCAAAAGTGACTGAGTCATTTGGAAACCCAGCAATGAATGGGAATTGTGGCAATTTCATGAACATCAGCTTAACTCTCAGTTATAATCCATCTAGTTATGGAAGAAAACAGATGTTATGTGATCGTGACCTGGAAGCTTGCCATAGGAAGGCATCAAGTTAAAATCCCAATTCAAGCTAAATGCTAAAAATGTTGGGAAAGAAGGTAAATTATACATTAAGCATTCCTGTACCCATCCTGGCTTCACACAGGGCACCCACAAGTATGATCAGTCCTTACCATATCACAGAAATCTGAAATCTGAATGAAAAGGTTCTAAGATAATCCATTTTCTTCAGAACCCTGTGTAATTGTAACTCAATGCTTTCTCAATGACCTTTCCTAAAAAGGGAAGGTTGGTGACTGGGTGACAGTCCTCTATCTTGGTTGGATCCACAGAAGACCCCTTGAGGATATAGCACATTTCCCTCAAGATCGATAAGACCATCCCCTTTCTCAAAGAGGTCAACCCCATCACAACTGGACACAACTGCCTGTTTCATACTATGTGGTCTTAACCAACCAGGAGTGACAGGATTTTAATATACAGATGACTCATCAAACAAGATCCTATTTACTTCCTCAGGAGTCAGAATCTCAAATTCTTCCCAGATAACCAAAGTTTAAGCATAAGGTATACATAAATTCATATGGAAAAAATAAATCAAAGTATGACTGATTTGATTTTTTATATTTGATTGTCTATGGGAGACTCTGTAAATGACATAAGAGTTTCTGAATGTTGGAGGACTTCCAGTGGCACCGTAGGCATTGAAGACGTTCCTTTGTGAGCGCCAGCCCCGCAATCGTGTAAAGCCGCTAGAACAGCGCAAATTAGCTGTCTAGCGGCTTGGAAACTTTCTCCCCGGGAAAAGGGGAGGAAGAAAGCAGACGGGTGTAGGTAGAGCTCCCCAAGAAGCCCCAGGAACAATTCTGGGGCTTGAAGGGTGAGAGCTCCCTGGAAGCCCGACAGAGCTCCGGATCTGAGATGTTTTTGCTTTAAGCAGAACAAGATGCCGCGACCACCCCGCAAACAACACTTTGAATAAAACATTGGATTTGGAAGCAGGCTGAGCAAAGCCAGGAGAGATCAGATTTGCAAGTACTAAACTTTAACTATAAATGTGTATTACTTCCTTCTGAGTTATTAAGGGAAGAAAGTGAAAGCAAAATGGCGATTGAGTTCTGATGGGGCGTGGAAAGTGAAAGTTAAAGGAAAGTTTTGTTTAGCGCTGACAGCCCCTGTCTAAAACTAGAGATTTTTGCTTTGAAAGAAAGAAGATTTAAAGGCTAAAAAGACTATAGTAGTGATTTTAAATGATTGATATTATCTAAGGACTGGAATTTTTTGGACCTGGTGGATTTGTTGTTCTGGTTGCTGAATAAATTTAAATTGAAAACTAAAAATGGCTTCAAAACAAATAAACACTGTTGTCCCTAAAAGTGCTGGGAGTTTGCCAGCTCAAATGTCTAAATTGCAGTCTCTCTCTGCTCCAACGGAACCACGAATATTAACACTTGAAATGTTGCAGGAAGCCCTTAAAACACAAGCCTCTGTTACAGAGAAAAAAATTACTTCTGTGCTTGAGGATAAAATTCGAGATGTCGCTGATGAGATGGCTGAAATTAAAGAGTTTATTCAAATTCGAAATCAGGAAATTAGAGAAGATATTTTCATGGCAGTTCAAGGTCTGGCAAGCCATATTGAATCATTAGATGAAAAAGTGGAAGAAATTAAGCAGTCTAATGTGAATTTGGAAAATAAAATGGGAGAGGTTCAGAATAAGATGGAAAGAGCAGAGGCCGACATAATAATGATACAATATAGAGACATGGAATTTGCTCTGAGAATAAGAGGTCTGAAGGAAAATAAGCAAGAGAATTTGAGAGAGATTTTTGCAGAAGCATTTGCACAGATAATGGGAGAACAAAAAGCAAATTTTGAATGGCAAATTGACAAAATCTATCATGTCAATTCATGGGTTGCCAGACAGAAACATTTACCAAGAGACATTGTAGTCTATTTTACTACAAGGAGGATATGCAATGAAATTTTACAAGCCACTTTTAAAAATAAACTTCAAGTGGAGGGGCAGGAGGTTTTAATATTGAAAGAAATCCCCCCCCCCAAAAAAAATGTTGAGAGCCAGAAGGGATTATGCCTTTCTGGTGGAAGAATTGAGAAACTGTCAGATACAGTACAGATGGGAGGTTCCAGCTGGACTAGTGGTGAACTATTCAGGAGAAAGATAACGTCTTAATTCAGTGTGGAAGGCAAGAGATTTTTACACCAATGTATTAAACGCAAGGTTAGGTACACATTTTGTTGCATTGGCTCCACAGAAGAAGAATGGTATAGTTATATACCTAAAAAAAGACTTAATTACTAAACTAATTGAAGCAGATGATCAAGGAAGATTCATAGCAATTGAACTTTTAATAAAAGGGGAAAAATACTTTTAATTGGAGTATATGCACTGAACCAACAACAGGAAAAAATTTACAAGCTTTTACATTCCAAGTTACTACAATGGGATTATAAATCATGCATTTTATTGGGTGATTGGAATGGAGTTTTGGACACTAAAAAAGATAAGAAGGGACTCTTGCAAAATATTTCAATATGCGCCAGATTGCCAAAATTGTTTTTTTAAATGATGGATGACATGGAGTTGAGAGATATCTGGCAAGAGAGGAGCTCTGAAGAAAAAGATTTTACTTTTTTTTCTGACAGACATCAATCTTTTTCTAGGATTGATTTTATATTAATTACTAATGATCTCTTTTCTAGGATGAAGAAGACGAAGATATGTCCAAGAGTTTAACGGATCATAGTCCAGTTTGGATGGAATTGGAGTATGGAAAGGGACTTAAGAGGTCTTGGAGGTTGTATGCTAGTGATAAAATTCAAAGTATAGATATAGATAGATATATACAGAAAGAGCAAAGGGAGGGTTTAAATCAACCGATAACTTCTGAGGAAATTATGTTTGCAATTAAGCAGTTGAAAGTGGGTAAAGTCCCTGGGACAGATGGTTTGACTGCCACTTATTATAAATACTTGCAGTTAGAAATGGTGGGACCACTTAAGGAATTATTTACTAATGTACAATCTGGAGGAGATGTACCCCCATCCTGAAGGACAGCTTTTATTTCTCTGATTCCAAAGGAGGACCAAGACCACACCCAGCCAAAAAATTACAGGCCTATATCACTTTTAAATACAGATTATAAAATTTTTGCTAAAATACTAGCAAATAGGTTAATGACAGTCATGCAACAAGTGATTCATAATGATCAAACTGGTTTTATAAATGGTAGACAAATGAAAAGTAATGTAAGGCAAGTTGTTAACCTATTAGAGTATTTGAGGAAGAACAACCAAGTCCCTGCAGTGCTAATATTTCTTGATGTGGCAAAAGCATTTGATTGATTGAACTGGCATTTCTTATTGAAAATAATAGAAAAGATGCAATTTGGAGAACATTTTACACAATCTATTAAGGCAATATATCAGAGACAAACAGCGCAAATAATAATTAATTTATTTAGCAGTTTAGCAGATACTTTTAATATAGAAACAGGAACAAGACAAGGATGTCCCTTGTCTCCATTATTGTTTATTTTGACCTTGGAATTTTTGTTGAGCAAAATATATGGGTCGGATAAAATAAAGGGAATTAAAATTAGGCAGTATGATTACAGATTACAAGCATTTGCAGACAACTTGGTTGTTACTTTAACCCAACCATTTCAGTCGGTTGTAGGTTTAATGGATACAATTAATCAATATGGACAAGTATCTGGATTTAAAATAAATGCAGGGAAAATGAAGATAATAACTAAAAACATGGCTACAATCAAAAAGAAGAATTAGAAACTAACAGGATTTGAAATAGTAAAAAAAGTTAAGTATTTAGGGGTTTATATTACGACATCAAATGCAAAATTATTTAAGCATAATTATGATCCGTTGTGGCAAAAAATACACAGAGAGATGGAAAATTGGAAAAAAATACAATTATCTTTGTTGGGAAGAATAGCAGCAGTAAAAATGAATGTTTTGCCTAAGTTTTTATTTCTTTTTCAAATGATACCAATACTTAAAAAAGATGAAAATTTGAAGATATGGCAGAAGGGTATTAATAATTTTGTCTGTGCAGGGAAGAGACCGAGAATAAAGCAAAAAATAATGCAGGATATACGTGAAAGAGGAGGTCTCAAAATGCCCAATTTAAGATTATATTATGAGGCAGCTGCCCTATCAGCAATTAGTGACTGGATGAACTCAACAGAAGAAAGAATATTGAATATTGAGGGATATGATTTGGTTTATGGTTGGCATGCTTATTTATTATATGACAAGAAAGTGGATAAGACTTTTAAAAGTCACATATTAAGGAATACTTTATTGCATGTCTGGAAAAAGTATCAGTATAAATTAAACAATAAGTTACCAATGTGGGCAATACCCAGACACGCAATAGAGAATATAAGTGTAGAGCAAAAACAAGATGTGACTACTTATACAGAGCTTCTTAATAAGAAAAGAGGTATACTACAACTAAAATCTTTGAATCAATTAAGAGAAGAAAGGATAATTCAAACATGGTTTCAGTATGGACAGCTACAAGCTAGATGGAGAGAAGATCAGAAAACTGGTATCTTGCAAAATGAGGAGAACTTGGTAAAACAAATTAGAGACCAAAGTCAAATGCATATAAAAAGGTTGTATAATGCATTGGTAGAAATAGATTCAGAAACAGAGCTAGTTAAGGACTGTATGATAAAATGGGCACAAAATATTGAAGAACCAATAATGATGGAAACGTGGGAAAAATATGGGTTAGAAATGTAAAGTTTAAGGAAGCCCAAAATTTAAGAGAGAACTTTTATAAAATGTTTTATTATCACCACGTATTATCATATATGGTGGACATGTAAAAAAATTAAGGCATTTTGGATAAAAATATGGTGGATTATTCAAAATAATCTCAAGAAGAAGATAAAATTTACTCCACAGTTCTTTTTGTTGAGTATAATTACAGATTGTATGGTTATAGAGACCAAATTGATTTTAAATTTAATAACAGCAGCCAGACTTTTGGTGGCGCAGTATTGGAAGAAGGAAGACTTACCTACTATTGAAGAATGGACATTAAAAGTAGTGAATTTAGCAGAGATGGCAAAAATTTCAGCATACTTGAAGGACCATTCAAATGAAAGATATATATCGGAATGGAGAAGATGGATTGACTATATTCAAAACAAATATCAAACTAAAAAGTTTCAAATAGCTTATGAATGAAAAAAAAAAGAAAAACAAAATTATTTTTTATTTTTGAATTATGTTTTGTTAGTTCAAAGAGGAGTTAAAGAGCAAGAGGGAGTTTGGAGTCTATAGAAAGTTAGCATATCTTAATTTATGTTTGTTAAACACTATACCCTGTATTTGCTCTGGGAAGTCTGGGGTGTGGGTGGGGAGGGGGGTTGGGGGAGAGGGGGGAGGAGGGATGGGGGCGGGGGGAGGAGGGATGGGGGAGGAGGGATGGGGGAGGAGGGATGGGGGAGGAGGGATGGGAAAAATGATTGTAATATTTGATAAAACTTTTTAATAATAATAATAATAATAATAATAATAATAATAATAATAATAATAATGAGGTTCTGAATGTTGGACCATCTAAGTTTAGTGGTGTCAAGCATGGATCTTGGGAAGCAATTAACACTGAATGGGGGGTGGGGGGAAGAGGAATTCCCAACTCAACTCTTACTTAGCTGTTTCCAAGATAGTTTACAAATAAATTTGATGAACTTATTTGGGATGAAAATGGATTGTTGGAATGAGTATCTCACAGATTAATATGTGGGGTTAATATGTGGATATGCACCCAAATGCCAGACAAGGAATAATGGATGGAAACTGATCAAGGAGAAATTCAACCTAGAAATAAGGAGAAATTTTCTGACAGTGAGAACAATCAACCAATGGAACAATTTACCTTCAGAAGTTATGGGAGCTTCATCATTGGAAGCTTTCAAGAAGTAATTGGACTGCATTTTGTCATAAATGGTGTAGGGTCTCCTGCTTGGGCAGGGGGTTGGACTAGATGACCTACATGGTCCCTTCCTTCTGTTAAATCTGATTATAGTGATACACTAAATAATGGAATGGAGTACCATAAATGCTAATGTCCAGAATAAATTGATGAAAAGGAAGTACTATTTTGAAGACCTTCACGGTACAGAGACTATTGCGCAGAACCACCTGTCGCAGATCAGCTTTGATCATCTAAAAAAGATCCAAGAGAGTTAGCAAGTCTGAGTCCCATTTCTCTTTAAAAAAATCGTCTTTTGGAACCCAGATGGTGTGACTTCACAGCACCTGCTCTATGAAAAGCATTCCCCCAAGATATGGATAACCTCAACCCTGCCTACTTCTTATAAAACTTTACACACATGGCCTTTCCCTCAGGCACTGGGTCAGGAAGATTTGTGTTTCTTTCTAATGTGATTTTATGTTTGCAAATAGTTTGCACAAAGTATTTCTTTAATTTACCTTACTTTTTATTGTTGTAAATTGCAATCTTTAATAAAAAAAATACTACAAAAATGTATCAAAGATCAACACTGTTGTGTTTAACAAGAAAAAATGCACATTACAAATCAATGGTAAAAAAATCCTGCAGTGAGCAGATTGTGTATTTATTTTTTTTAAATTTGATTTATATGCCGCCCTTCTCCGGAGACTCAGGGCGGCTTACAATGCGTTAAGCAATAGCAATAATA
This sequence comes from Arizona elegans, assembly GCA_022577455.1. Classification (NCBI taxonomy): domain Eukaryota; kingdom Metazoa; phylum Chordata; class Lepidosauria; order Squamata; family Colubridae; genus Arizona; species Arizona elegans. The sequence continues at coordinate 43,268,069 of JAKOOJ010000001.1, forward strand.
TCAATCTTATTTTGATAGAATGTTAATTAAGATATACAAATGCTGGTAGAAATGTAGTGGATATTATATGATGTGTTGAAAGGAATGGCTTCTTTGTCAAAAAAAAAGTGTCTTTGTGTTAGGGAGGTGTCCTTCAGATCTAAAGACAAAAAGATGCTTCACAACAGGATTAGTGATGCAAGGTACACATTTCAGCACTCTACAAAGAAGCTACTCCTTATTCTGGGCATTAAGATAACCAAAATAAAAAAGGTGCTGCTAAGGTGGAGAGAAAGTGGACTGGCATAAAGGCGGGCACATTGGCAAAGTCTAGTGCCGTGATGGCGAACCTATGGCACAGGTGCCACAGGTGGCGCACAGAGCCATATCTGTGGGCACATGAGCGTTGTCCTAGCTCAGCTCCAGCATGCATGCATGCACCAGCCAGCTGGTTTTCGGGCCTTCCAGGCCCACCGGAAGTCAGGAAACAGGCTGTTTCCGGCCTCCGGTGGGGTGGGGAAGGCCATTTTCGCCCTCCCCAGGCTCCAAGAAAGCCTTTGGAGCCTGGGGAGGGTGAAAAACGGGCATACCGGGCCCACCGGTAACCCCTTTGCTGTCGTGTGCCAAAAGCGGGGGGAGTGGGTCATGCGTGCATGCGCAGGGGGGCGGGGCACGGGGAAGAATTGAATTATGGGTGTGGGCACGCGCATGCGTGACCCCCCACACTCCCCCTGCTTTTCGCACGCAAAGGCAAAAAGGTTAGCCATCACTGGTCTAGTGCATCCTTACTCTATATAAAAATATATTTCTTCCAAGTATTTCTTTGTTATATGGAAATAAATGGTGGCAAAGATACAGTAAATACTCCAACTTTGCTGACAAAAATAAGTCTACCACCCCTGCAGTTAGCATCCAATCTGAATGAAACCTGAGCATGGCAGGAATTCCAACAAGCACATATGTGTCAAATATGGAGCTGCATATTTCTTTAAGAGGGCTGAATCTGTCAAAACAACCCCAACTGTTGCTGCTGAATTATTATTTATGGCTGTTTATCCAAAATATCTTTCAATTTTGTTAGCACATTAGTTTGCCAGGAGGCTTGGCAGAAGTTTTAATTGGACAAATATGCTTGAATATTCAAAATGCAAATACAGATAAACTCCACACTTAAGCCAGCTAATAACCTAGGATGGAAATAATGAATATGGCAGCACATTAATCTGACTTTCTAAGTGGAGGTGAAAAGGATCAAAATCTGTAAGGGAGGAAAAAAGCTGATCTTTGCCTTATCACTTATCTTATGGTAAGTTTGTTTGTTTGTTTGTTTGTTTGTTTGTTTGTTTATTTATTTATTTATTTATTTATTTATTTATTTATTTATTTATGAACTTTCTATATTTGTATGCCATTAATTCCCGAAGCTATGGAGTTAAGCTTCTGATACAGATTGACTGTATTCTTTTCTTAAGCAGCTTACTATTGAGACAACACATTTTCTTTTATCAGCAGGTGAGCTTTCTCTTAATAGAAAGGCAAGAGAAAAAATAATTTAGTTAATAAGTAACATAACTTGCAGACAAGCTGTTCTGTCCACTACTCTCCTGACTGAGTATATCTGTAGGCATGTATGCATGCATTCACAATGAGAAATATATAAAATAAAACAATAATAATAGGGAAAAATCCATTGTATTAATTGTGATTGATGCCCTCGGAGTGATGCTTTAGAACTTCCTCAATATCTAGAAATCTTGAATTAAACAGACCCGAACACCCTAATTTTATAGCACGCCATCCTCCTTGGAACTTCTTATATTCTTAAACACCACCTTAATCATTTTTAGACCCTTATTATTAAGCTTCCATCAGTCTAAGACCCACTCTGTGAAATATTTGTTTTACAATAATAAAACAAATAAATGAGGCTGAGAAACCTGAGAAGGAAAATAATTTCCACTCACCTCTTAGCAAATGGGGAAAGGACGGACACCTGCAGACTGGCAAGATCAATGATTTTATAGTTGGTTAACTATTTTAATTGATATAATTAAAACTTGAAGGAAGGGCAAATGAAAGATGAGATTCGTAAGAAAGAATTGGAAAGAAATAATAGAATAATAGAAAAGAAGAAAAAGAATTAGAGAAAATGACAAAGCACCAAGATCTGAAAATTGAAATTGAAACATTATGGCATAAACAGGCCATGATGGTCCTAGTGGTAAATAACACACTATTAACAAGTCTTAGATGGCAATTAGAAAATCTACATCTTGACCAAATTTCCATCTGTTGATTGCAACATGCCATACTGCTTGGATCTGCACATATACTACACCAATCCATTATGACTGTGGACTGCGGGCCTCTGGGGGGTTACGATGTGGTCACAGGGGGTCTGTGAAGGCTTGAAGAAATGTTATGATTTAAATCTTGAGTTAAGTCTTGGGGGTCTGAATCCATAGTCTGTGGCCACAAAAGGTATTAAAAGGGGGCTCTGTGATGAAGAAAAGGTTGAAAACCCCTGCATTATAATATGAGCCTTGGTGGTGCAGTGGTTAGAGTGCAGTACTACAGGCCACTTCTGTAGACTACCAGCTTCCTGCAATTTGGCAGTTCAAATCCTACCAGGCTCAAGGTTGACTCAGCCTTCCATCCTTCTGAGGTGGGTAAAATGAGGACCCAGATTGTTGGGGGCAATATGCTGACTCTGTAAACTGCTTAGAGAGGGCTGTAAAGCACTATAAAGCAGTGTATAAATCTAAGTGCTATTGTTATTGCTATCCTAGATTCTTTGAAAAAACTTAATCCATATGAAGGAACTGGTAGCTGTAACGTCACATTGTTGTGAACCAAGAATAATTAATAATAATAAAATATAATAGACCAAAATTCATTTCTTGGTTTGAACTGGCATTAGTTCTCTCTATTATCTTGTATTACTTTTTACAAGGAGCCTCTTTTTATGCTATTTATAACAGATTACAAAAATGATACATTTTACCATCCGAAAATACATCAAGATCAATTATATTACATTTTTGTAATGATGCCGTTTTGAACTACTTATGCTACCCAAGCATTTTCAACACACCATTAGGCATCTTCACAAAGGAGTCATACCAGGAGAATGGTCTCTTCTTTGCTACTAAACAGTTACATTACAGCTAGATGAAAACAGCATATAACTTTTGTGGTAAGAAATAATCCACAGTAGATTAGAAACGTATATAATTTACTTTTATATAACACCTTTTATACTGAAATTATCCCTAAGTATATTATAAAAGGATTAGTTAGATCATGGTAATGAGAATAAACAAAGATAAACAGAACAGCTATTAAATGTTAAAACTCTATCCCACAGAGTTTTGGGGTTTGACACTTTAATATAGCATATTCTATTAGTAGCAGTAACTCCAGGAAAAGTTTTGGTGCTTGAAATCATTTAGAAAATGCATAGTGCTAAGATAGTTGAGAGTCTATAGATTTTATTAAACTTTGTTTACTGAAAGAAGGGATATTCAATTATAGGCCAATTTAATAGTGTAATTGTAATCACTTTGATTGCAATTGCTTTTACAGATCATAAAAAAAATAAATAAATAACACAGGTCCATTAAACATATCAATTCCCACTGCAGAATTACTTTGAATCTCCATTCCTCTTTTCTGTATTGTTGCTTTGTTTTTCTAAAGGAGTGCAAATTCTGAGGCAATCTCTCACACGAGAAGAGAAGCATCCCCTTGCTGTTGCTTCTAGCTTTGGTACCTTCCAGAGGAGGCTAAGAACCTACCAAGCTGTTTCAGTAGCAAATTCTCCCTTTGCTCTGACAAAGCATATCCTATTGCTTTTATAGTGGAGCATGCCAGTAGTGGGTTTCAAATCCCAGCACTACCTGTTTGCTATCGGTAGCGTGTGAGCGTGCGGCACTTATGCGCATGTGCAGAGTGTTTTTGATGATGTCTGGGCAGGTGGGCAGAGCCTTCCGCCACTATTGGTTCACCCGAACCGGGGTGAACCAGGAGCAACCCCACCACTGGAACATGCCTTGTAAAAATAATTCAAAGCTGTCTTCCCATATTTTTCCTTCTTCTTTGTTTTGAGAATAGATCTGATGGGGCCATTTTGAAGTACAAAATATCTGGAGTTCTTTCTTTTATAACCATCATAGAGTCATGGCAATATATATTTTCTCTTAGTGTATTAGGAAATCTTGAAACATACAGAGTACTTGCTGCAGGTGGTCTACACAATCTTTCCCCATTTTTTAAAGGGGGGGTATTTTGCACTTTCTGAATACTTGCAGCAGAGAAAATTTCATATCTTTCATATGAACTTTCATATCCTTGAATCACATGGGAAGCAGCATTGATGAAGTTATATCTTTGTTCCAGATACTGGGAGTGAAAGCATGAATTTATGCAGGTCAAATATGGGAGTGGAGCAAAGTTGCCAGGGGTCAGGATATTGCAAAGTGCCCCTATTGTTGATTCTCCTGTTCCAGGGAATGGACAATAGGTGGACTATGTGGAGTAGATCCCACCTTCAGTACTATTGGAATGCTGGTAATATCCATTTGTGACATCTTCATCCTGCCCTGCTTTTCTCTTCTTTCTTGAAGAGAAGAATAGGGCTGAGGCACAACATAATTGGGCAGCTGACAATGTAGGAAAAGAATGTTTCAGGAAAGGGTTCATGTTTTAGATCCAAGGGGCCGGAATAGAATTGTCATAGCTCAAGCAAAATGGTTAGAACATTATGTGCTAATTATGGCTAATTGTGATATTGTCTGCTGTAGTCCATAACTGCTTTGTTCCTATGGAAATATTCTGATCTAATACCTACCATTTTTTGAGTATAAGACGCACCCTTTTTCCCCCTAAAAGAGGGTGAAAATTTGGGTGCATTTTATACACTGAATGTATGCCCAGCCTCTGAAATGGAGGTTTCAGAGGCTAAAAAAAGCCTCTTAGAAGGAGGTTTCAGAGGCTGAAAAAAAGCCTCTAAAAGGGAGGTTTCAGAGGCTGAAAAAAAAACTCTGAAAGGGAGGTTTCAGGGACTGAAAAAAAAGCAAGGCGCAGAGCTCAGAACCAACGAACCTGTTGCTAAAGTTCACCTCTGAGAACAGCTGATTGGGAGTATTCTGGGAGGCCGATCCACCCGCCAATCAGCTTTTTTCTTATTTTCCTCCCCAAAAACTAAGGTGCGTCTTATACTCCGGTGCATCTTATAGTCCGAAAAATATGGTATGTATGTTCAAAGATAAAGATGCTTCAAAGTGTGTGGGTCCATGGACATAGCACCTGCACGGAACACTGTACATCAGTGTTTTTTAAACTTGGCAGCAAAACATATTTCAGATGTAAAGTTTTGCAAGCCCTACTGTTTTCTCCCACAACATTGGGTATACAATTCCAGTGAAACTGAATAAATCACTAAATGTAGGGTGTCAATGGACTGGGGTTTATGTGTTAGCCTATTGGTATATCTGAAGGCTGTGGGGGAAGGAAGCCCCTTATCTGTAATATATCTGCAGAGGTCAGGGAAGGTTAGGCTGCAGTTTACTGTATCTGCTCCTCCTACAGATGTGAACTCTACTCTCAAAGCACCCATAATTACCCTTGCTAATTCAGATGTAGTCTTTTTTTGCAGATTGGCTCTGATAACCATGAAGGCAGAACCCATTTATCTACATAATCCCATGCTTTTGCAGCCTTCAGTGGCAAAAGCTGTAAGGCAGCCTGATTTTTTTCTGCCTTAATGGAAGAAGATTACTTTTCTTAACCTTCCTCTTCCCCATCACACCCTCCCACAAGCATATTTTATCCTATTATTTAAAACAGGGCAGATGAACATTATTCTCAGAAAAAGGGAATGACCAATTTGGGGAAAATGCTCTATTACTTTTAGGCAATGAAGCAGACTGATGATATTTTTAGGTTTGCATGTTTATAACTGACTTCTCACTCATTATTTTCCAGAGGTGACCTTGGTCTAATACCTTCGGTACCCAAATAGGAGCCAAAGCCTCTCCTAAAATATCCTTGATCTGAAACAAATGTGAAGTAACGTTAAGCATTCCTTCTTCAAAGTGTCTGCTAATTTGATTGCAGTGAGGATAGAAAGCTTTTCATTACATATCACAAACTTCATTTATGTGGGATGACTCATCGGGCCCTCTGAAAAGCCAAATGAGAACCCAATCTCTAATGCTGCCCTTAGCAGTAACATCAATTCTCTCTAGTTCGATTCATCTTTTATCAATTATGCTGAGTTTTTTTTTCTGGGGGAAGGGGCAGGGGAGGTATAGAAAAAAATATATCAATCTTGTAATTATAAAATGATGATGCTCCTTGGTCAAAACAGGATTGATCCATACTTTCATCTAAGCCACAAAGGAATTCAATTTTTATACTCGAATCTTAATTAAACTAAACTACGTAAATCAAGTAATTCTGAATTGTTGGCTGCCTGCTGATTTGACAAACATTTGTCTCCTAGGTTCACATAAAAGCCAATAGCCATATCAGATCCATTTGAAGCTAGGATTATTATAATAACAGGAAAAATAGTAGGAAATTTCAAGAGACACATCATAGTACATGATGATGTTAAGGAATGTTGCCCTAGCTTTGTGAGCAAGTTTGGGTAGACCATCTTATCTCATGTTAACACATTGTTTTTAATGCATGACAACCAGACCTCAGGCCTGGGAACCGATTTTTCTTGTTCTCCTGTTTGCTCTTCTTCTCTGGATAGACCTCTTGCTTCTCTCATGATATGAGTTTCTCCCCGAACACGTATAATTCAGTCTGGATGTACGGCTTGAAAGAAATGTCAAAAAAGCATTTAATCTATATGAACTGCCACTGTATCTTTTCTTTTCAATACATGCTGACCATCAAGAAATCTGACTGGACAAAACACAGATTGACTGGGAAAAAATTACTGTTTTAAAGTAGAGATAAGTAACAGCAAAGCTTGAAAGTTTATGAATGCTATCTCTGCCTCTTGAATGTCATGGAAGAGATGAATAGTTGATTTTTGCATCACAGTACCATTTATTTATTTGCAAATGTCACTATGGTTTTTTTTTTTTTTTTTTTTTTTTGTTCCTGATAAAAGCATGTCATTACAAAATTCATTGGCAGGAAAAAAAAGATGAACCTTGAGACTAGAACTTTAAAATGGAATTTCTGAATAATTTAGCATAGTTGTGTTTCTTGTGTGCTCTGGAATATTCCTGTTTATAAACAGCTGCCTTACTGCTTATATTCATGTATGAATTTGTTGCATTGTTTGTTAATTTGATAGTACAAGAAATTGTCTAATCAGTCCTATTTGGAAAAGATAACTTTCCCAATTTTAAAATGGAGTGCATGGTAATTGGCACATCCAGTGAAAAACCCAGTCTCCACATCCAAACATTGCTTTTTCCCTTGAAGTGAATGGGAAACAGACTGAGAAATGATATTCTGTAGATATGATGAGACTACGTAAACTTTTTTCTTGGATATAGGGGTAGAATTTGTTTTGGTCTTTTTTCTGGAATCAAAAAGTGAAGTCTCTAAATTGAGAGCTTGGATCCTGGTGAGTTCATAGAAATGTCTGTAGTTTAACACTGACTTCTTTCAGGACTCCCCCCCCCCACACCCCCAACAACACACTTTAACCCTTCCAAATCCTGCTTTAGCTTTCAAGATCATTAAAAGTTGGCGTCCCTAGCTACCTGGATGCACCAGGAATTAATAAATTCCTCAATGCTCCCTTCTCTTGATGGTTGACACTTCCACAGGCCATGATTTGAAGGATCTAGCAAAACTTACTAGTATACAAAAATATATAGAATAGCAGAGTTGGAAGGGATCTTGGAGGTCTTCTAGTCCAACCCCCTGGTCAGGCAGGAAACTTTATACTATTTCAGACAAATGATTGTCTAATCTCTTCTTAAAAATTTCCAATGTTGGAGTTTTCACAACTTCTGGAGGCAAGTTGTTCCACTGATTAATTGTTCTGTCAGGAAATTTCTTCTTAGTTCTAGGTTGCTACTCTCCTTGATTAGTTTCCATCCATTGCTTCTTGTCCTGCCTTCAGGTACTTTAGAGAATAGTTTGACTCCCTCTTCTTTATGACAATTCTTGAGATATTGAAACAGTGCTATCATGTCACCTCATTAAACTAGACATACCCAATGCCAGCAACCGTTCTTTATATTTTTCAACTTCTAGCCCCCTAATCATCTTTGTTGCTCTTCTCTGCATGCTTTCTAGAGTCTCAATATCTTTTTTTTATACTTTTTTTTTAAAAAAAATAATTTTTATTCAACATTTACATCTTTAACATCCTTGTTTCATTTTTACAGCTTTCCGATACCGGCATCTTTGATAATATCTATAACCAACTAGATATACATACATATATACATACATTTACTTTTTATATATCTTTGTGACCAAAATTGGATGCAGTATTCCAAGTGTGATCTTACCAAGACATTATAAAGTGGTATTAATACTTCATGTGATCTTTTTTCTATCCCTCTGTTAATGCAGTCTAGTAGTGTTTTGACCTTTTTGGCTACAGCACACTGCTGGCTCATATTTAAATGATTGTCCACTAGGACTCCAAGATCCCTCTCACAGTTACTACTATTGTATTCTTTTTATGTACACTGAGAGCATATGCACCAAAGACAAATTCCGTGTGTGTCCAATCACACTTGGCCAACAAAGAATTCTATATCCATATCTATATTAAGTCAGATACCAGCTATATTATATCTGTGCATTTGGGTTTGTTGTTTTTTTGTCTAAATGTAGAACCTTACTTTTTCACCATTGAATTTCATTTTGTTAGATAGGGCCCAATGTTCAAGTCTGTCAAGATCCTTCTGTATCTTAAGCCTATCTTCTGGAGTGTTGGCTATTCCTGCCAGCTTGGTGTCATTTGCAAATTTGATGCTAGATACATAGTTAATTTGATAAGAAGAGAGAGAGGGCGAGTAAGAGAAAGGCTGAGACTAAGACTAGTTAAACACTAATCACAGAACAGTAATTTTTGCACCAGTAATTTGGAGTGTCTTCTACAGTTGTTCAGCCATCCTTGTGCCATAATAATAAATAGCAATAAGGATGTGCTTTATATTACTTCAATAGTGACAGCGTGAAGCTATGAAATGATGTGAGTCACTAGCATGGAAATAACCAGGCACAGAAATGTTTTCGCAGCTCAACAGAATGCCAACAAAAACAAAGTTGACATACTTTTGCCAGGTATATTCTTGCTATATACAGTTCTGACAATGGAAGGACACTTAGGAGAACCTCATCGATGGAATTCAGCACCAGAGCAAATTCCTATTGGACAATAAAGACAATTTATCACCTATCCAGCTTCTGAAAGCTTCCCTGACTCCTCTCCCAAATGAGCACTTTGAATGATGATACCAGATCATCACATTGCTTTGACATTGCTGCTAGAACAATATAGGGTATCAATTAGTTACAGTAGGCTAAGCTGCACTGAAGCAGTGGCTACCTTAGCCAGGCCATCAGATTCTCTAGGACACTGTAAGTAGTTCTGTTATAGAACTTGACCATATTAGTGGGAGGTTTTATCTCTCAGGTGGGAGAGCTTACCGGGGAATTTGTAGCCATTTTATACAGCAGATGCAAGGCAGACTCTCTTTTGTGTGCAGAGAATCTAACACTTCATGCATAAGTGGCATCTGTTATCCTGGCACCTGCTAAATAATAGCTCTATTGAGCAATGTGTACATTACAAAAGTTTAACTTTTCTAGTGCAAATTAGGCTTCCCTATTACTTATCACTAAACAGAAATTAAGACTTTGAGTGGGAAAAACTGTCTCTGTGAAGATTAGCATATAAATGGCCATTCATTGACTATTGAAGCATAGAGCTAAAAAAGAAGCAGAAAATGGGATATCACTCTTTAGAGTTATGCTGTTTGATTCCACTTTTAAGCAACTATTTTGATAATTTGCATTTGATTAGAGTGGTTTTTGATTCCTGGCCATAATCATTTTGTTGCCAGTCAGCTACATTATGATTGTTTTGTTTTCTGATTATCTTCTTTTTCATCGAGCACCATTATTACTTATTAGGTCTTATTGAAATACCCCAATGTTTATATTTCTGGGCATATCCCATAATTACTCAATAACTACTGTATTGATTGTACTTCTTGCTGGCATGCCAGGTTGTTAAAAACAGTGGCAGACTGACTGGCCTTTAATGTACTTCCAAACCAGAAGTCAGTGAAAGTAGATTTAAAGTTTTATCGCCTTGTGTGATGCCAAAGAACTCTGGAGTTGCTATGCTACGATTTTATTCTTTAAACAGATTTGAACTTGCAATGCACGCAGCAACCCTCAAGCTTCTTGAAGCTTTGGTGGATACCTGCCGAGCCCAATGTGAGCAAAGGCATATCAGAAGTGGCATAGGCCCTTTAAATAATGCATATTCAGTGTATTACCAAGATGTCATATTGTGAGACATCAGAATCCTGTGAAGAGGTCCCAGAGTAAAACATCACACAAGCATGGTCAGTGTGCTGGCAATGTTCTCAGCATCTCATTTGCAAAGCTGTTTTATCTTTTGCCTCCTGTCTCAAAGTTTCTCTTTAGCAATGCCTCCCACAGCAAACAAACACTTTTTTTTTTAATGAACTCAAAACTATTCAGCAGTCACATGTCATTGGATGTGGGGTGGCTTTTGAAAAGTATCATCTACCTGATTGCCAAATATTTCTAAGTAAAACAGAATACATTCCGAGAGAGAGAGAGAGAGAGAGAGAGAGAGAGAGAGAGAGAGAGAGAGAGAGAGAATTGCTTATGAAACCTGCTGCCAAAAGTATTTTTTTTTCTTGTTAAGTGGAAAGAAGGTATCTCTTGATACTATCTGAGAAACTGTTTAACTACTGATGAACAACTCCAGAGAGAGAAAGCCATTCTAATGCATGTCCTTTGCTATTTATAAAGTGCCCTTGCTGGCTATATTCATTTCTGATTTGGACCTCTTTCTTTCTGAATGGGTTATTGAGTGACAGTCCCTGGCAGCTGCACAATGCAGAATTTGCGTGCAAAATCAATTGGGAAGGCTGGAATGACCCAGTGTAAACCTACCTGAAAATGATGTCCCCTCCCCTCAGAACTTGTTGGCTGCTCTGTATTGTTTGGGTAAGATAGATCCGCTGGGTGACTCAGCTGTGTCAGTTTCCAAACAAAGAGTCCTCCAGTCCAATAGTCCTTACTCTGAAAATCTTTGCATCTTAGCAGAGTTTTAGGGCTCTGTGAGCTTCCTAATTAGAAGGTGCTTTCAGAATGCATTTGGCACAGCATGGTTTAAGGATTAAGAGGATCTAGATTTGCATTTGTTTTGTTTTCTCTTTTATTTTTAAATCAAGACCATTGTATATTGCAGGGCAGAAATAACTGAAGATTCAAATTAAGGCAGAAAGGCATGAATAAGCTCTCCTGCTATGAGATTTCAGCTTTGGAGTCCTGGCCAGTTTTGCTTCATAAAATTATTTATTTCTGATATTTATTATCAGTTTTTGTTTTGTTTTTCATTTTCACAGGAATCTACATACAGCCAAAGTACACAGGAAGAAGTAACAATCTCCTGTGCAACAGTACGAACTGGAAAAATAGCACTCAGCAGCAGTTAATCAATAAGGTAGTACAATATACATAAACAAGGTTACAAAATACCACTGTTAAAAGCTCGTGCAAAGAGGGTGGATTCATGAGGTGCCAAACTTATATTAAGAGTAGTGATATCAGAACAAGTAGCTCTCCAATACCAGAATTAAAGGCCATCTCAGAAAAAAAAAGCCATAAAGTGGGCCTCTAAGAGAGAGTCGGTAGATTCAGTGAAAATAAAAGACCCTGATGAAACAGTGATCACATCCTTTGGAATTGTTCAATGATTATGGGACTATATTTTTTAACTTCTTTAGACTATTGTTGTCTAGAATCAGTTCCTCATGATCCCTGACAGCTCCACAAGAAATAATAAAACAAAAAGCAAAATAATAATAATAATAATAATAATAATAATAATAATTCCTCAACATCAGAAAAACGAGCTAGATCAGTCGACTACCTGATCAGTGGGTGCAGCAAAATTTCACAAATTGACTACCTACAACCATGACCATGTTGCTAAGATCATTCATTGGAAATTATGCCAGAAGTTTGGATTTGAGTACAGCAAAAACCACTGGGAACATCAGGTTGAGAAAGTTTTAGAGAATGAGAAACTCAAGATCTTGTAGGACTTCAGGATTCAGACTGACAGGCACTTGGTCCACAACACAGCTGACATAACAATAGTTGAAAAGAAAAGAAGTATGGTTCATTGACATTGCAATACCTGGTGATGCATGGATTGAAGATAAGCAGCAAGAAAAAAATCACAAAGTACCGGGACTTACAAATTGAAGTTGAGCGACTGTGGAAAAAGAAATTGTGTGTTGTCCCAATTGTAATTGGAGCCCTTGGAGCAATACCCAAAGGGCTACCCCGCTATTTAGAAATTCGAAATTTGCCGGACTTGAACATTTTGACTCTACAAAAAACCTCCTTATTCGGAACAGCTTACATCCTCCGACGATACCTTAACAGTTCCTAGGTCCTTGGTTGGACTCGAGCTGCTGAGCTATTAACCAACCTCAAAGACTGTGAATCTCACTAAAGATTAACCAATAATAATAATTCCTCAACATCAGAAAAACGAGCTAGATTGGATCAAAAATTTATGAGCATCTTCTTTCAAACAAGAGGCACATCTGGCTTTTGAGCTATATTTTATGAAGGCCAACATCTGGAGGAGCACCCATAACTTTAGGAGACTAAATATAACCTGTGGCCACAGACAGTGTCTCTTCACTCTTGTGGCAGTGTTTTCTTTTTTACCGATGGCCAATACAGTCATCTTCATATCTTGAACTTTACATATTTACTTTGCTATCCTGAATTTGCAACATATTTCAAAGTATATTTTGAGTTTTATTCATAGTTGATCCTCTTAAATAAAAATGTATCATTCAAAAAGATTTTAAATATAAGACTTTATGTACAAGAGATTTACTTGATGATCTAAAGCAGAGCTGTCAAACTCCCGGCCTATGGGCTGGATGTGTCATGCACGGGCCACGTCCATGCCCAGTTTAGCAAAGGGAGAAAAAGTCCTGATACATCACATGATGCTGCTGTGTCGATGTGAGTTTGACACCCCTGATCTAAAGCAACAAGGAGGCAGTTGGCTACTTACTGATTTCTCTCTCTTTCTCATTCTCTCTAATAAATTATTACTAAAAGTTTTGTGAAAAAGTATTGAACATTTAAACCTCTGAGGAAAAATTGGTGAACTGAAGATGGCTCCAATGAGAGCAAATATGATGATCACGGTGGAATGAAGAGTCAACAAATGAATCAGCTGTCTGGAATTCCTCTCAGAACAAGAAGAGGACTTGGGATCCACATGTCCTCCAAACAGTTGATCCTTGTGAAGAAATTATAAAATAGTAATCTCTGATGGGTTTAGAGCTCTGGGAAATGAGGGAATAGCCATCTTGCTCAAGCTATATTTGGCACCTTTAAAAGGATACTGGGTTCACATGCTACTTTTCTAATCACTTTTGCAAATAGCTTATAAACTGCTTTAACTGTTAACTGTTTCAATTATTAGAAACCTTTGGATTAACAAATTGTACAAGTTTCGAATGTGAATTTACTTCAGTCCTGTCAGAATATTCATGAACTGGAATAGAGCATAGTAACAAGGTCAGCCAATGAATAGGCATGGCAACAGATAAGACAATGAGGATTGTTTGGAAACTGAAACAGGAAGGAGCCTGGGCATGGCTCTGTAGCTCTGAGTCTGTCTGCTGAATTTATTTTTTATTTTATTTTATTTTTAAATTTGTATACCGCCCTTCTCCCTGAGGACTCAGGGCGGTGAACAGCCAAGTAAAAACATAAACTACAAACATTAAAATACAATTAAAAAGATATATATAAATTTGGCCCCATAATTAAAAACAATAACAGACCATTAAAAACATTTTAAAAAGTGTTAGGCCAGCCCGGCTTGCTGGAAAAAGAAGGTTTTAAGGGCATGGCGGAAGGCACCGAGGTCTTGGATTCTCCTTATCTCTGGGGGCAGCTGATTCCAGAGGGTAGATGCCCCCACAGAGAAGGCCCTCCCCCTGGGTGTCACCAGCCTACATTGTTTGGCTGATGGCACCCCGAGGAGGCTCTCTCTGTGGGAGCGCACAGGTCGATGGGAGGCCGTTGGTAGCAGCAGGCAGTCTCGAAGATAACTAGGTCCTATGCCATGAATTGAAACTGAAACTCATCTCTGCTGTTCTCTCCCCTGCCTGTGTCTTTTGCCTGTAACTCTCTACCAAGTTGGAAGAATATGCTGTTGGTATTGTATGTGTTATGATGTATATAAAGAGAAGTTAATGAATCCTGCTGAATCAGTTATTTGTGTGTGCTTTCTGGATATGATTTCTGCAACAAACTCTGACAAATCCTTTATGAAAGGAATTTTAAATAAAAGTTGAAGGACTGACATTTTTTTTAATAAACTGCAAAAGAGTGATTAGAACATTGATTTAGGAAAGTTACATATTGACTAAGGGACGAGATTGATTTTAAACAAGATTTTGAAATTATAAGCATCTGTCCTGTAGGAAAATGCTGTCATTACACTTTTTTTAAAATGATAGAATAGGACTTTGAAGTTTGGACCTTCCCCTAGATGGAACTGGAATGAACTAAATATTGCAATTATTGGAGAAGAACACTTAAATTTGACTTATTAATACAGAATGGAGCAAAATACTTTAATACTGGACATATTGATAAATATTTGTGAACAGTGGGCCCAGAAGTTAATTTTAAGAGTGACTGCCATTATACATTGACGGTGATTAAAAATGTTATGGGAGAGGAACAAGTTTTATCAAATAAGATTGAGACTGACTTGAAAGTGGATTTAGAAATGTCAGACTATCAATCAACTAGGAGCCCTGGTAGCGCAGCAGACTAAAGCACTGTTATTAACGTCAGCTGCCTGCAATTACTGCAAGTTCAAATCTCACCAGGCTCAAGGTTGACTCAGCCTTCCATCCTTTCTAAGGTAGGTAAAATGAGGACCCAGATTGTGGGGGCAATAAACTGACTTTGTATAAATATACAAAAGTATGAAGGCTATTGCTTAACGCATTGTAAGCCGCCCTGAGTCTTTGGAGAAGGGCGGCATATAAATCAAATTTAAAAAAAAAACCACCTCTATATTTGGTAATATACCAGCATGTTAAAAATGACAGATCACAAGAGGCATATGTAAAATGATGCTGCATTGAATATACAAATAAAAGTGGTGGATGTGTTAATAATTAAAAAGAATTTGTGAGAAACTGGGAGGGGGGAGAAATCTGAGTAACTTTTTTATATTGGAGAAAATATCTGAGACTTGTTAAAGTTTTTAAGAATTTTGTGAGAAGGGACAAAGGAAAAATAAAATTTTATCAAGATCTAGGACATTATTCGAAGGGAGTAAAAAATTAAGATAATTATTGGAAGCAAAAGGAAGGAATATAAGGTTGCTTTATTTTATCAAGGTTAAAATAGATAACTCTTTGTGGCAACCCTTGATTGACTTTTGCTGACTAGGGCTGAATGACAAGCTTTTATGAATTTGCTTATAGATAATAATATATCAAATATGGAAAAATATATCATTTGCTATATTTTAAGAGAAGGTGCTAAATTACTAAAATTATTTATACTTGTGATGAAGGAGAAAATCATTTCATTATATGGTCCCTTTCTTTTTCTTTACTATATTCTTATTTTTCTTTTTTCCTATTTTTTTTATTTTTCATACTTTCTAATTTTTTTCTTTTCTTTTTCTTAGTTTGTATACGTTTTTATCATTTTAATGTCTAAAAAAATACTATAAAACTATTGAGAATTAAAAATGCTCACAGCATTTGAGTTCTTTAATAATGCATCTTTTCTGAAGATTTCTTTGATTTTACATGGGGTCCACTAATAATGAATCAGGAATTTTGATCTTATAAATCTCAACAATTTGGTGACAGTTCTGCAATGTATCCAAGATTCCTTGACAGTATCTCTCATAGCAAAAATCAATTATACATTAAAAAGTGCATTGATCATTTCAGAGTTCAAAACAAAGAGGCTGGATATTGAAAGAAATCCAATAAATATTTGTGAAAGGCAATAATGCAACTGGTCAGCCAGCAGAATTTCTAAATTTATAATAGAAAATATACTTTATTTAAATAATTGGATATGTGATGGACAGATCCTATAGATGACATGAATCAGGAGCCGCAACCATGGCTTGGTGCTGTCCTTTTTGTTAATCCTTTTTCTTCAGTACTTGAGCACTAGAAGAAAGTAACAAGAGTTTCATTGCAGAATGAGAGGAGTGTGATATCATAGATAGATAGATAGATAGATAGATAGATAGATAGATAGATAGATAGATGATAGATAGATAGATAGATAGATAGATAGATAGATAGATAGATAGATAGATGATATTAACAATATTGACATCCCCATGGGGACGGGGGCAGTGGGACCAGGATTTTCAGCCTTTTATTTTGTCGTCACTGAGATTTATTCTGTTTTTGTTTTGTTTTTTCCATTTACAGTGGAATAAAGCTAACAGAATTTTACTAAACATTTCCTCTTAATTTGTATTCAGAATATTTCACCTTGAATTCTCTCTTTTTCCAGCTGAGATGGGAGAGGGAGTGGAACTGAGGAACATAAGAGGCAATGGTGGCATCCAAGGACCAAAAGCAAAGGATAGGAAAATGTGTTCATTTTCATAATTATTGTTGCAGATGAAATGCATCTGGATTGATCCAAGCTCATATGGAAAGAAGAAATAAATCTGCCATTTTCTGAAGGCTAGTGTGAAAAGTCAAAATTTGATAGAGAGTTATCCAAAATCTTTCACAACAATGGATGGGATTTCCTGCTACTGCTGCTGAACAGTAGGGCCTCTGGAAGAAGAAACAACTTCTTCTGAAGAATAATGTGTTACCTAAAGTTACTGTAAAAATTGGGATGTCTTAGGAATGGGGAAGAAGAGATAGAGTGTAGTAATCGGCATAGGTGGTAGAAATAAGACACCTGAAAAGTGATAAGTGAGTAGAAAATTGAATTGTTAGATGCAAATTCAGCCATAGGTCAATTGTTTTGCTGATGGTTCATATAACAATGAATATATTATAGGCACTGTCCTTCTCTTGACTAACAAGACAAAATGCTATAGAATGTACTCCTACCACCAAGAAGGCTTCAATAAGTAACTTTACTTATGAAACCATTATATTCATCCACTGCTGAATATAATACGCATGTTGAATTCTTGGAAGGTTTAGAGTTCAATCCTAGGTAGCAGGAGATGTTACTCTCTGAGGGAACAAAGAAAAAAAAATCTGCTGCAAACTCCACATAGGCATCAGGAAGGGCATCCTGCCAGTAAATGCTCAGCTGCATCCAGTTGTCTTGACTCTACCCCAAATTAAGGGATTCAAAGTTCATAAAAAGGGAGGGTTCTTTTTTTTTTTTTTACATACATTCCTTATTTTGGTAATGGTCTGGTCTAATGTACTATCAGCCTAGTTATTTTTGTCTATAAGGAACTTTTACAGCAAGTTGGACTTTCAATCTGTTCCTTTTTTGAGGCTTACTTTTGTAATCATGGGTTCTCCTTCGATATTTTGTGCTACATTTGCAAAGTTGTTTCTAGTTAATAAAATTTTATTCAAGTGTGTTCATTTATTTTGTTCATTTCAAGTGTGAGCTAACAAAGAATGATCAAGATTACCAGTTGACAATGAATTTCAGTAAACAACAGTTAAATAGCTTTTTTAAAAAAAATTACTCACCTTTCAAGTTGAAAGACAGAAACACCTTATTTTGTTTTAGGAAGAATTATTTAATTTAACATCAGCATAAGTCTCACATTAGTGCTTTGCTATCTCAGTTCCTGATTTGTAGTTCACTGAATACAGAAGACTGTAAATAGTAAGAATAGAAGAAGAGATTGATTAACACAATAAATTTGTCTTATTTCTTATTGTGTTATTTTGTGTTATTTCTTACTGACCACTGGGAATATTCCATAAAGCTATGTTGCTTTTTCTTGACACTTCACTTGGTGTATTTAGTATTTTTTTTTGTTCTGTAACATTGAGAAAGAAATGTTTTATTTGATATTAAAATGAAGATCAGTCTAAGCAAAGTATTCAATAAAGCTCTGGGTATATGTGTTTGAGCAAGATTTCCAAGCTTTACCATAGGATTCCAATCAGGATATTTGTGAGAAATATAGAAAAAAATGAAAATCCAAACTTATAACTCTTACAGAAGCTTGAGACTCTTGTATTAAGCTCCAAAATATTGCTTTTATCTCTTCATATGTTATAGGACTGAGCTAAAATGGGGGGAAAATCCTAGAATGAGGGCCGCCAAAAATCTGATGACCCCTAAATGACAAGAAAGATAAAAAAAAGTTATTTTTTTTGCTGCCATTAAAGGGCCACCTGGAATTTTGCAGTCCAGAGCTGGTAGACCTATTCTATAGCAGTTTAATGTTGAATATATATTAAATCCACCCAGGTTTCAAGTTTGCTATTCCCATTGTGCCCTATAATAAGACAGCAAAAATAAATGGAATTTGTATTGTCAATATAGTCTGACACACCAGGCTCTTGATTCAACCTAGTTTCCAGTGAATTTGTATTCACTAATGAGTTTGCTGCTCCAATTCCATTTTTTGTTTCTTATCATCATTGCAATAGTCATCACAATATCCTACTGTGCCAATTTGGCTACCATTCAGTTGTGCTGAATCAAAACTCTTCTGGGGATGATCTGGGGAAATAGCAAAGTTAAAAGAATAGTGAAAACGGTGAGCAAAATATGCCAGATTCAATAGATATACCTAACAGGGCTGTGTATGGTTCTTTGATTGAATACCCATCAAAGCAGGTTCACAAAGCAATGCAGAACTTTTACTTAGAGAATTTATCAAACTAATAACGTTATTTTGGGAACCTCGGTGTTCTCTGAGCTTGGTTGTTTTCTTGCAGATGTTTCATTTTATTTCATTTCATTTCAGCACTGATGATGTTACGAAGTCAGGGGTAGTATTCATTTACCTTTGCTAGCGGTTCACAAATGGGAGAGCATGCGCAGAGCCTTCCACACATGCGCAGAGCCTCAAAAACGGGACGTGATAATGTCCAGGCGGATGGGTGGAGCATCCCGCAGCTGTCGCTACAGGTTCACCCAAACCAGATAGAACCGCTGAATACCACCACTGTACCAAGTATGGGTAATGAAATATTTGCAAGAAAACAAGCAAGCTCAGAGAGCACCAAGGACCTCTCCTTTCAACCCTGAGCTACAAATATACTCTGTTATTAATGCTATTTTACTTTTAGTGTTTTGGTGGCCCTGTTCGGTTATCTTAGCCTCAAAGCCAAGTAGCCAGCTATGGAGGATTGGGCTTACCCTAATGTTTTGCTAAGTGTGACATCTAATTAGATACAGCCTGAAGCAGACAAAACACAGAGGCACCAACCTGTAACAGTGTCAGCAGAAGCAATTTCAGTTAGGAATGCTGAGAGTTGTTTTTCTTACATTTACCTGTGAATAGCTCACATTGAACTCAGTAAATCATGCTTCTGA
Source organism: Arizona elegans (assembly GCA_022577455.1). Lineage (NCBI taxonomy): Eukaryota > Metazoa > Chordata > Lepidosauria > Squamata > Colubridae > Arizona > Arizona elegans. The sequence continues at coordinate 43,287,827 of JAKOOJ010000001.1, forward strand.
AACCTGAGCAAACATATACAGGGTTGTTTTGTGAACTTTTCGTCTTGGTTCACAGCTAAGAATGTCAAGCAGAGTAATCTGAATATGGTTGAACTAGAACAAGGTTCCAAAGAGGTACAATGATCGGTTCAGTAAATTTGTAGTGGTCGTAGGGTTGCTGCTTTTTAACATCATTGCCATGATTAGTTTTTAATATTTTACTTCTGGCTGACAAATATGGTATCATTTTCCATCCTTTCCTGAAAACCTGATAAGAAACAATATATCTTGGAACTTTCCCAAATTATCCTCAACACAATTCTTTTTTGCTTTGTTCCTTCTCCTCCAGATGGGAAGATCAAGATGGTGGCTCTGACCAAAGAGATCACCTTGACCTTTTTAATTCTCTCTCTCCCTCTCTCCCCCCCCCTCTCTCACTGGAAAAGTCTATGGTTGAGCAGGAAATAGATGAAAAAAAAAATCATTGCCCCATGGATGGGCCACTATACCTTCTACCAGGAACACTGCTGGATTCATCCATACATTCATCGGGTATTCCAGATGAAACAAAACTTGGACAAAATTATTTGAATTGTCAATATTTTTTTTAATTTGTATTGTTTTTCTGGGAAAATATACATATACTGTAGTATGAATAATGCTCCAGTACAAAATATATATGTACAAAATATATCTGCAGACAGACCAATATACCACAACTTGAAACTTCATATTTGCATTTCCCCCTGTTCCTCAGCTGAAATAGCATACTTTAGTGAATCCTATTAAACTAAATGCAAATGATCAGCCTGTCCACATGTGCAATAATAATAAGAAATATATTCAAGCTGTTTGCTTATCTTTATTGTCTTAGGTCAGAATAAACAATTTTCTTGTTTAAAAGGGGAGTTTTTTCCTATCTGAGACACCAAAACATAACATAACAAAGCAGTCTTCCACAGTTGTCAGATATTTTAAGCAGATTTCTCTCTCTCCCTCCCTCTCTCTCTCTCTCTCTCTCCCTCCCTCCCTCCCTCCCTCTCTCTCTCTCTCTCTCTGTCTCTCTCTCTCTCTCTCTTTCTTTCTCCCTGCATTGCAGCACTGCTTAAATAATGTTATTCTCCCTCTTTGAAAAAGAAAGAAATAGATTCTAGTTTTTTGTGGTGGCAGAAAGAATTAAGATAGATGGTTTAGGGGACCAGTTACCCATAACAATTTGCACTGCAGCTTATAAAACCTGAGATTTGTTGTCCACAGTATAGATTTAGAAAGCAAAGGGGGATGCAAGGCAGTGAATACCTCATTCACTAGACAGATTTAATTTGGGTTCTAGACAGCTCTTCATGAGTTCAATTTTCTTTATCAGAATAACAATTGGGATTATTTATTTATTTATTGTAAGGGCAAAGTTCTGAACACTGTTAAGTGATTAAGAAGAATATTCAAAGTTTGTTGGCTCCAGAGAACAGCCAAGGAGCACTTTGGAAAGCTTAGGAAGCTTCAAATTGCTCTTGATCCCCAGATATATTGTTTATTTGTATAATTTGTTTATTTATTACCTTTGACTCTTCTTTTCCCTTTAACATCTCAAAGTAATGGATACAGGGACTTCTTTTCATTTTACTCTCAGAACCAAATCATGTGACCAGGTGGGCTGAAATGCAGTGAGTAAATTCAAAGTAATCCAGTACATTTCATGGCTCAGTGGAGACCTGAACTTGGCTATCCCTACAAGTACGCACCATCCTATCTACAGATTTATTTATCATGTTTCTACTCTGCCCATCCCACTTAAATGACTCTGGTCAATTTACAATAAAAATATACTGTAGAATAAATAAAAATGTAGTTAAAGCAGAACTAAGAACAAAGTTGAACACTGAGATATTAAATAGTTAGAGGCAGAGACAGTTCAACATTTAAATGCCTCTGCAAATGATATATTCAGATATCTCATAAGCAGGGGTGAAATGCTCCTAGTTCGGACCGGATCGCCCTATCCGGTAGTGATGGTGGCGGATTGTTCGGAGAAACCAAAAATCCCTGCGCCCCCCCCCCACACCACCATGCCCAGCTGAGCCGCACGATCATCAGAGGCTTTTTTTTTTTACTTTTAAAAGCATTTTTTCATCGGAAGAGGTTGTAGAAAAAATGCTTTTAAAAGTAAAAAAAAAAAAAGCCTCTGATGATCATCAGAGGTTTTTCTACAACCTCTTCCGATGAAAAAATGCTTTTACAAGTAAAAAAAAAAAGCCTCTGATGATCGTGTGGCTCAGCTGGGATCATCAGAGGCTTTTCAAAGCATTTTTTTATGCAACCTCTTGGCCCAAGAGGTGGTAAGAGAAATGCTTTGAAAAGTCTCTGACGATCCCAGCTGAGTTGCCTGATCAGCAGAGGCTTTTCAAAGCATTAGAAAAAATGCTTTGAAAAGTTTTTTTTTAAAAAAAAAAAAATTGGCCACGCCCACCCAGTCACATTACCCTACCACCACCACCAAGCCATGCCCACAGAACTGGTAGTAACAAATTTTACATTTCACCTCGGCTCATAACAATCCTTAATTATATCCTTTCTACAGCTTGTTGCTTTGGACAAAATGAAGAAGAGGGAGGTGGACCTCACAGTTTGGGAAATTTTAATCTAATGTAAACTAACACCATAGCCTCTGTGCTGTCTGCTTTCTTTTTCATATTCTTAACTTTCTTCATTGTTTTTCACTTTTTGCTATCATTATTATTATTATGAGATATACTGTATATTCTGCCATTCCTGCAATAGAATATATGCGACCTACATGAAACTCCTGGACTCATTTTTTCCTCCGTAGAATAAGAACTTTGTGAGGTAAATTGGGCTGAAAGTGAATGAGTGGTGAAGACAGTAAATCTGTATGGTTGACTCAAATCCAGAAACTTCCTTTTCTAAGTCCAACATTTTAATCATTACAATATATTGGTGTTCCATACTAATGGGTATTTAATGGGGTAGAGAAAAGGATTGATTGTGATTATTTGTACGTAGAAAAATTTAGGCTAGGTTTTTTTTAATCTGGAAAAAAGGAAAGTGAATGATGATGGACAAATGAAGGAGACTTTTTCTTATTATGCACTGTACAAGAACTATAATTATGCACGGTTTAATTCCTTTGCAAAACACATAGAAATTGCTGCAGCTTAATCCAATTCTTTTCCCTCTTACTGCCATTATTGCAGCTATTGAGAAGCAGGAAAAAATTCCCTCAAAATGTCCAACTTTAAGATAGAAGAAATGGACTGATATTTATTTAATTCCTATCCCAATCTGGTGAGGAAGCAGCAATTTTTGTTTAAATGAAAAACTTCACTAAAGAGGAGAAATTGACAAAATCCTATTCAGAATTCCCATAGCAGAGAACATTGTGTCTAATTGGAAGGTAAGATTATATACCTCAACTAGAACACCCCAGAATACAATAAAATGATTTTGGGAGAGACTGTTTCATTCCATTTACTTCTATTTTTCCCCTATGGAAAAGTAATAATTCTACATTTTCTCTTTGTTTTGTTTTACTATAAAGATGAACTCACAAAAAGTTGACTGCTGACTCTCCTGGGTGTTTTCCCACTGCCTGTGAGCTTAAGAGAAAAAAACGAAGAGAAAATGTGTTGCTTTTTGATACCTCATTGATTGGTATTAAGCATGTCCTTTTGCAGATTTCAAAGGAGTTCATTCAACCAACCAACCAACCAACCAACCAGCCAGCCAACCAACCAACCAACCAACCAACTGAAATGTCAGTCTTCCAGGCATACTTTTTAATGCCTGTTCTCAATGACAAATAAGAGGTACTTCTCCATTATCTTATGTCACAAATGAGGTAATGAATAGTACATACATACCTCAGGTTATTTGAGGATGTGGAATTGACTGATCAACATGCATGCATGCATGTGCATGCACGCACGCATACACACACACACACACACACACACACACACACACACACACATGGAACAAAATCCTTTTGTATGTGTAGAAAAAATGAATTAATCGTATAAAACAAAAGCAGACATTAAGCCGATGAGAAATGGTCCCATCATCCATGTATGCTTATAAATACTGTAGCAATTACAATGCAGGTATCTGCTTTTTTATTCAACAATAATCAGATCCAACAATTGTTGCACAATAAACATTTCTCTTTTATCTGTTCACCTCTTTTACTCATTGTGTTCAGAGTTGTTATTCCATAACATCAGCCACTGATGCTGCATTTTCTGGTGTTACCACTATGGGGAAAAAAACCATATACACTGTCCTTCACCTAATCAAAAAACAATGAACACCTGCCTTCATCCCCAACTCTCCCCCCAATAAGTTAAAGGCTCTTACCTTGATACTACTAAAGATACTCCAAGTCAGGTTGAATCCGCTCTCTTTTGCCTCCTTTCTTCTCCCCTTTCCATGCCTTGGTTATAGTTAGTTTACCTTCCCTTATTTTAGATCACCTCTAAATGTGTTACTATCCTCGAATTCTTCACATCCCAGAATTCAAAGCCACAGTGTGGTCGATCATCACCTCTGAAAAAGCAGGGTGGGGGGAGTCTCTTTCTCCACTGATGAACAGGTCTTTCACTTTTTCTGAGACAAAATATAAGTGTAATATATGTTATAGACAAAAAAAAACAAAACAAAAAACTCCTTCCTTTTCAAATATTCTAAAAGCCCTGAACTGATGGACAAGCCGAAACAAAGGGGCAGGTGCCTGACATTTTGTTTATTGGTATCATCAGAAACATTTTCTTTGTAACCCAAGAGAAGCTTAATAACAAAAAAATAAAATAAAAATGGAACATCTTAATATTTTAGCACAATGCTGACAGTTGTTGGAACATTCTGCGGGATAGAGAAAAGTTGTGCCTGTAGGCAATTCTAACCCCCCCCCCCAAAAAAAAACCCACACAGTTCTGTGACAGACAGTGATATAAACTTAGGGACAAAAGCTATTGCTTCAGCTGAAAGATATTAAGGTAATGAAGCATCAGACTGTTGCTTGTTCACCATGACATATGGGCAAATGGTCACCGTGGCATAATCGCAGAGGTTGACTCAAGTGTTATATATTTCCTATTTCTTCTCCGAAGGAAAGACAAAAGCGAAGCTCATGCATAAAGGAGACTGTAATTGATGCAGAGAGAAAAAAAAATAGTGATGCATGTACTGAAATCAAAGTCCAATAGCTCAGGTGCAGGTTCACCTTCAAGCACTAAGTGGTTTTGTTGAAAGCTAAACAATGAGGAATGTTTAACTCTAATAAATCTTTATGGTAGATCAGCACAAAAAGGTTTTAGCACAGGTGATTTGTTAATTATAATTTATTATAAAAAATTAGCAGTGTTTAATGATCCTGAAACATTTATGTCCACCTGTGTGATGTGCTTGACTAGCATTGGGGAATTAAAACTTGTTAGACAGAAAATCCAGATTTCAATGTAACACCTTTTTTTCCCCTCTAAGGAAGAATATCTGCAGAACACAAGTGAAAAATGTAGAGCACAAATGGTTTTTGCGAGAATGATCTGTGAGCATAAAACTAGGCTTATACTCATGAATCTTTCTTGCAAAGTCCAGTGAATGTTCCATCTAGGAAGAAGTTCTAATTTTTCATTTAATATACTCATATGTATTGTACTAAACGTACTGGACAGGTCTTACTTTAACAAAAAGTAACTATTAATTAAACTGTATACAACATATCTATATCATATTCACACACACACACACACACACACACACACACACACACACAGAGTATATATTTTATTCTCTTTTCATAGGTCTTTATGTGTATTTTTCTCTCAGCCTGGTTTTTCCTATATAAATCAAGATCTTTATACAGCCATAGTTCTGGGAAATCTCATTCACTAGTTTCTAGGCTTTATCAGATATAAACCAGCATTTTGCAGCATATATATATATATATATATATATATATATATATATATATATATATATATATATATATATATATGTGTGTGTGTGTGTGTGTGTGTGTGTGTGTGTGTGTGTGTGTGTGTGTGTCTTTGGTTATTTGGGTTTTCTCCCACGTAAAATTGGAAGTGTCTTGGCGACGTTTCGACGAAGTCTCATTCATCATCTTCAGGTTGGTATTTTTGGCTTCGTGCTTCTAGGAGCAATGTGTGATCGCAGCTGTTTCTTCCTTTTAACTGTCAGTGGGGGTGTGAACTGATTGGGTGGGAGCTTGGCTGTGTTCTGATTGGATGGGGGGGTTGGCTGTGATCTGATTGGCTGGGGGTGTGTTCTGTTTGGGTGTGGACTTGGTTGTGCTCGGGTTAGTCTGAGTTGCAGGGGGATTTGAGCTGGTGAGCTGCATTGCTGATGTTTGGCTTCGCGTTCATGGTTGTGCCACATCTTCATGATGGGTGTCAGTTTGCTTCATGTATGGATTGGAGGGGTTTAAAGTGGCTAATGATAAATAATCATTAATGATAATGATAAAGTTAAAGCAACTGAGGGTCAGTTTCAAACTGGGTTATGATGGAGTGAAAGGGAAAGAATGGGGAGAAAACACTGATAGTCTGGAGGGTCATGAGAATATTTTTTTCCCCTTCTCTGAAGATCCTTCATAAATTCAAAACTTTAGAATATGCATTCCTAATCAGATCATATTATTTGTTATTAACTCCTTCAAAGTCTTCCCTCCCAACTGAAAAATTAATGTTAGATTCAATTTAATGTCTAATTTGTAGTAATAGCAATGCATTTATTATGTATTAACACTGTAATTTATAGGTATGAACATGATTTCACCCTGGAACCTGGAAAGTGCTTGAATATGAGCAACTTTAATAAAAGATGCAGCTAGAGGATAGCAAAATCTCAGCACGGCTATCCTCATCACTTTGTAGAAGAGGAACATCACTTTATTCCTAGCCTCTTCTAGGAAAATAGCCTAAAATTTGTTCCCAGTATTTCCCTTTCACTTGGGTATCATGTCCACAAGAATATGAATGGTACTCTCAGAGGGGAAAAAAATGATTACTTCTATTAGTAACAAAAGAAAACTCCAGTAGAGTTTTCCAGGTGAGTGATTGAACATGTGGTCCCTGTAGTTTTCTTGGCAATGTTTTTTGGGTGGTATGCCATTGCCTACTTTGTCGGACTGAGAGGGAGTGACTGGCCTAAGTCACCCAGCTGGCTTCGTACCTAAGGCCAGAGTAGAACTCCTGCTATATAAATATTTTAAATAAATAAATAGTCTGATGCCTTTACACTACACTGGTTCAAATCTAGAAAGTAAGGTAGGGAAAATGTGATGGTTGGAAACTTGTGGCTCTCAACTAAAAATATCTAATTTTCCCTCTGAATAATCCACTAAAGTGGATAATAATAATAATAATAATAATAATAATAATAATAATAATAATCCACTAAATCCAATCCAAAATGGCAAACTATTACCTACTAATAACTGTATTAAGACATATTATGGAAAATAATTTTGTTTTTATCTTACAGGAGTACTGCTATAGATGTCAGTGAATTTATTTCCACAAAATTTCAGAAGGGGTTGTTTTCATTATCTCCTCAGGATTCTTCCTCAGCTCACTGTAAAAGCACTGTGTACACACCTTCTTGATGATCGGTTTCTTTTGGGAATTCCCCACTCCCTTGTGCTCCACACACTCATTTTTAAATTCAAACAGATGGCCCAATTTTGGAATCCAAGGTTTAATACATTCTTACCCGAGCCATTATATTGGTCTTTAAGATCACTTGAGGTATTAGTGCTCACAGAACCTGTATTTTTGGTACATTTTCCTATTGTCTCAAATTACATTTTATACATACATGCATGCATACATACATAGATACATACATACATACATACATACCTATAAGTTTGAATATCAAAGCCTTCAGATTGTACATTCTGTCCTTACTACTGTCTCTCATTAACAGGAAGAACTTGTAGAAATTAGAGGAAAAGTTCTAACTGCATTATACATATTAATTTCATAAATACCGAACAAATTGACATTGCTACAGCTTTCATTTTAGATTTTATTCAGTAATATTTTATTCATGTAAAAATATTGATTCTAGTGTATTTTAATTGGCAATAGTGATGTTAATGAAATAGAATGACCTAGATTCCTTTTTAGAAGCCCAACAAGAATACTCAATGCCAAGAACCCTAACCAATATGGAATATCTATCTATCTATCTATCTATCTATCTATCTATCTATCTATCTATCTATCATCTATCTACAGTATATAAAGACTATATTTCAAGTTGCTTGCTATGATTTTCTGTCATAATAAACCAGAATAATAAATCTCTTTGAAGTCTAATATAGTATGACAAAAGAAATTTCTGACATCAGAGAGAAGATATTTTTCCCCTTCACATTTTGAAGAATAACATTTTAATGGCTGTCATGCGGCTTCCTGACAAGCAGTATGTGACTCCAATAATTCTATGAAATATCTAAGCTGATTCGATATATTCTGCTGATTAAGAATTAAATGGTTATAGTTCCTTTGTTCACTTTGCGCTCTATAGGTATTGAGAACAGAGTTTTCATTTGTTTTCCTTTCAAAGAAGCAGTTACATCTAGGCATATATTTTTTGAACTATTATTATAATAGATTCCAAGAAGAATCGCTGTATTGGTCTGCTGCTATGAAAACAAATCTCATGGTAATGCATAATAAATTGCTTAACCTTTAATATAGATAAAACTCTTCATTGTTTTTTAAAGGTACCTCTTCACTTGAATTAAAGAGACGACTGATATGGCATTGAGATTATAATTTCAAAAAGTGTTATCAGAGATAATAAGTGCCTACGTGAGAGAGTAGGAGACTCTGTTAGCAAGAAGAACTGAAGTTTAACTTCTCTAATTTAAACTACATTCCTTGTCTCCAGCAGTTTCTTCCCCAGTATCCCTCCCTATCCAGTTGCTTGGCAACAGAAAGAATATCATTTACTTTTGAAGAGGAAACAGTAACAAAAAGGGAAAAAAATCCACAAAGCAGGCAGCATTGCAAATTCTCATACAATTTGTGGATGAGCAAAGATCAGCGTCTAATGAAGTTGTTTAGATTCAGGTGCTGACTTGGATATCTATTCAGACTACAGGATCAGTTGTTCCAATGAATCAAGAGAAAATTGCATACAAACAGCCCACTGTAATTCTTTCTGTAGTCTTTTTTATTGCTTTGATACACATGTTTAAATAATCTAATAAAATTAAGATGTTTGGCTTTCCTAAAGTTACTTTTATTTTAATATTAAATATCATTTATTTCTGGAAGGCTGCTTCCTATATTCTGGAACAGACATTTACAAATTATTATTTGTTATGGCTTGTCAGATAGTCAGACAGATGTTTAGATTGGATTTGGCATTTGGACCTGTCAAGTCCTTCCCAAGGATCTGAGATGGCAGGTGTTTTTTTGTTTTTGTTTTTTTGATGATGATATTAAAGCAGCATGGAAATCCTGCCGGTTCTGTCCAGCTGACATGGACCAGTAGTGGTGGCGGAATGTGGTTCAGTGAACCGGTAGCGGCAGTAGCGTGAGCCTCCGGCCACACGCCCAGACGTTAAAACCAGGAAGTAACCCATTTTTGATTCTCTGCGCATGCACCAGAGGGTCAAAAATCAGATGTGATGATGGCACATATTTTTCCAAGTAAAGCTGCCTTTTGCAATTGACTGATAGTGATTCTGTCAATGCCAATAGTATTCAAATGGTGTTTCATCTAACAGATTACACCTAAAATGCCTATTACCAGTACACCTAATACTATATTTGTTTTCTCTTTCTACAGGCATTTTATTTTTATTTGCAGGTCTTTGTATTTTGTGATTTTTTTTCCATTTTTTTTTCTCTTCTCTTCTGCTGTCTCCAGGTACTGCATACAGGTATTATCCAGGTATCTACTATCCAGGTATTTTTTTTTAATCATTCTCATTAAAATTATGAAATCTAGAGTTATGTGGCAGGAGCTTTCTGTTTGAATTGTAAAACCTCAGAGCACATTACTTCTTCATTTCCTATCACATTGTCTATTCTGTGGTCTGACTAGTTCTTATTTGCAGGCAAATAGTATTTCTTGCACATATTCCAATGCACCATTGCTTCTACTTTTCATGCTGTTATTTGTAGACAGTCTGTATGACCTTCTTACAGCAGCTACATATGTACTTCGACAGCAGTACATATGTCCATATCATGCTATCAATACATCAAAATCACAATGTGAAAATGATATTGAAATACAACATACTTTATGACCATCTCTTAATTTGTTGGTCTTGCCACCTGCTATCATATATACAAAGGATGATATTTATAACTTCCCATAAGACGACTATATCAAAAATATCTAGACTAAATATTTTTCTTTTTTTTTCTTAATCTTCCTCACTTCTCTTCCCCATCTTCTTCCTCACCATTTTCTTATTTACCTTTGTATTTTGTATCTTATTTTATCTTATAATTCAATAAAAATGTTAAACCAAAAAAATATCTACACTAAATAACAAATTGGATGAGAGCAAACATTCTTACGGAAACTGAAATTGTTAGGCTAAATTGTCCCTTCTGTTCCAATAATGATTTCTATTTTCTATTTCTATTGTCTATTATTTTTACTTATAAATCTATGGAATAGATTGGAGTGCTCAAAAGTCTGTACCTCTGCTATCTGAAATGAATAAATAAAGCTTATTTAATTTTCTCATTTTAGTTCACTTCCTTTTTTTTTGTCCCATTTGTAATCTGTTTTCCCATCCTATTTCATGTATGCCTATTTGTCCCAAAGTATTAGCTCCTTGTTTGTTTGTTTGTTTTTAACATTTTCTTTATTGAACTTGATTGGAAATAATCTTTGCTGGTCTTTTAAGAGGTCCCTCATAATATTCTAGGAATTGTTTTGCAAGTCTCTTGTTCTTTTCCTCCTCTGGAAAAATAATTTTCAGTCTTACAAGGCCCTGAATGAGGTCATTTTGTTATTCAATAGATGAAAAAACTCCCATTCATATTTTGGGTGGGGTTCATTTTCTGTCTGTTAATGTTTTATTTTTTGTAACAGTATTATATAGCATACATAATAAGTTCTGAACCTTAATTCTCTAGCTAATTCTCCAGCAATATAATATGTGTGTTCTTCATGTATCTATATACATCATTGGATAACCCAGTTGCCAATAACTGTATATTGCATTTACACTTCCAAACTGAAGTTGAGTCTTTAACCAAAGGCTAGAAGTGAAATGGAATTGGCAAAAAGAGTTATTAGAAAACATGAAGCAACTCTGTGCTTTGCAAAGACACTTCTGCAGTGTCTTTTCTAGAAAAAAAACAACAAAAGACACTTGAGCATTTTTCCCCCTGTTATCTTTTTTGAAACTTCTAGAAGTCTTAACTCATGTTCTGAAAGAACTGTAACATGTTCTGGCAGCACAAGGTAAAGGAACAACTATCCAAAATCACAGGATTGCTTAATAAATCATCCATTCAAACAGTCATAATAATATTACAACATAAAACACCCTCATTATTTTTAGATACGTTAACTAAAAAGGACATGCATCAATTATTGCAACACGGAAATGGCTATGGAAATTGGCTGTTAAACAGTGAGAATGAGGCAATGGATGTTTTTGTGAAAAAGTTTGATAAAGACATTTATCTTGCTTGAAATTTGTTTGGCAATGCATTCATGTAATTCTGAGTCTTGTGAGATGAAAATAACTTTTGGTTTATGCAATTTACATGTAGAAAAGATAAATAAAAACTGTTTTAGATTGTAAGTGACTTCTGTTCTTGTGACCAATAACCTATTGTGAGAAGTGTTTATCACTGGAAAAGATTCATGAACTAGCTTTGGAATTTTAATTTGCCTTTTTTTTTAGCGGTTTTAATTTGCTTTCCTACTATAATGAACATTCCTTTATTTAGAATATTTCCTTCTTCCTTTTTTTTTTTTTACTGCATTTTGCATCGTCTATAAATAAAGAATATTACACTTCAAATCAGAGTACAATCTGTTCCCTCTTTCCTTTTAGGTATTTTATAGATAGTTGCCCTATAATTAACTAATTACCAAAATCTAATTAATTATATGTATCCATAAGTACTTTTGGAGTATTTATAAACCTTTCTTAATAAATAGTAAATAAAAGTTAAGGCAAAATTAAAATAAATTCATAAAGCAACTTGATTAGAATCTGTGAGTGGTTTTAGGAGCAATCAATGCCAAGGTTATAAAATAAACTCTAAAATTAAATAAAATGTGAAGACTGATTGTCTGTCTGTCTGTCTGTCTGTCCGACTGACTGACTGAAATACCCTTCTCAATGAGTGACAAAGCTACTTCAAATCACTGAGCTGCTATATGGATTAATAATTTCATATGAAGATAGAGACTAGACACATACCACAAGCCTGGGTACACTTAATCCCAGCCCCAGAGGACAATGTCATAAGTCCCCTGGCTTCTGCACAGGCTGTTCAGCTGAGCATCAGTAGTGCAAATACTACTCTTCTAGTCAGTTAATGTAGCTTAGCCATGACCTGAAGAGACTTCGGTGGCTGATGGGGTAGCTTAATTTTCATGCCAATTCAATCTTTGGCCTCTGCACTGAGGCTGCCAACAAGGGTGTGAATTAACACCAATTATTCTGGTGTTTTATGAACTAGACTGAAAGTATCAACTCATTTTACACAGGTCACTGAACAACTGTCAGATGTTAATGACTTTGGGTTCCCACCTACTGACCTGCTTCGGGTTAGCAGAAAGGCTCATAGTGGAAGGGGTTTGTATCTCATTAATAAAAGGCTGACCCACTCGGTCCCTCAATTATTCCCTTTCACAAAACCACATAGGTATTTCTTTCCCTGTCAAATATATAACAAAAGGGCAAATGCTCTGTTGCTGATTGGTTTCAGGTCAGCTTAGAAATAAGCTCATTGGTTTCAGTTTCCTTGCAACAATGTGGCAGGTAAAGCCAAGAACTGGTATGTTTAAATATTAATCCATGAATTATGAGCAAAGAAATTGCAAATAATGCATTTAACCTGCAGGGCATTTACATTGGAATACTGAGGGAGGTAGAATGCAACTGTTTGCAAATAATGTGAGCCAAATATTCATATCACACCTAGAAAGACACAGAAACACTGAACTTGCTGCTCCCTTCCGATTCCCCAGTCATTGGGGACAAATGACATCTGTTTGAGGGTTCTGGGATTTGTAGCCCCACTACATCTGGAGGGGAAGCCTTATTTGGCTAATGGCTGTTTTTATTCAGAGAGCACTTTGTATAATTATCCGTTCTTTCGGGAGAACACACGGAAAAATTTCATCACAGACGCTGCCAGACTTCACTGAATTTAAATACTGCATGTTAATGACAGGCAAGTTTCCCAGCCCCTAGCTTACTCAGAACAACATCACTCAGATTTCTTTAAAAATGTTTTTGCTGAAGCTCAAGATTTTATTTTTTATTTTTTATTTTTTTTGGAGGGTGGTGGTTTTAGTAAGCTGAAAAAAAATGAAAGCTGGGAGAAACTAGAATCCAGTCTTTTGTACCAATCTCTGCCACCACACACATTTTATACATACAGCATGCAAAGTGGGAGGAGAGCTAATAGCAAAAAGAGGACAGTATGGTGACAGCTGATGCTAGACTTCATCCTAAATGGATTTTCTTGAATCTACTGGAACATGCACAGAAATGGTAATGAATCAAGTACTGAGGCCCGGGAAAAGATGTTTCTTGTGCTTCTCCATCACTTGACTGTGAACTTAATAATGAGGCTTAGAAGATCTCTGCTGTCATGTGTTAGCCTTCCTCACTGTTCATTTTCTATCACCTACATTGGGTGCATACTTTAGGAATTCACTAGCGACGATATGATTTTTCTCCCCCGAGCTATACAGCTGGAAATGATGTCCAAGAATCTAGTAATGCAGATCTAAGATATAAAGGAAAACTAAATGATCTTTTTACCCGTTCACTAGGTAGACTGCACCAGAAAAGAAGTATGAATCACCTTCCCATTTTATTTAATATCTTCTGCATTCAAGTTTGGCACCTGTATTAGAGCCTAAAATAGATCTGCCATTAGATAGCTTAATTTTGGGTTCTGCTTAAAAGAACCCATCTGAAAAGTTCTTCATCTGAAAAGAAAAGGAATTATTTTGCTCATGGATTTCTCTTTCCAGGTTCTGTATCCCGGCCGAAACATCAGCAGACTGGGTAACTAATAGGAAAAGTTTGAGATTTAATCCAAGTTTGTTACTTTTCTTTTCAGTTATTTAGGAAATCCTCTGGCATCTCTTGGAGGCAACCTCAGTTTTCCAACCTAATGCAAATTCTATGATAATTCATCTTAGAAGCAGACATTTCAGAATGTTTGCCTGGTGTTTAATGAGTGAATATATGAAAGCACACTGGAGAAGTGTGTGCCTATTAATCCTAGGTAAAGCCCTTCCCAAACTGAAAGAGAGATCATGCTGCTTATGCCTTAGAAAATTATCTTCAGGTGTTTTCCTTTGTTTCCAGGGCTTCTAGTTGCAATCAAAATGACCCCCGACACATTTTTTTTTAAGAATTGGAAAGAATGAGTAAATAGCTATCTTTCTCTCATGTTGCCATATGATGTATAATTTTGTACACCTCTTAAAAGCGATTCTTTAGTCTATACATCTAGAAGTAGACTTTCATATTTTGAGGGGGAAAAAAACAGAAGAATTAACATTTCTTATTCTGTGACACAAGAGAATTCACAGTAACCACTTTTATCCAGAGGATCTCTCATCAGAACAAACCTTTTTGGCTGCAAAAAAAATCTGGAGGACCATTACAGATAATTCTAACTTGTAATTTAATTTGGGTCATCTAATGTAGGGTTTTTGAAACTGGGAGTACTTGGTGGGGTTTCATAAGATACTAAAGGAAAAAAAAGCATTCATCCAATTTTCTATCACTAGAATTTTGCCTCTTGATCAGTTGTCTGGGAATTTTAATTTTAAATGACTAAACTTCATAACTTGAAAAACTTTGAAAAGCCTTAGTTTAGTAGACACTTCCAGATAAATGTAAGAAAAAATAATGAACCTTGCCATCAGGATCAATCTGTATCCCTATGTTCCACTATGTAAAAGTTTGCTGCAGATTTTAATCTTTTTTTCTTTTCCTGGATAATCACACAAAAAATAGACAAACCAAAGAATTACAGTTTTATCTGGTAGAATAAACATTAGAGGGAGGGAGGAAGGAAAGAAGGGAGGGAGGGAGGGAGGGAGGAGGGGGCAAGGGGAGGGGAGGGGAAGGGAGGAAAGGGAGGAAGTATGCTTACAAATATCTGACAGCTCTGTGTATAATCTCTTCCTGATTATCCATCTATGTGATTACTAGGAGTCAATAATAACTTGATGATACATATTTCATATTTTAAAGAAATGTACATAGGGAGAACTCTTGCCCCAGCTCTGGGCCCTTTTTAACCCTCACTTTTTAATTGGCCTGCTATTGCACTACTATTTCCTCACTAATATTAAAATTAAGTCTCCTGATAGCATACCCCTTTCCCCTCTTTTGATATATCTGGCTTAGCTTTCCTTTTAACAAAACTTTTTACTAGCCTAAACCTCCTGGCATGACTTGTCCACTGGCGCCTTATAGGAGACAATATCCTTCTAGCTAGGCCCAAACTACAGTAGGAATCAAGAGAAGCTTTTTTTTTTAGAACAAAAAAGAAAAGGCTTTAATGAACATGTACTCATAGCAAGCAACAGTACAAGAGATGTCAGTACACCGTCACAACATTAATTAGAAAAAAAATAATTATTCCCAAAAAGCAATCAGATCTTATGGGAGATGGAAGGAAAGAAAAAAATTCTCTTTTTAATTAAAAGGTAGGGGATTTTAAAAAACCATACACACAAGAGAATGGGATGTCGGGTGGGTAGATCCTTCTCTTTTTCTACCTAACTAAAACCAATTGCTCTGAACTAAAAGTGAAAGCAAAATGAACTAAGAGAATAGAATAGAGCAGAACTATAAAAAAGATTGATGTTGTGGAATTTACTTCAAAGGCAGGCGAGCAAACAGAAGTTCCAGTCCTACATTGATTGAGTCCAATAATCCCTCACAGCAATTTCAGATCAGGATGGGTCCTTAAAGTGCTAAGTGTTCCTTAAATCTACTCAGATTATTCCTCTCTAATCCAGCCTACTCCAAAAGGAGTCAGGAGATGACCAATCTTTGATATCATATGGGCCGAGGCTGTGAATACAAGGGATAGTGGCTCAATACTGACCTTTCCACACCATCTGAATTTTGGATCCAATCAGAATAGAGATGGAAGGGACCTTTGAAGTCTTCTAGCCCAACACCCTTTTCAAGCAGGAGACTCTATACCCATGATGGCGAAACTATGGCACGCATGCCACAGGTGGCACGTGGAGCCATATCTGTGGGCACACGAGCATTGCCCTTGCTGAGCCCCAGTGCACATGTGCAAGCCGGCCAGCTGATTTTTGGGCCTTCCAGACCCACCGGAAGTTGGGAACAGGCTGTTTCTGGCCTCTGGAGGGCCTCCAGGTGGGTGGGAAAGGCCGTTTTCGCCCTCCCCATGCTCCTAGAAAGCCTCTTAAGCCTGGGGAGAGCGTAAAACAGGCCTTCTGGGCCCACTGTGCCATCATGTGTCAAAAGTGGGGGGACATGGGGGGGTCACATACACACACATGCATGGGGGGTGGGGCACAGGGGGCATTGAATTATGGGTGTGGGCACGCATGCGTGTGATCCCCCCACACTCCTCCCTTTTGGCATGCGACAGCAAAAAGGTTAGCCATCGCTGCTCTATACCATTTCAGACAAGTGACTGTGTCGTCTTTTTTTGGGAAGATCCTCAGAAGAACAAAACATTCAGAACATATGCAATTTTGTTTAGTGAACAGATAATTCAAACTCTGTAGTTCTATGAAAAGGGTGATTTATGCACACAATATTTTACAGTGAGGTGTGTGTATGTGTGTGAATGATAGAACTTTATAATTTTACCCTAAAGAAATGGTTATCTCTAGAGTTATGAACTCTTTGTGGCAAGAAATGTTCAGGCAGAGGTTGGATATTTGTAGATTGCCAATGTTATGCTCAGAGTATTCTGCATCATTTAGCCAACTGGACTGAATCATCTTCAATGGTCTCTTGTTGAAAAAAAAATATTTGGGCAGGGAAGAAGAAATAATACAGCTGAAAGTTTGAGTTTAGAGCTTCTTTGCAGATCCTTGCATTAAGAAGAACATTTGAAAAATATTCAAAGTTATTTATTGACTAATCCTAAAGTAGAAACTTTTTTTTTCAACTGTTACAAATTCTATGGCATAGGAGGTAAAGAGAATGAATTATATCTCACCTTCAGTTTGATGGGGGAGGCTTTCTTGTGTTTGTTTTATTCCCCTACTGATTTGTGGCTGAGAAAAGGATTGAAAGAAAAAGTGAACTGTTTCCATTTAACAGAATCATGTGGTAGCTGGAACAGTGTGAATGGAGCCGTGTTCAATACACTGTGGTGCTGTGTCCCAAATATGAGTAACAGTAGCATCTGGACACACAAAGCTGACTCATGGCATTTCTTCCTGCCCCTGGAAAGGACTCATCCTTAGTAGTGAAATGACATTGCCTTGACCTATTATTCAGCTTCCCAGAGAACAGCTTACACTCAGGTCTTTGTTTTTCCCAACCAAAAGGAAGCTTTGGATGAATGGCCCATTCATCATTCCCACTTCATTAATTCAAGCTTTCCCTCTGTGTTGTTGCTTTATTATGCCCAACTGTTAAGAAAGCAGCTAAATTTAGCAAAGGCAAATAAGATAATTCTTCCCTCCTACTTTTAGAAAGTTAGATCCTAATAACAACCTAGCTCTTTCTGAACATATACTATTCAAAGTGGGAAAGAGATTAATAGTCTCTGTAGTTCAAGAGATAACTTACTCTAAATAATGTGTGCCTGTATCACATTGTCTTCCTGTTTTTATCTAGCTGTCTTCTTCCAGGGCGCAGATGGTAACTAACAATGGTTCTAAATGTAATGAAGAAAAAAAAACCTTCAATGAAATGAAGATATATTTTGAGAAAAGGACTCAATCATTTCTTCTCTGTTCTTTAAAAATGACATGATAAAGAGACAAGGTTCATATCCAGATAAGCAGGCTCATCAGGAAGAAAATATAAGAGGAGCAGACAAAGAGGGGTTAGAGATACACCAAGTCAATCCAAGAAAGTTTTCTATAAATAGGCGGTCCCAAAAGCCAATGGACCAGGTGTGAAGTACCAATGACCTACCCAAACCCAGTAGTGGCCTCCTTCAGAAGTTAGCTCCTCAGTTTTAGCTGTTTCTAGCACTTATATATAACTCTGTATTTTGATACTCTACTTTCAGATACCACATTTTCAGGGGATGGATGGAAAACACTTCAGAATGGATCAGAATTTGCTGGGTCTAAAGTGGGAACTCATATGCATCAGTGGTGGGTTTCAAAAAATTTTATTACTGGTTCTGTGGGTGTGGCTTGGTGGGCGTGGCATTGCTTGGTGGGTGTGGCTTGGTGGGCATGGCATGGGAAGGATACTATAAAATCTCCATTCCTACCCCACTCCAGAGGAAGGTTACTGCAAAATCCCCATTTCCTCCCGATCAGCTGGGACTCAGGAGGCAGAGAATAGATAGGGGCGGGGCCAGTCAGAATTTTTACTACCACTTTTCCGAACTACTCAAAATTTCTGCTACCGGATCTGCAGAACTGGTCAGTACCTGCTGAAACCCATCTCTGATGTGCATTCTTCCTTGCCATCATTGTTAGGGTTTGACAACATAGGATGTGATCTTTGAGTACCTTCTTATGGGCTTTTTCTCACCTGAAGAGAAGTATAGATTCCAGCCTATGTCACTGGACCAGTTATCCAAATGAGAGCTCTTGGCACTGTGAACTTGACTGCACTCAATCTTGGCCAAAATCCTTTATCACCATTCTTCAATTAAATAGTCATAATTTATTAATTTCTGTGTTTATATTAATCTGCCTGAATAAGAAGAATGAGAACCAATATAAAAGCCCCATGCACTTTGATTACAGACATAGCTCAGTGAGAAATACAAGCCACAGCAACATCTGCAGTATGCACAATCAGCGAAGTTAACCACAAATAACTCAACAGTGTTTCACAGAATACCTGGACTAATTTGTGGACAAGAATGACTTTTGACATTTGAGAAACATTTTATGGATTTCACTGTTGGGTGGCTGATTTATGCCATTTTAGCTACATGACAGAAGAGGAGGCAAAACACTGCTTTTTATTCATAGAAATGTCATATGTCACACAATGACTTCAGTCCATTCAATATTATGTTCTTCTATCTACTGTAGCCTTCATGCTCCTCTGCCTGATTAATAATAAAATGGGAGACACTGTTCTCCCTCTATGCCATAAAACCATATCTAGATTATTCAGCAATCAAGTCTGTGGCCACTGTTTTCTCTGTCAGAGGTGGGAAAACAAGACACACATACATGGATGAGTGCAACCAGTCATTGCTTAATGGACTTACAGTCCTCTAGAGAGCATTGGGATAACTGCATGAATACACCTGCTTGTCTTTGCAG